>OX596076.1:74532031-75132031 GCA_951394005.1 Protophormia terraenovae | reverse complement strand
AAATTTATTTGATGATTGTTAGAACAAATCCTTAAACCCTTAAGATTTTTCTTTAGTTTTATAACAAAACTTTTTTTAATTATTTGGGTTTTGTAAAAAGAAGAAGCTAATAAAACATGGTTCGAATTACTTTTTGTCATTTTCGAAAAGTTATAACTAAACATTCTGTTTAATATTTACAAATTTTTACATAAACATAATCTTAATATCAATAGAAATCAAATCAAAATAAATTATCCTTTAAAAATGCCCATTTGTAAAATGATTACGCAAAATAAAATGTACCAAAAATACTGAACAAATTTAAATAATAATTTATGCATTTTGAACTATAGAACTTGGAAATTAAACCGAACATGATGGCCTGCTTCCTTTTTTTTTTTTTGTTTATTAACTGATTTTGCACATATTCAATACCAAACAAACCTTATATAAGATAAATATTTGAGCCAAATTTCGTCCCCCTACGTTGTCCCGTTCGATCCCTATCCTGCTTTCAACAGACAGACAGACGGTCATAGCTAGATCGACTCACACACAAATTTTAAATGTTATTCAGTAACGGAACCTTGAGCAGGACTGTTGTTAAATACAAATATAATACAAAGTATTTTTTTTTTTGGTGAGATGTTGAATTTTGAATAGTTGTAGCTTTTTAGTTTTAAGCAAGATTTTTATGAATCATTTTTTTTAAAGACTGATGTGTTATCCTATCATAGCAAATAATTTGTAAAGTTATCAACAAAAAAATCTTGGAGATTTTTCTGTCTTCAACTTTTTTGTAATTTTTTTTGTATTTATATTAATTTTTATTGGACAAAAACTAAATGGTCCCACAATGTCTTAATGGCACTTTTGTAAATGCTGATAGGCGAGAAGAATATCACTTAAGATAAAATTGCTTAAGCTATAAATCTAAATATATTGATGAAATATTGACGATTTTGAATTGCATGGAATAAAATTGTTTCTCGGAACAGATGCCATCGAATAATGTATTGCTCCAATTGGTAAATTATCCGAAGAATAGTAGGTGGTAAAAAATTAGAATTCTAAAAACTCCAATACATATTTTATTCACAAATTATACCAAAAACTAAGAGGTCAAATATAACAACCGCAATTTTTTTCTGTTAAAAGCCGTATATATCATATGAATCATTTTTATTAATTATGTAGAAGTCATATTACTTTTCGTTTATCATTTAAAAATACATACATACATGCATAGTGTTCACAAAAGTACATTGAGTTATATAAAAGTAGGCGTGGCAGTTGTCCGACTACTCCCATTTTTTCACGAAATCAACTTAGTGTTAAGGAAATGGTTTGTGCCGTTTTTCATCAATAAAGCTTTCCTAATTACACACTGTGCTCTGGGTTAAACAATTCAACTAGTTTTTTCTCTCTCTAATAAAATTTATTAAAATATAGAGGACGATAAAACTTTTCTTGTTTGGCTATTTTTTGCATTTTGACGATTTATTTTGTTAAGGCCCAACTATATAGGTTGCTTTCGCTTCAACTGCAACTGACAGATACGCAACGCATAAATGATATTATCATTTTATTATATAAAATTGTATATAATAAAATATAAAGATGTAAAAATTAAATTATGTTCTCAGTTGAAATAATGAATTGCAAATTAAAATTTCCTACTCAACGAAAAAAATATTAAAATAAGAATAAAACAACCGATAAAATGTATTTATTTATGTACTTCGGCACTTCAAAGATGAACATTTTTCATCTTTGAAGTACTTCACGCAGAAGTTTGGCGTGCTGATTTAGTTTCGTTTCATATAATTGCATATATTTTGTATCATATTATTATTTCATCGTTTTTTTCCTTTTGCTGAATTCTTTATTTGGGTGATTTTGTTGTTTTGTCGTCATTTTAGCGATATTTTAGTTTTAGAGTTTTTTTATTTATTTTTATTTTTACGTTTTTTTATTTTGGTTGTATTTTTATTATAGTTTTTCCATTTTGGAGATATTGTTTGACTATACCGGTTTTTTAGTTAAGGATATTTTTTCGTTTTGGTCTTCCTTTTTTCATTTTAGCGATTTTAGCGATTTTTTTATTTTATTTTTTTTTTTCATTTGAATGGATTGTCGTCTTTTTTTATTTGTTTGCGAATTTTTTATATTGGTATTTTTTCATTTTAGCGATTTTATCGTTATGTCGATTTTTGTTCTGTTTTGGATATTCTTTATTTTTGCGTTTTTTTTTTTTTCAGTTTTTTAGCATTTTTCTATTTTAGTATATTTTTTCGTCTATTGCTATTTTATATGTTATTTTTTCTCAAAAATATAAAAGTGAGAAAAAAAATCCTCTATCATTAATCAAAGTCATGACGGTCCTTGATTTTTATCTTGATAACGAAAGAAAAATAATTAATTTTTCATAAAAACGCGCATTTGTTAAAAATAAAACAGTAACGTTATAAAAACAAAACACCTTCCAAAGGCAACTCAAATTATTTACATTTTCTACTTTGTTTCTCATTGTGCATAAAACTCTTAACAAAAAGTAAAAAAAAAAACAATTAAAAATATTAAATTCCTTTCTATCACTCTTCTCATACAACTCTCAATTAAAACTGAAAAAAAACTGTAACTAAATAGTGAAATATCATTCATTGCCACTTGTCTAGTTTGTTTTCGTAAAGAAATAACAACAATGACACTATTTGGAATTGAAAGAGTTGTATGATAGGCATGAAAAATAATATAAGGAAAAGTTTCATAATTTGGTAGATTTTTTTTTAGGCTTACACACATACATACACATGTATGGATATGGGAGTTTTGTAAATGTATTAGTAGCTTTCTTATAGCATATTGTATACTGTGATAACAGGAAATGTGTTTGTTTTTTAATTATATAGATTTAAATATGACAAAAAGCAATTCGGACTATACTTTATAAAAAAATCTCATATTAAAACTTTTATTTATAATATTTTTTTTCTTTATATTTTTATTCTAGATACTATTAAAAAACTGCTGCCAGTGTGTGCTTTTTTATTTTCTCTTTTTTAAATTAGAAAATGAACACAAATTATTATTTTTAATTTAAATTAAATGTATATTATCATTTTTTTATTGTAAGACCTGCATAGTCAACAAAATCTTACAATTTAAAAAAATATGAATTAAACAGTAAAATTTAATTTAACAAACAAAAAACTAAAATTTAAATAATAATTAAATAATTTACAAAACCACAATAAATATAGAATAGACATTTTTATTTTTCATATTTTGAATTCAAACAGTTTATTTTGAAAGGAAACCACCGCCTGTTAAAAAAAGAAATTCACTAATATTTTTTTTAGTTATAAACAAAAAGAAAACTATAATTTTAAGTGTTTTTTTTTTTCTTCTTTTACTGCTGTTATTAGTTTAAAAAATATATATATTTTTTTGTTTTCTTTTATTAACTTTAGTTTGCAGAATCATAGAATTATTTTAAAGAACAAACTTTTTTATAATTAATTAAATAAATTTATTTACATACTAAACATACATAAACAAATGAATTATACTTTTATTTTAATTTTTTTATAAAAAATTATTATTTTTTTCTTTGTATGTTTTACTATATCTGGTCACTTGAAAACCAATTTAACAACAAAATAAAATAAACTAAAAGCTAATAAATATAAAAAAAAAAATATTATAACAAATACTTCATTAATGAAGTCTCCCCCTCCCCTCAAAACTAAATAACATTATAAACAAATTCATTTAATATTTAAATTAAAAAAAAAAAAAATTAAAAAAAATATATATTATATATATTTTTTTAATAATTAATATTATTTTTATTATAATTACTTACTATATTACTAACTAATATTGTCATTATTTTCTAATTAGCAATTATAAGCAATGTTTGTTGTTAAAACAAAGAAAAAATAAAATAAAAAACAAAATCCTTATAAAAGTAATTATACACTTTTACTTTATAAATAATATATATAAATAAAAAACAAACATACCTTATGTATATTTTCTTTATATGCTACTTTAATTATTATTAAATATGTAATAATTATTATATGATTATTTTTCCTTTATTTTGTTTAGTTTGAATTGATTTGAATTACAACTGATTTTTTTTTTTTCCTTTTTATTTTATTATTTTAATTTATTTTATGTAAAACAAAAAATCAATTACAAATTTATTTTTAATTTTTATCATATTGTTCCTGTTTATTTTATTTTTTTAACAAATAGTAAATGATAATTTTATGTTTTTTTTTATTTCAATTTACCATAAACAAAAAATTTTTACTTTAAAAATAAAATATTAATTTTAATTTTAAAAAACAACCAAACCTTTAAGCAATATTTATTCTATATTACAGAAAAAATACAATGTTATAATTAGGTCCACACTAAGATAAAAATAAAAAATTCCTTATAAACCTAAATATAGTTAATATTCCTAAAATGTAAAAAAAAAAGATTTAAACTAAAAATAAAAACCCTTTAAATTTTTTATTATTGGAATTTAAATTTCAAAGCCATCCATAAACGTAATATGTGTACCTTAAGATAAAAGGAAATAATAAAGAAAACAAACAAACCAATTAACCAACCAAATGACCTAATGATAAACATTGTGTTTTCAGTTTTAAAACTAAACACTTTGACAAAAAATAAAGCAGAGTTTTGAGAAAAAAATGCATAAAAAATGTAATTTGTTTTAACGGGATTTTATCTCTACATAGAGTGTTTAAAAATTTTATAGATTCTAGTTGAGTTTCTTTTAAAAAATCAAGAGAAAACTTGTTTTTCTTGTAAATTTTTACTTTCAAAAAAAATTAATTTTAAAACTTCAGAACTAGGCGAAATTCTCGATTGACAATTAAGAAAATTGTTGTTTTGTAAACAAAAATGTGTTTTTATTTTCTTTTAGCAACAACAAAATGTATTATATTTTGTTGTTGCATGAGTTTGGTTTTTGACAACCGACTTAGGTTTTTGACAATTACTTTCCTCTCTTGTTACTCTTTGTATAGAAGCTTTAGAAAAAGTCTTAAGAACCATTTATTAAAATCAATTATCCAATTCACAAAGTATATTTTTACTTGAGTTATTGTGTCATATGTTCAATGAAATAACACATTACTTAAAATTTTTTAACCAAGAATCTAACTTTTCACCTAAAAATCAAATATTCACTGAAAATATGATTATTAAAAATTCGCTTTTTCACTAAAAATTCGTTTTTTTCAAAAAAAAAAAATAATTTTTTCTGTGAAGGTTGTGAATTGTGTTAATAATTTTTATTTAATTAATTCTTTAAATTTAATATCACAACACGGTTCTATCCCATGACTATCAGAATTGGTAGCGTCATAAACAGTTCTAAGGATGTTATTAAAGAATCTAAAATTAATGATATAACAAGTTCTAAAATTGTTTTATTACAAAAATGTTATTTTATCAATGATTTATAAGTTGTTCAGATTATAGATTAACGCATAGATTAAAAACTCTGTACTCAACGACCTAAAAATAAAAAAACAGGGCAAGTTTAAATATGCACGAAAAAAATAAAAATATGCCCTTGAAAAATTATAATAATTTCATATGATTTTTATATAAATATGCATAAACTCTTCTAATATTAACAGTTTTATAATTTTCCATTTTTATAAAAATAGACCTTGATTAGACCTTTGTTACGTCTGAATTTTTTTGTTTACATTTATATACGAATTATTAAAAAAAATACAAAATAATTTATACAAATCAGTTAATCAATTTCTAAAAAAATCGCTCAAAAAGTAGTGTTTTTGTTAAGAAAATGAATTGTTGTATTCATTTATTCATTATATGGAAATGTATGCAAGTTTTAAAAAAATGCATTTTTCAAAAACGTAAAGCTTGAAAAACTTGATCTGATAATATATATCACAAGATTTAAAAATTTTGCTAGACTTGAATTCAGTATAAAAAATTAAAATTTTTCTGGTAAATTTTTTTTTCCTGGAAATCACTTTTGATGTAAAGTAAAATACATTGAAAATTTATTTAACTTGGAAATCCATTTACTAAAATTTCTGCAAAAATGTTTTAGCATGCGTTCAAAAGAGTTAATTTTTTTGTCGAAATTTTTCTTAAGTATTATTTTTTATATTTAAAATATTTCTTAGCCGAAATTTTAAGATTTTTACTGGAAAATATAGAGGGAATTTAATTTGAATATTACTACAATTTTGTGTACAGTGAACTACCATAAAAATCACATTAATTTTAAAAAATATTTATTTATTTAGCGTGCGTTCACACTAGGCAATTTTCTGAGGCATGTACAGGAAATCTAAAATACATAAAATTTGTAAAAACTTGAAATATTTTTAAAATATATTAAAAGTTTTGCAAAAAAATTTTACTGGAATTGAAAGTTTCTTATTACTGGGAAACGATATTAAATTTAAATGTAAAAAATTTCTTTTCAAAATGATTAGTTTGCGTTGACACGAGACCTGTACTTTAAAATTAATTTTATTTTAATCGTTTAAATCATTACAATTAAAACAAAAATTGTTGAAAGAAAATGTTTGTGTGTAAGAGATAAGAAATAAGAGAAAAATTTGTCTCGTCTGAATAAAATAGAAATATTTTAAAAAATAATACATAAGGACTTTTTTGAAAAGAGAAATTTTTTTCTCGTCTGAACGCATTAGAATAAAATATAAAATACATATTATATAAAATAATACTTAAGGATTTTTTTCAAATTGGATCAAAATTCGATTATTTTTTTAGATATTTGGGTTTTAATTATTTAATATAAATTAAAAAAAAATGATTAAAAAAATGTAGTGAATATTTTTTATTAGACAATTTTAATTTTAGAGATTGATTTTGTAAAACGAAATTTATTTTTATGTAAAGCTTAAAACGAATTTTTGTTTCGTTTTAAATAATTTTTTGAAAAAAAGCTAGATTTTAAAAAAATTTTTAATGATTTCTACTTAAAATGTTTTTATTATAAGGTAATTCTTTAGGAATCCATAATTTCAAAATATTTTTGAGTTCAAAATAACAAAACCGCAAGGAAAAGTAATTTTTTTATTTCATAAATAAAAAAGTCTAATATAGATTGAAATTAAATTTGAAATAGTATTTAAATCAAAAATATTAGACCCAGCAGTTTCCAAAAACAGTTAAAAATATTTTATAACAAATATAATTTGAAATAATGACAATTTCTTTAATTAAATATGAATCATAAATAAAATAAATTTAAAACTTTAAATGTTTAACGCATAAATATGAAAATAATAATAATAAAATACTCAAAAACATACACGCACGAGTATTGATTTTTTTTAAAATTAAATTTGTTTACTACTACATTCATAGACTTGGGTTGTTTTTCACAACTCTTTTAGGTATTTTAGAACAGAATTTCATATCTAGGTGCTTATCTATGACTGAAACGATATTGAAAATATTTTTATATATTTTCTACTAGTTACTTTTAAAATTTATTACAAAATCTTTATATTTCATCTTTTTTTTTTTAATAAACAAACTACTGCTTTATTAAAAAATTCAATTTTTTTTGGTTTTAAAACTGTTATTTTTTAATTTTATAAGTGTTAAAATACTATTACTTGTATTATCATTTGTTTATAAAATACTATTATAAAATCAAAATTTAATTTATCATTTCTTTTTTTAACTAATTAAAACAACTGAATACAAATCAAACTATAACATATAATCAATAACAAAAAACTATGTATCATTCATCACTTAAACATAATCAATTGGAATAAATAAATTTAAATAATTAAAGAAAAAGAAAATTAAATTTAATAAAGCAAAAACAATGAACTAAAACATATTGTAATGATAATTATTTTAGTTAAGAAATAAGAAAATCTTAAAATTATTAACAAAAATTAACACTCAAACTTAAAAAAATAAAAAATTCTACATATAAAAGGCTAAACGGAATTTTAAACACTCTTCATATATTATTTGCAAAATAGATAATGAATTGTTTAAACAAAATATGAATTATTCTAAATAAAAATTATAAAATAAAAAATAATTAATTATTTAATAATAATTAATAATTTCAAATTTGAAACTTAAACAATTTAAAAAATTTTAATTTGTTTATTCACAATAATAAAAAAAATAATTCATTGTTTATTAGGCTTTAACAAATGAAGGGTATTATAACAACTAATAGCCTATTAGAATTAAAATTTTAAAAATTAAAACAGAAATATAAAAAAAAACTCGAATTAATTTCATTGTGCAAATGTATTCAAAACTACAACATATTTAATCTAAAGAAAAATTTAAAAATATATACATATTATTAACTAAAACAAAAGTTTATAAATTAAAATAAAATTAAAAAAAAACTTACATTTTTTCCTGTATATAAACTTTAAGTTAAAAAAAAAAAAATAAATAAATAAATAAACAAAATAAAAAATTCTAAAACAAAACAAACATAAGGGTATTTTTAAGATAAAAAAATAAAAGCCTAAATAATAAATTAATTATACAAAAAAAAATATAAAAAGAGAAAATGTCTTTCTTTAGCTTGTAAGTGATATATAAAAAATGGCTAGTAAGAAAAACCAATCAACCACATTTTTTGAAAATTATTGAAAAAAAAAAAAAAATAACAAATATAAAAAAATTAAAATTATGAAATGAATACCAAAACCAAATTTACTACAAGACATAATTAATTGTTTTTGTATGTTATTTTATTATTTTTTGTTTATTTCGTTTAAGAAGATATTTCTGTTTTAAGTTTATTTTTATTTTTAGTTCACTGCTAAAATATTTTTTTCAAATCAAATGGGATCAAATTTGTATTTAAAGAAATAAAATTAATTTAATAATAAAATTAAATATAAATAAAATCAAATAAATAATTATTTTTGTGTTTTCTTTTTAAAAGCAAATTTTATGTTTATATTTTATTTTTAATTTTATAACAATAAATTTAAATTGCGACTTTTAAGTAAAACATCTCTGACTTGAATTTAAAGGGCGAATTCATACATTTGTTTATACCCATAGTATAATAATAAAGTATACTCGTAAGACCAGCTGTTTTACAATTTTTTCATTGGCAAACCTCGCGGTACTGTCAAATTGTTTTTGTATTCACATGTAAAATATTTTTTGAGTTTTTTCTCTTGCTCTCTTTCGTTCTCTCATTTTTCCGTTCAAAGCATTCTGACATTGTGGGCAGTAGTTTTACACTAACAAAATACAAGCAATTTTTGTTTTTGTAGATGTGCGAGTACTTTATTATTTTACTATGGTTTATACCATAGTATAATTTTAAAGTATACTCGTAAGAACAGCTGTTTTACAATTTGTTCATTGGCAAACCTCGCGGTACTGTCAAATTGTTTTTGTATTCATATGTAAAATTTGTTTCGATTTTTTTTACTCTTGCTCTCCTTCATTCTCTCATTTTTCCGTTCAAAGCATTTTGACATTGTGGGCAGTAGTTTTAAGTCCAAATTACAATAGCGCGTAGTTAGCAACAGTATCAGCAAAAATTATCAGCTGATCACTGTCAGCACAACATGTTGCTGCCGTTAAGCCCAAATTACAATTACGCGTAGTCAGCAACAGTATCAGCAAAAATTATCAGCTAGCTTTATTCTACTTGTGTATTTTAGCTTCTCATTTATTTGCTCACTCTCTTTGTCTCGCTCTCAATCTGAATGCAGCGCAGTAAATTTAGAAACAGGGCTAAATGAAACAGCACTGCAAACTGCTGCTGACCAAATATAATCAACACCATAACAAACAGTGCTTTCTAAATTATCAGCTGATTATGTCAGCACAAACTGCTGCTGACTACGCGCAATTGTAATTTGGGCTTTATAATTACAATTCAGCGTAGGCAGTCACAATTTACAACCACCATCTAGCTTTGTTCTACTTGTGTATTTTAGCCTCTCAGTTATTTGCTCACTCTCTTTGTCTCTCTCTCAATCTGAATGCAGCGTAGTGAATTTAGAAACAGGGCTAAATGAAACAGCACTGCAAACTGCTGCTGACCAAATGTAATCAACACCATAACAAACAGTGCATTCTAAATAATCAGCTGATTATGGCAGCTCACACTGCTGCTGACTACGCGCTATTGTAATTTGGGTTTTACACTAACAAAATACAAGCACTTTTTGTTTTTGTAGATGTGCGAGTACTTTATTATTATACTATGGTTTATACCATAGTATAATAATAAAGTATACTCGTAAGAACAGCTGTTTTACAATTTTTTCATTGGCAAACCTCGCGGTACTGTCAAATTGTTTTTGTATTCGTATGTACAATTTTTTTTCGAGTTTTTTTACTTTTGCTCTCCTTCATTCTCCCATTTTTTCGTTCAAAGCATTTTGACATTGTGGGCAGTAGTTTTATACTAACAAAATACAAGCAATTTTTGTTTTTGTAGATGTGCGAGTACTTTATTATTATACTATGGGTTTATACATGGAGTTTGACACTTCAGCAGGTAAGCAAAAATTGTTTTGACAGTTCTAAGTACTAAAAAAAAATCAGCTTATTAAGTGAGGTTTGAATTCGCCTTGGTACTTTTTGTTAAATTTGTTATTAAATGGATTTTGACATTTATGTCCCAGAGAGAATTTTTACTATCCATTTAAAAAAAAACCCTCCATATAAAAAATACCAATCAAATCCTATTCTTTACATATACATCTTACAACCAATACGCCTTGGTACAATTCAATAAAACTAGTTTCAAATATAAAGATCCATTTCCTTTCAAATAGAATTTCAGAAAATGTTTATTGTGTATTCACACGAGCCAATTTTCTAACAAAATGCTTAGGTGTGGGGAAAAATTACGTAATTCGATATCGATCGAAATTTCTATTCAGATTCTTTTGAAATTTCGATCTTAATCGAATGTGATAATCGGTGCTCTGTACTATTAAAATTGGCAGAAATTCCAATTCAATTTAAACAAAGAAAAATATTTTAAAGTAAAATACCTTTGTCTTGAATTTTTAGTTATAGCTCTATTGAAGTTCAGTCTAATTTAATGTAACTATATTTCAATTTTGAAATCCACCAACTTATAGCTAGTTGACACTTATAGCGACATATTGTTGCCCGTGTTAGAGTTTTTTGGCGAGAGGTGTAAAGATACTTGCGGTGTAAGCAAAGTATCACGAAATGGTAAATGAGTCTATACATGAGAAATATTTATTGAGACAAACGTCAATTTTTTTTTGAATTGCAGATAATTTTTTATCTCTATCAATTATAGGAAGAAACGTATGTGATAATAAACCATGTAAAAAGTGCCAACAACGATCAAAATTGCGTCTTTTACCAAGCATCGTCAATACAAAGATATCAGAGATCGAGCGTTGACAATTTTGTGTTAACGTGGTAATAATATTTACAAATTCATTTTACATTAGACTAATTAATTTACGTTTGTTTTGATAAAAAATTGTCTAAGACTTTATGTAACTTCGAGTCTACATTAGACAAATTTTTATCAAGACAAACGTCAAATTTTTATCAGGATAAAAATTTGTCTAATGTAGACTGAATTTGTCAGTATTATTTCAGCCATAGTATAATTAAAAAGTATACTCGTAAGAACAGCTGTTTTACAATTTGTTCATTGAGAAACCTCGCGGAACTGTCAAATTGTTTTTGTATTCCTATGCAAAATTTTTTTCGAGTTTTTTTTTACACTTTATCTCCTTCATTCGCTCATTTTCT
The DNA here is from genome assembly GCA_951394005.1 of Protophormia terraenovae. Classification (NCBI taxonomy): domain Eukaryota; kingdom Metazoa; phylum Arthropoda; class Insecta; order Diptera; family Calliphoridae; genus Protophormia; species Protophormia terraenovae. Next base: position 75,120,241 of record OX596076.1, on the reverse strand, counting down.
GTTCATAGCATTTTGACATTTTGTGCAGTAGTTTTACACTAACAAAATACAAGTAATTGTTTCTTTTGTAGATTACGCTATGGTTAGAATATACCTTTACTTGGGGTGTACACGTAGACATTTTTATGTTCGCAATAATTAAATTCTACTGCTTTCCTCAAAATGTTAAGCCCAAATTACAATAGCGCGTAGTCAGCAGCAGTGTGTGCTGCCATAATCAGCTGATTATTTAGAATGCACTGTTTGTTACATTTGGTCAGCAGCAGTTTGCAGTGCTGTTTCATTTAGCCCTGTTTCTAAATTCACTGCGCTGCATTCAGATTGAGAGCGAGACAAAAAGAGTGAGCAAATAAATGAGAGGCTAAAATACACAAGTAGAACAAAGCTAGATGGTGGTTGTAAATTGTGACTGCCTACGCTGAATTGTAATTATAACGGCAGCAACATGTTGTGCTGACAGTGATCAGCTGATAATTTTTGCTGTTACTGTTGCTGACTACGCGCTATTGTAATTTGGGCTTTACATTTTGTTTTGGAAAATGTTTCAAAATGTTCAAAGGAGAAGAAATACAAATTTTCAATAGAAAGCTTATCTGGTCTGAACGAACCGTTATTGGGATAAAATTGAAACTCGATAAAAAAAATAAAAAATTTTCAAATTATTTTTATTAAATTTAGTTTGTGTTTTATTTAGATTTTTTAATTTATTCAGTATAAAATTTAAAAAATCAAAAACAAAAATTGTTTAAAAAAGTAATTGAAAATTTTATAAAATTGTTTATGTATAAAATTTTATCTTTAAGAATTAAAAATTATTAATTCAAAATATCAAAATTTTGATTTTTTTCAATATACGCAAATCTATGGATACCCTAAGCATTATATTTTGTGAAATTTATTGATTCAAAAATTAGTCAACTAATATTTAGTCGTCAGATCAGTTGAAGAAGTTATTAATTTATTGATTAAAAAAATAAGTTATTTAATATTTAGTTATCAGACTTTTTTAAGAATTATTTAACTTATTAATATTTTGATCCAAAAATTAGCCAGCTTTATTCAGTCTTCAGATTTGTTTGAACATCTAATAAACCCTTTTAGAAACTTTGAAACTCTAAAAACAGGGCTTTTTGTACAATAAAAATCATAGTTTCTGAATTTTTTATTAATGTAATTTTTTGAAGAATTTTTTATTCAACAAATAAATAGCATCTTTAAAAACTGAATATCTTTTAAAAATACAGCTTATATTTCATTTCTTTAATATATTTTCCCTTGACACTGATTGAACGTAAACATTATCTATTAATATAATTTAATTTATTCTACAGATTCTTAATTTATTTTATTTTTTTAATTTATTTTTAGTGTTAAGAAATTTTTTTTTTTATAATGGAATATATGTTAGGGAACAAGTAATTTGAATAAAAACAAAATAATGACCAGATTTATGCAAGATTTTTCTGAGAGCAAAATATAAAATAAAGTAAATGTAATGAGCAATAAAAAAAAAAATATTAAACGAATGTAATAAAATTCAATATCAAAGAAATTTAAAATAAACATTAATTTTGGATCAAATAATAAGGTACACAATCAATTAAGAATAAAAAAATAAAGAATTATTAATAAAGGATTTAAAATATCGTTATAATTTTGTTTTTCAAAAAAAGTCGCGACACTGCAATTGTATTTAGTCTTGTAAGGCAAAAATAAAGTCATTTTACTTTATGAATTAATTTTTCTAAATTCTAGTTTTGTTTTTGTATTTGATAAAGTTTGTAATAAAAACAAAATCTGCCAATAATTATAATAATAATTACAAATTTTTTTTTATTTGTTGCTGCAGAGTGTAGAAGCACATACAATACTTTTGCTTCAACTTTAACTGACAACGTACATTTATATATGACAATGCCCAATCAGTGCGTCAGCATTTGCGCCAAATAAAACTATACTTTATTTTGAAATAAATAAATAAATTCCTCTTACTTTTTCAAGAAAATACACAATTTAAATAAAATAATTTCACACACTTTATTCTATCAAGCAACGGTTGTAGTTAAAGCAAAAATATGTTTTATTTTTATGTCCGATAAATTAATTAAGTGTACCTTATATAAAACATATATTTGTTAATTTATAAATTAAAAAAATTAAACACATATTACTAAAATTAAGTTACTAACATTTATAAGTAGAGACATCAATTTATCAAAAGGAAAACAAAACGAAAAATAATTAAAATTATTTAATAAGTTTTCTAATAATTTGTTTAAATGTGGATTAAAATTATGCCTTAAAAGCCAAAAAACAAAAACTCAAATAAAAAATTTACATAAATAATTATAAGAAAAGTCAATTTTAAAACAAAAATTTTATTTTATACTAAAAGAAAACAAAATGTGAGCAAAATTAAACAAAATATTAAGTTATTTTTTCGTTTAAAATAATGTTTTTATATGTTTGAAATTATTAAATTTTTGTTGCCGTAAAGACTGCTTTATACCAACCAATATAAATTAACATAAAATATAATTAATTATAAATAAATTAAATAAAAAATAATATAGAAAACGAAATATAATAATTTTAGCAATAAAAAGGCCTTTGTAAAGTTTAAACAAACAAAAATGAATTGGAAAGTAGGTTGAACAAAAAATAAAATAATGAGTGTGACTGTTAAAATTTAGTTGAAATTGATGAAAAAATATACAATATATACATTAAAAAAAGGCAAAAAATAATAATAAAATTATATAAAACTAAGAGTTTCCAATAAATAAACTGTCTTAACTTCTACTAATATATTTTTATTTCATTTTATAATTTGAAACAATTTTTTTCTTTAAAATTTTTGGAAACATATTTATTTGTAATTTGTATTTTGAAAATATTACAAATTTAAGCCAATATTATTATAAAACCAATAAAAAACCAAAAAAAAAAAAAAAAACTAGTAATTTATTTTTAGGATATTTACATTAAAAGAAAACTAAATTATAGTCTAAAATTAGTAAACTATATATACATATTTATATAGATTTAATTGAATCAAATGATTTAATTTTAATAATAATTAAAAACATATATTTAAATAAGATTTTCGAAAAAAATATATATATAAATCAAAACTACCAAAAAAAGTTTTTGTTTATTTACAAAGCCACTAGAAAAAACCATAAAAGAAATATTAATTTGGGAACAAAAACACTATAATTTATTTCATTTAATGTTGCAGTTACTAATAGATTCATAAACATATTAAAATAAGACCAAAAGAAAGAAAATCATTAATTTTTACTAATTTACCTTAAATAAATTATTTAAAATATTACAATAGTCTTCTGCAATATAAATTTGTCCATAGAAGTACATACATATTGAAAAAAAATTTGCTATAAAATGTTTAACATAAGTTAAGATTTAAAAACCCCTAAAAGTTATGAGTGAATGAATTAAAATTTCAAAAATTCAAATAAAACGATGACAAATTGCAATAAGTTGAGAACAATATTTAAAGAAAATATTTAAAGGAGATAATCGCAAAAATAAAATCAATACAATATGAAAAGAATTACGAAACATGCTGTTGAATTATAAATTTATAAAAAAGGCATTTAGTATATAAGTAAAATTAAAATAAAAAATAAAATGAAAAACAAAAAATCCAAAGTTTCAATTAAGTTGTAATCATAAGTGCTTTCAGTAAAGAGAAAAAAGAAAAATAACAAAACACAAAAAGTGCTTAAGTTTAAAAATTTAATTAAAAAGAAATATAAATAAAGGACATTTCCTTATACAAAGCAAAAATACTTTGATTATTGTTTCATTTTCAAAAATGTTTAATAAAGTAACGGTAAGTAATAAATATGGCAGCTACAATAAGTTGGTAGCACTTCTTTACGTACCGTCGTCTATACTAGCCTTTTTCTTGTTCGCACAAGAACAAAACGTCGGCAGAGCAACACACACAATTTTTTTCCTTTTGTTTTCAATGGGCAGAACATTTGTCGAACAAATCATAATTTTTTGTTTGCCGTCAGTGTCACTTCGATACTTTTACATGCAGCGCCTCTTCTTCCGCATACAAAATGACGTTTGATGGCAGACATGGTTGCTCGAACAATTGTGCGAACAAGAACAAAACATGAACAACTTGGGTCCACACTATCCAAATGCATGTGCGCACAACATTTTGTTCAATGTGCGAGCATGAAAAAGGCTAGTGTGGACCGCAAATTACAAGGGTGTCATATTTTGAGCTTGCCAGATCTTTGGTTTTATGTGTATCGATTACTTTGTGAACAAGAAAATGGTTACCAACAACTAAATTAATACATTAAGCCCAAATTAAATTAACGCGTAGGCAGCAACAGTATCAGCAAAAATTATCAGCTGTTCTCTGTTAGAATAACATGTTGCTGCCGTTATAATTACATTTAAGCGTAGGCAGCGACAGTTCTCACTGTTGCCACCATTCGAACTCTATTGTTACTTGATAAAAAAAACGCCATTTTGGTTGTTGTTGGCACTTTTTACATGGTTTATTATGTCATACTCCTCTCCTATAATTGATAAAAATATAAAATTATATAGAGCAAAAATAGTAAAAATTTGTCTTGATAAAAGAAAATTTGTTGTCTAGTACCATCAACGTCCAAAATGGCGTCTTTTATCAAATAACGTCAAATAAGCAGCGGTTTCAGTGCTGTTTCATTTAGCCCTGTTTCTAAATTCACTGCGCTGCTTTCAGATTGAGAGCGAGACAAAGAGAGTAAGCAAATAAATGAGAGGCTAAAATACACAAGTAGAATAAAGTAAGATGGTGGTTGTAAATTGTGGCTGCCTACGCTGAATTGAAATTATAACGGCAGCAACATGTTGTACTGACAGACCATCTTACTTTATTCTACTTGTGTATTTTAGCCTCTCATTTATTTGCTCACTCTCTTTGTCTCGCTCTCAATCTGAAAGCAGCGCAGTGAATTTAGAAACAGGGCTAAATGAAACAGCACTGCAAACTGCTGCTGACCAAATGTAATCAACACCATAACAAACAGTGCTTTCTAAATTATCAGTTGATTATGTCAGCACACACTGCTGCTGACTACGCGCAATTGTGATTTGGGCTATACTGTTGCTGACTACGCGTTATTGTAATTTGGGCTTAATCAACTTTATAACAAACAGTGCCTTCTAAATTATCAGCTGATTGTTGCAGCACATACTGCTGCTGACTACGCGCTAATGTAATTTGGGCTTAACACTGCAATAATATAAATAAATTTGATCTTGATACAAAATTTTTAGTATAGACCCGTCGTTATAAAATCTGTCTACACTAGAGACATTTTTATTCTGATTAATTTGTATTGTTAAAAATTTATAGTCTAAACGCTATATTATGGCCAATTGTCAGATCTCGGCCTTCCTTTTGATAGTAACTATATATCAAGTCAAATTTAGGCCAGTATAAATTATATTAAATAACTTCCGAGTACTAGGTAGTCGTTACTTGTTAAGATTTGCAATATCTATTTTAACAACACTAATCACAAGGTATTATTTATTTTTCTTTTTGACAGTAAGTTGGATTTTTTAACATTTGGAATTTTTACGAAAAAAAAGTGCAGAAATACAATTTCAAATTAAAAAAGTTTATAAATAGACATCAATTAAACACTAACGTTAATAAATATTAATAGAAATTACTTATTTGAAAAAAAAAATCTTGTGAAACAAATTAATAAAGTAGGAAGTAAAAATTAATAGCTAGCAAAAAGAGAAAAAGGTAAGGCGAAAAGAAGAAAAAAAGAGAGAAACGTCACACGAATAAAATAAAAGTGCCAATAAGAAAAATAAAGAAAACACATAAAAACAAACAACAAAAGCACATAGAAATTAATTAAATTAGCAAAAAAGAATAATTGAAAAGTAACATAGTGTCTCTTAAAATAAAAACAATATAATTGCTTTGTTTGTTGTGTAAAAGGAGTTTAAACTATAGAAAATTAAAGTTAAATAAAATAAGAAGGTAAAAATATATATTAAATAAAACATAAATAATTTGCTAGAAAACAAGGGCAACTCCCCTTTAAAAAACAGTGTACGTGCATTTTCTATAACACAAAAAAAAACAGCTTAAATAAAAAAAGTGCAGAAAATTCTGGACATGAACTTTTAATGAAGCAATTTTATTAAATAAAATTGAAATACAATCATATTAATCATTGTTAATATAATAAATAAATTACTGGTTGAAACAAAGTCCATTTAAATTATCATATATGTAAATGTGTTTGCTCGCTGTCTGTCATTTGTGAGAGAATGGGCCTGTTTCTTTATTTACCTTCTTTTTTAATATATAGTGTATGTATTTATATTTTAATTAGTTTATTTCTTTGGGTACTTTAACAGGTGCTAATTCCTGAAAACAAATTAAATACTTGTTTAGTATTTATTTAACTATTATTAGAAATTAGACGCATGTTTTTTTTTCCTAATATTTATTTAAATCCACGTCAGTTTTTTAATTTCCAAATTAACTGACGTGGTCCTGCTTGACGACTTTGTATATGACTCAAATTGTTTAATAGTGAAATAGCAAATATAAAAATAAATTTAAATTGAAATTTAAATGAAATTAGAAATATCCTTGAAAAAAATTTAAGTTTTGGATAATTCAAAACTGAATTGCCTTAGAAATAAACACATTTGGAAAAATGCTATTTTTATAAAGAAGGATACGTATATCAAGGCCTGTAAGCTTAGCAGCAACCACAATTGACAGAAAACTTAGATTATTAATTCCTCATTACATATTATGATATTTATTTCATAATAAGCTTTGTTTGTAATAGATAATAAAATACATATATAAATTTAATATCGTCAGTTAAAAAGGATTTTTGCATACCACAAAACATATTTTGATATTGAACTTAACCTAAAGCTTTTTGATACATATGTTGATATAATTGGTATTTTTGATATAATTATTAAAAGTTTATTCAAAATTTTCCATATTTTCCTTAACTGTAACATTATTTTTATATTTTTAAGTATTGCACTCATTCAACAATTACTTATTTTTCCATTGATGTAAATATCATTATCAAATCATTGAGTATTTGCTTCTAGTATTTTCAATTAAGTTTTTACGTACTTATTTGTTATTATTATTTTTTTTTTTTAATTTTTATTTCTTATCAAATTTGCTAGTTTTTGCTTATTTTCGTTAAACCTTATCAAATGATTAACGCAAATATATAAAATAACATTATCGTATTTGTTTATGTGTTTATATACATATGTACATAGGTGACGCGAATATTTACTGTAAATACTAAGATGACTTGTAAAAAAAATTACTTAATTAAAATACAAGAGATTATTTAAATAATAAAGGATAATAATTTTTAAGAGAAGATGTTATGTTGCACAAAAACTTTACCCAAAGGTAAAAAAAAAACAACATGAATTAAAATGTATATACCGATGAAAAAATCGTTAACTAATATTAGATGAAAGCTAGTTGTTACATCTTTATAAAATTCTACTATATTTCAATTATAAATTTTAAATATTTGTTGGTTTTTAATATAATGTTTAATATTTTTTGAAATACCATTTTTTGCTAGAATGGTCTGGGACGTTGTTAGTTATTTTTGATAAAAATTTCCTCATTTTGGCAGTTTTTTTATAAATGTTGTTACTACAACAATATATGGTCTTTGAGTTTTAATATCCAAAATAAATTAATAATAATATGAGTTTTTTACATAGAAATGTGCATTTGGCAAAATAATAAAATAGGACGGTATAAAAACAAAACGTTTTTCAAAAACAACTCAAACTGTCTACTTTTATATTTAGTTTTTCATTATGTATAAGACTCAACAGAATAATAAGCATAGCATTCAAATCTTTAATAAACTCTTCTATTTTGTTTATCACTCCTCTCTTACAAGTCTCTGAATTAAAATTGGAAAACATACTCTAACTCACTACTATTTTTCCATTAAAACTTACATATATAGGTATTTTTTTTTATATTTTGTAAAGAAATGCCAACAATGCTTTGAGTTCAGAGAGTTATATGATTCGAGCAAAAATTAATTGAAATTGTTCAAAGTGCTTGTCATTTTCATTACTTGTAAATCAATATCGCAATCAAATTCATTCTTAAATTCGAAATTATTCGTCATTATTAAAGTAAATAAAATGAACACCCAAAAATATATTTGAACTGTGCTCTAAAAGTTGTTAATATTTCATTTATTTCACTATTTTATCAAATAATAAATTAGTTTTTTATTTTAATTTTTTGATGGGATATGTATGAGAAAAAAGTTGAGAGTTTAACAATTTGACTAGCTCTTTGTATATGTGTTAGCACCAATTTTCACAACTACTGAACGAATAGTAATAAATTTACAAATATATATTCTGCACATCTAAGACAAAATACCTTTCTAAAGACACATTTCTTATTAAAATCATATGTATAGTAAAGTGCCTCACGAAAAAAGTTGCAAATGTACCCCTCTAGAAATGAAGATTAGTATGTTCTTATATGATTCCCAAAATATTACAAAATATTAAAACAACTCTGAAATTACGTATTTATTTCAATATTATTATCAAAATTTTAGTTATAAGAAAATTAACTTCAAATTATAATAGAGGCATACTACGACCTTCAATATTCATTTAAATAATTATTGGCACTTTTCAGTCGCAGAATATTAAGATTTTACTAACATTTTTAATCATATTTTCTTTTTTCAAACATGTAATTTTATATATGTATTTCGGACATTTTTCAAAATATAATAAGTTTTAATGTACTATAGGAATAGTCTATCCTGTTACTATTGAAGATAACACGTAATTAACACATTTTTGTAAATAAGTCGCATGCAAATACTAATTGCAATTAAATATTGATAAATTTATGAAAAACATAATAAGTTCATTTAAAACCGCGACAATAATCGAATAAAAAGGAGTTTTTTAAATTTAACCGCTATTTTACACCAATTCGCCGCTTTTTTGATAAATTTATGCTTTTAAAGACTTAAATGTCCTTAACTATCCATTTATTTGCCGTTAAAATTAACTTAACCAATTATGGACCGGAAATCCCAAAATATTATTTGTGCAACTAAAGGGTTAAATGAATGCACTTAATGAGAGCTTTCTAATGATGCGCTAAAATTTAATTTACTATGAAAAATTTCTAAAATATTCAAACTTTAATAAAATACTATTTAAAATAAAATCATTGAAAATTTTACTAAAAATTTAATTTCGCGAGAATGAAAACAAATTTTAAATTAAAAATTTAATTTCGCGAGAATGAAAACAAATTTTAAATTATTTTTTGTTCAATATGTAGTAGTCATCGTTTTTCTATCATATGTTGTAATTTTTTTGACAAAAAGTTAAAAACTATGTATAATTTAATAATTGACACGAAAAATTTTGGGAATTAGCTTAAAACATATCAAACTTTAATTTTAGGGGGGTACATTTGCAACTTTTTTTGTCCACATACAAATCTAGGCACTGTATTGTATAGTGTGTGCGCAAAAGGAATAAAAAAGGCGTGTTTGCCTATTAATTATATAGATTACATATTTGTTATAAATTGATTCAAAAAGTTATTCGCATTATGATTAAACAACTAATTTCAATCATTTAATATTTTAATATTAGTCAACTAGATCAAAATTGGTGTTATATTAAGAGATGTGACTTGAAACCGGTATCGTTTTAGTTAGTTACTCGTGAAATCCAAGAGGTCACAAACTTATTGATTCGATAACATATTAATAAATTTAACATTATTTAAATGCAATATGTATGTCGTTAAGATATTTTCCTTTTTATTTCATTTAATAGTATGTTGTATTTCTTTCATTAGGTTTGAATCAACACCTGTTTGTAAAAGAAAAAAATATTATTTTTTTATAAGGTTTCTTTCGCCGCTTACCATTGCTTACTTTTGCAATAGAGAGACACAATATTGATGGTACAATTGTACTTTTTAGCATAGAGTACCATTGTACCAGAATAATTTTGGTACTATACAAAAACAAAAGAAATCATGTGATGAATAATTGTTTGTGCTTGCTAGAAACAATTTTCACATTTTAAACGTTAAAATGCCATTTCGGGAAAATTATATAGGAAAAATGTACTATTTTGGTATTATATTAAAAGTAGACAGCAGACCGAATAATGAAAGAATATTACATGATATGATGACATCAAACTGCTGTCTATACGTGTTACTACATATTTAGTTTAAATTTTCATTTTTATTCTTTTAACTAATAACAATTTAAAATTATTTAACTTTTCATCTTTCTTTATGTTCTAAAGCTTAAAATAAATACATACGAATATTAAATAAATATGTCAACCGATTCACCATTAGCAACGGCTACGGCAACTGAACTGCCAACTACATCTCACACCACCACAGAGGGTGAAGCATGGAATGCCGCATTCAAAGACAACAATGAAACAGATAGTACAATATCAACAATAAACTCTTCTACACAACAGCAACAAGCATCAATAGACGTCAATGATAAAATGACACCAACAACAAATACCAACACTACCACTTCTTCAACGGCATATTCATTTTCGGGCAGTGCTTTGGGAAGTGAAACAATTAATATTAACAAAGAAAATACGGATACAAATAATGCCAGTAAGACTTCAGCTGGTGGTGATAAAGAGGATGATAAAAATGAGGATTCTATGTTTGAGTGTAATATTTGTTTAGATACAGCCAAAGATGCTGTAGTCAGTATGTGTGGACATTTATTCTGTTGGCCGTGTCTGCATCAGTGGCTAGAGACCAGACCCAGTCGTAAATTGTGTCCGGTGTGCAAGGCAGCTATAGGTAAAGATAAAGTTATACCATTATATGGACGTAACAGTACCAAGCAGGAAGATCCCAGGCAAGTTATAAATAAAGAACAAAAAATAGTTCGTTTTCTTAACGATTTTTTTTTTATTTTCTAGAAATAAAGTACCACCTCGTCCTGCTGGCCAACGTACTGAACCAGAGCCTCAACAGGGGTTTCAAGGTTTTAGTTTTGGCGATGGTTTTCATATGTCTTTTGGTATTGGAGCCTTTCCATTTGGTTATTTCGCATCATCTTTAAATTTTGGCGAACCACGTCCAGCTCGTAAGTTTATTATTTTTTTTAGAAAATTAATTATTTTTTTCAAAATTATAACAATTTTTTATTTCTTTTTAATAGCTGCTAATCGTGGCACTACGCAGTATGAAGATGAACAGCAACTTTCCAAATTATTTTTATATTTGGCCTTTTTGTGCATTGCCTGGTTGTTGTTTGCATAGCCTAATATGTATCCCCTCTATTAAATTAAACAACAACAAACCAATCAACAACCAACTAACAAATCTAAAATAATTATTCATAGTGTTTATTAATACACATACATACCAGAGTATTCTTTATTGTTTGTTAGTTAATCCCTTTAAATCGTGGTTGTTTGTTTTATCTCTCTGTTAACAACTCTAAAATATCCTCTATTCCCTTTACTTTCTCCTTTATGTATTATTATCATATTTTTAGATAATTATACTAAATAATGTAAATGATTTTATTCTATTGGAAAATTTGTATACTTGGATAATTAAATTAAAACCATCTTCCTTTTTATTTGTACTTGCACTTTTATTTTTTTTTTTTATTTTTAATGAAGCATTTTTTTTTTTTTTTAATATCAAATATTTAATTGAAACATAGATAATAAATATTGGTGTCTGTCTTTATATAATTTCTAGCTATTTATATTATATGGCTCGTTAATTTCGTTTTTTTTTTTTTTTTTAATTAAAATTAATAAAATATCTGCTGGTTGTTTATCCAAATAAAAATATTCAATAAAGACATAATTACAATTAACTATTTAAATATAAAATGGTGTTAAATAGATGATTTAAAAGGAAAAAATAATATATTGGTAATATAAATATTATTAAGACTGAAATGTACCGGACTGTTTATTAGGCTAGTAATAAGCAAGAAAATATTTCAAGGAATATCCTAGGATTTTTAAGCTTAACTACTAAAATTTTTTGGGTATTTAAAATTATTCGCAACCTACAGAACTTTAAAAAGGAACTATTTCCCAAAAATCTAAATAAAGAATATAACGGTATTATTTAATCTATTACAAATTTTTAAATTGTCATTGAAAATACAACCTTGTGATAATAAAAAAAAATTAAACAGCTGACATTTTCTGTTTTGTTTACACACAAAAATGACCATCAAACTGTTTTTACCAGAAAATTTATTTTATTTAAAGAAAAATTGTGATATTTATGGCGAAATTAAAATAGGTGATGAAAATTGTATATCCTATTATATAATAAGTGCCATAAACAATAAAGTTTTCTTGGATAACGAAGATGCCGACGACTATGAGCGTGAAGTACAATTTACCAATGAACTAAGGCATCTGGGTCATATAGTTAAGGCCTCTGAAAGCTCTCGGTCGCTTCATAAAGATGTTGCTTTAGTTTTTGTTTATGATGATGAAACACCAAATATTTATTTAAATAAATTAACCATTAGACCGGCTCAAGGAAAAAAAGTCAATGTCTTCCTTTATAATGAAAGTTCTATATTAAAACTGCAAGATTTAAATGAAAATCTTTATAAAACAGATCAAGCTTCATCTGAAAATAAGGAGAATAATGAGAGTTGTCCCGAAGATGATATGCACATGTTATATCAATTATTGCAAGCAAAAGAAAATTTTAAATTGCAAACTGATGTAGATGATGTTGAAGATACATTTAAACATTTTGCTGGTTGTTTATTGAAGTTTCCTTTCAATATTTTGATGTGCGCATTTGGATTCTGTATGACACAACCTCCATTAAAGTTCATCTTTCAATACACTGTTATGTGTGACTATTACAAGGAATGGTTGAAGTTTAAGAAATCGGGGTAAGTTATTTCCCGTTAACTAAATTTTATTAAGATTTAAAAATTTCATTAGAGTTATTTATTATTTCTTTATTAATTAGACTATAGATAAATAACAATGATTTACTACAAAATGCATTCATTTCATTCTACCGAATCTAATAAAATTTTACAATGTATTCTTCTGTATTCTTTGTTTTTTATTTTTTGAATTTTTAGCAAATTTTAGGATATTTTTTCAAGTTTATTATTTTTAGAAAAAATTTACTATTTTTAGAAAATTTTTCGAATATTCACTATTTTTAGGAAATTTACTATTTTTGAAAATTTTGCGAAAATTTAGTATTTTTATGAAAATTTTCACTATTGTTAGTACATTTTTTTTTTTGAAAATTTACTACATTCTTTAGAATTTTTTATTACTAATTATTAAATATTTGAAAATTCGAAATTCCAAATTTGCAATTTTATAATATGAAAAAAAAAAAAAAATATTCGATAAAGCCGAATTTGACTAAAAATGTTAAAAAAGTTTTCGAAATTTCCAAATTTTGTCTATACGTTTAAAGTTTTTTTTTTAAATAAAAAAATCGAAAGTATATTAAAAAAAAGTGGCAAATTTGTTATGTTCGAAAAATTAAAAAATTCTTAAGTTTAGAAGAATCTTTATAAACTTTGTTACAAAAAGTATTCAAACAAAAATGTATATAATAAAAAAATGGAATGGTAATTAATTGTTAAAATTTAAAATATAACATCATTTTTTCCAACATTTTGAAGATGTATTTAAATTTACAAAAACTCGAACTAAACAAAAAAAACTAAATAAATGAATCTTTTGCATAATAATTTGATATGTTCGAAAATTGATTTAAAAGTATAAATCCTTCAATTTTTAAGGAACTTTTTAAAAATAAACTTGATTATCGAAAATACAAATTTTTGAAATTTTAAAATATTTAAGACTACAAATCAATTAAATTTTTGTAAAAAAAAAATGAAATTGAAAAAAGATTCGGCTGTGCCGAATCTTTGATACCCTTCACCATATTACCATCTTACTATCTTATCGACATCATATTACCATATTACCGACAAATAATAAAATTTTCGCCTTAACGTATGCTTTCATATTTTCACATATTTAAATCTAAAAAAAAAAAAACAATCAAAAAAATGTTTGTGTATGTATTTATGTATATTCTTAACAGATATGTTTTAGTTTTAAAAAATAAACAACAACAATTCCATATCTATTTATTTTTGTACAGACTGCATATACAAAGAACAACAACACTGTTATTCATTATATGACTGCTGTTTCTAACTAAACTACTTGTCTATACAAAAAACAAAAAACGTCACTAATAGTCATTACAATGCTTAATATACATGTTTGTGTGTGTATTTATATTCTTAACAGATTTGTTTTTGGTCCATAACTCTGTTGATTCTGAACGAATTTGGTTTATTAAAAAAAACGAAATTTTATAAAAACATTTATGACTAATCTATATAAAAATAAAAATCTGTAGCTTGAACAAGGGCTTCAAAAATAAAAAAATCGTTTTCCCCGATATCTCAGTTATTACTGAACCGATTTATTTCATTTTTTCAGAACAAAAATTCAGAAAATAATTTCCGAGCCCCCTTTAAAAATTCGAAGTCCCTGGTGTATGCAGAGGCTTCAGAAACTGAAAAACCGGTTCCAAAAACCGGTTTTTAAAGCATATCTCCGCCATTTACAAACCGATCCTGCTGATTCAAAAAACCGAAATTTTAAAAAAATATTTGTGACCGATCTGTATAAAAATAAAAATCTATAGCTTAAACCAGGGCTTCAAAAAATAAAAATGCGTTTTGTCCGATATCTCAGTTATTATTGAACCGATTTATTTCATTTTTTCAGAACAAAAATTCAGAAAAAAATGTCCGAGACTTCTTTGTAAAAACGAAGTCCCTAGTATATACAGAGGCTTCAGAAACTGGAAAACCGGTTCTAAAAACAGGTTTTTTTAACATATCTCCGCATTGTATGAACCGATCTTGCTGAATTCCAATAGCAAAATTCTCGAAAGCATTTCCGATCGTTTGATTTATATATTATATATGTCAGTTATCGGTGGGCTTCATAAACGCCATTTCAACCGACACACGGACGGACATGGTCCTATCGTCATCATTTCTTAGAAGGATCCCGAAAATGTCAACTTTTTTGCTCTCCGACGAAAATTGTGGGAATTACAAACGGAATGACAAACTTATATATACCCTTTACACCTTTGGTGAAGGGTATAAATATATATATATATATATATATATATATATATATATATATATATATATATATATATATATATATATATATATATATATATATATATATATATATATATATATATATATATATATATATATATATATATATATATATATATATATATATATATATATATATATATATATATTTTAAAAAATTCTATTAAAAATAAATAATATTGAAAGAATATATGTAGTGAAAAAGTAATCGGTATTTTTAATTTGACTCATTTATTTAATTCACCATAATTCTTATAAATAAATGCAAATTTTCTTTCAGCAAACGAAATTATAATATCGTGGTTGATACCATACTGGGTCTATGTGTCAATATATTATTGATCTTATTTATAGAAGATCCTGGTAATTATATAATAGCTGCTTCCAATGTAAGTTAATTTACTTATTCGTTTAACTTTTAATATAATTAATTTCCTAAAATTAAAATTCTTTTAGTCTCTGGTTACAAATTTTCGTTTGTTGTTGCAGTCTCTGCAAGGTTCCCCCATAGGTTTGAAATTAAATGTACAACTAAATAAATTTTTATTGGACTGTTTTGGTTATCATGTAGAGTTATGGGCAACATTTTTGAGTAATTGTTATTAAAATTAAACAGAAAAGTTTTAAATTAATTTT
This sequence comes from Protophormia terraenovae, assembly GCA_951394005.1. Lineage (NCBI taxonomy): Eukaryota > Metazoa > Arthropoda > Insecta > Diptera > Calliphoridae > Protophormia > Protophormia terraenovae. The sequence continues at coordinate 75,104,294 of OX596076.1, read as the reverse complement.
CTAAATATTTTCAGCTATAATAGAACCTTGCATTAGACAATTATTTATACCCATTATTACATTGGGTTTTATAGGCCTGTCGTATCAGTTGGCACTTTTAACAGATTTAATATCGGTAATGGGTTTACATGCTCACTGTTTTAGTATTTATGCGGCAGTGTAAGTATTAATATTTTCAGCATTTAATAAAAAATTAAAATTTAAAAATTACAGATTATATAAAGTGGAGATTAAGGGTTTACAGGTGCTGTGGAAAGTTGTTTTGGGCAAACGCAAAAATGTTTTGAAAAGTTTGTAATTTTAAAAATAAATTGTATATGTATTTGTTATTAATTTTTAATCACTATTTTAGATCGTGTCGAATCACATAATTATAAGAATAGACAATTGTACTTGGCTACGGTATTTTTCACTTCTTTGCTATTCCTATTTCCTACAGTTTTGACGTATTATGTTGTATTTACCTCAGTAAGTTTATTCTTTCTTAAATATTTTCCTTTTTTCTTTGATGCATATTTTTTCATTATCTTAACAGCTACGTCTTTGCATAAGTTTTGTTAATTTTTTGCTAAAATCCATACGCAGATATATTTTAGAATTTCCTATGGAAATGTTATTACGCTGGTGTATGGGTAATTTTTATGATACTGGTAATTATAACAGAATATTATTGATTTGTTATAAATATTTATTTTTTTTTTTTATTTTTGTTAAGATTCTTTACAATTAGAGTTTGTACATCACACACCTTCGCCATTACTACAACCGTTTACGCAACTACAAATGTGTGTTTTCAAATTATGTGTTCACTCCTCATCGTTAGGTCGTGTCTTTTCATGTCATAGTGGAATCCTGCAAGAGTTAGTGGCCAAAGAAGAAAACTCAATTAAAAGTGTATGCCAAAGAATATTACAAGGAACATTTTAAGAAAAGCAAAACAAAAGCAATATTAGTGCGTATTTTATAAACTGAAATTTACATTTTAAAAAGTCAATCAATTTTTGTTGTTCAATAAATTTTCTCCGCTAAAATCAAACTGAGCTGAATTCGTAATTCGTTTGGTTATTGATATATATTTTTCAATTTAAACAAACTTACAAAAAGTGAGTTTAAATTTTTAAATTATATTCTTTGAATCGATTTACGAAATAAGTCAAAAATTAAAATATATAAAGTTTAAGTAAAATAAAAATTACTAGCTTTAACAGTTATGTGTTTGTGCAAATCTATTTGCATATTTAAATATTTTAAATTAGGCCTACATGTGTTCTGTTTAATGGATTTTATGCCATTTTTTAAAACTTTGTAAATTAAAAATATATTTATAAAAAATAAGCATGCTTGACAACGACACAATATACAACGAAAAAAAAAAACTAAATAAACTTTAACTTACTGTTCACATACAAAAGTGTTTTGTTTTAAAGTTGTTATAGAAAAAATATGTTTGAAAAAGGAAAACGTTTTACATTTTTCTTTTTTTTTTTCTACAAGAGATATTTTTTTGTTTTCTCTTTTGTTATTTAAAAGTAAATTTAAACTAAATTTTTTATATTGATAAATCCTTAGATGAGAAATTATAATTAGAAAACAAATTATATTAAAACTATACCCTCGTTCGATTACCATCACCGCCAAGTTTTTCAACAAGCTGAAAGAAATAAAAAAGACAAAAATTAAAATAAATATATGTACATATATACGAAACGGATCCGCAATTTAAATATATCGTAGATATTTAGATGCAATAAAAAAACTATTTATTTTGTAGTATGTTTAATAATACATAAAAATTTGTTTGTACAACTTAAAATATATATGCACTTATTTATTCTTTTTTTGTATTTAACATTTGTGTATTTTTGAACATTAATTTCAAACACTTTTATCTTAAAATCAACACCTCAATGGATTAAACAAAATACAACACTGCTATTTCTAGAAAATATATTCCCCCACAATAATCTATTACAATATGTACCAATGACATTTGTCAAGTTTGACATTTCATCGAAAAAGGAGGATAAAGAAAAGAAAGAAAATTCGTGCAGAATTTCTAAAATACGGCTGTAGTAAGCAACTTTTAAGGAATTTTCAAGATTTTAAAAGAAAACAACAAAATAAAAAATGTCCGGATACATTGCCAGAAAGGGTCCCATGGTTTTCTGTAAGTTTTTAATAAATTTGAATAGTTTCCAACTAAATTTAAATAAAAAGAAAAACTTGATATAAAATTTAACTACTCCATGATTACGTAAACAATAAAGGAAAAACTAATAGAAATGTTTTTTTTTTAACAATTATAGCCAGCTTGGGAAAATGGGCTTATAACTTGTCTGGTTTCAACCAATACGGTAAGTAAATAAGAAATTGTAGCAAAAATTATTGTTCAATTAATACCTTCATACATGAAATTTAATAGAAAACCTAACCTCACTATACTTTGTAAATTTGTTTTTGTTTCTGCAGGTTTGCACCGTGATGACTGTTTGTATGAAAACGAAGATGTCAAGGAAGCCATCCGTCGTTTGCCACGCAACTTGTATGATGAACGCAACTATCGTATTATGCGCGCTTTGCACTTGTCCATGACTAAAACAGTTTTGCCCAAAGAGCAATGGACCAAATACGAAGAAGATGTCAAGTACTTGGAACCCTACTTGAAGGAAGTCATCAGAGAGCGTGAAGAACGTGAAGATTGGAACAAAAATCACTAAAATGTTCTAGCCGAATTAGGTGGAAGTTTATTTTGTAATTATTAAACTATTTTCTTTTAAATTCTCTGATAAGAAATAATCCAAATAAGATGCTAATAAAATATCTAATATAGTTAATATAAAAAAAAGATACGAAAAAAGCATCGAAACCAAAAATAAGAGTTTTATATTTTTTACTAGTAGTCTACCAACTGGGTATTGTTGGTAGACTACTAGACCCTCTATATTAAGTTACAAATTTGATACATACCTTTTGCATAAATGGTGTGTTAATAAGTGAACCCAAAATGGGTACTCTGCTTAGGAAACTAATGGCCACCGGGAAGAAACCACTAAATAGGGCAAAGAAACCATAGGATTCTATAATCATGCCTATGATGGGAAAACCCAATAGTACCACAAAAATGCCACCAAAAAATGCTATTGAGCCTTTGATTTTATGACGTTGGAAAAAGAAACGAAATGTGCGTTCGATGCCGATAACACAACCCAAGCCAGATAAGAAGAGAATCTAAAAAACAACCATACAAAACATGACAATGACATTTGAACTCATTTTATAGTAAAATTAATGACTAGTGTATTTAGGTTACACTAACAACAACTTACATTTCCTATGGCTAGCAGACCTTTATCAAATAGAAATAATACTCCCAGGAATAGAAAACCTATGCCCATGCCGGATAAGCCAATGCCAATTTCTAAAAATAAATAAAATGTAAACAAATAGGGCCATAATATTAAACAGAACACAAAGCCAAATAGCTGTGTAGTTATACATCTTTTTATTGGAATTTAACACAACAAAAAGTAGTACACTTTTTAGCATTTTTCTTAAATTATAAATAACAAAATTATTGAAAATGATTTCTTTTTTTCTTGAGACAACAAATTTGCAAAATGCCATTAAATGTCACTATGTTTTCTTTGCTGCTTTCACATTAAATCAACTTACTTTGTATATCTGTCACTTCAATCATTTTGAAAATACTATTTTTAGGTGGTTTTTAATATACAAATTCTTTAAATTTAAAATATTTTATAGAAAAACTGTACAGAAAGTTTACAATTCCACGTAAACGAAAAACAAAAAATTTGGTAAATCTCTGTTGTTAATTTTTTTTGGGTAAACAGCTGATAATGACATTATATTTTTCATGTAATAACGCCTTTCTGAACAGGGTGGTTTGTATATGTAATATGAAGTTGAGATAATTGTAATAGAATAGTTAAAACAAATGATAATTTTTATGCATTATCAAAAAAAATAAATATGCCATATATCACGAAAACCTACCAAATAGTAACATCAAAGCTCTATATAATTTCGTTGAAAAATTAAGAAAAATGTTCAATTGCACTTCCAAGTGTCGAAGAAGATACCTAGTGGTTAGCTGTCTGATAGTCGATTTTAACTTTGATTCTACATTAGACAAATTTTTATCAAGACAAACGTCAAAATTTTATCATGATAAAGATTTGCCTAATGTAGACTGAATTTGTCAGTGTTATTGCAGTGTTAAAAGAAAATTGTCAGCGCTCGAGCTCTGACAACTTTGTCTTGATAATGCTTGGTAAAAGACGCCACCTTGATTGTTGTTTGTACTTTTTGCATGGTTTATTATGACATACGTTTTCCCCTATAATTGACATAGATAAAAAATTATCTGCAACTCAAACAAAAATTTGACGTTTGTCTTGATACAAATTTCTCTAATATAGACTCGACGTAAACCGCCATCAACAATTTTTACGTAAGCAGACGCCTCCGCCGTTAACATTGATCGCCGGTCACTGATAAATTGTAAATTATTAGGGTTTAATAGGTAGAAAAATATGTGATTTTTACTTTTTCATCTTTCTATAGTCGATTTTGACCCTATAGAAGATATTTTCACCCCAAATTATAACCAGGGTACACAGAATTAATGTACATTGACTATTACTCTATCGACGAAGCTTATTTAATTTTAAATTTTCACTAAAAATAAAAAAAATCAATTATACATTTGTTCCTTAATTTTATTTCTTGCATACATAGAGGTGAGATTTAGAATTAAAACACTTGATAATAGTATTGACTATAATGTATTCTTAATATTGAAATGATGTCCCAATAGAATATATAGTCAAATTAATGACTAAAATATAATTTATACATAATTTAAAAAAGCCATATTACATATAAAGTAAATTTTGTGATAGAATTTATTAACAAATTTAAAATTCACGTCTATGATATTTATCCGGATCATAGTAGGAAGTGACCACAACACGTTCACTAAACTTACGGCCCGTTAGAGCTTGCTGAGCCTTCTGACAATCCAAAACTGAATTGAATTCTACAAAAACCTTGCCCAAACCGGGAACATCAACACCATCAATGGGTCGTGGTATCTCAACACTTCGTACGACTCCGTATTTATTGCATTCCTCTTTTATATCTTCAAGAATTTCTTCATATTCCTCTTCATCTCGTAACTCTTCAGCGGTGACCATGTTGAGAAGACATAAAACTTCAGTGGGTGGACCGGTTGTAATAACAGCGGATAAACCGGGGACCTAAACAAAATGTTTAAAATTTCGTAAATTATATTTAAAATATTGAATTTTCAAATATTGTACTAAACATACGGACTTTTTCAAAATTGTACTAAAAAAGTATAACAAAATTTCAAAAATAGAACAAGAAAAATTTTGAATTTTCCAAAATTGTATTAAAAATATTTGAATTTTCAAAATTTTACTTAAAATATAGAATTTTCTAAACTTGGTATTGAAATTATTGAATTTTAAAAAATTCTACTGAAAATGTATTTTTGAAAATTTTGCAAAAAATGTGAAACTTTTAAAAAATATTAATTTAAAAAAAAGATTTTTTTTAATATACTGAAAATAATACATATTTGAAAATTATAATTCAATAATTTTGAAAATTAAAAAAAAATATAAAAAATAGATGTACAAGCATGAGTTTTCGGAAAGTTCACTAAATATAGAGTATTTTAAAAAAAAATTTGAACTTAAAAAATGGAAATTTTTCCAATTTTTTAAATTAATACGTTCATTTAGTAAGAACCTGATTATTGGCGTCATTTTATTAAAAGCAGTACATTTTTGTTCAAATTTTAATTAAATATTACCTGTATTGTAACAGGTGCTACAACTGCTGCATTATTTTGGGCATTCTTTGCACCAACACTGGCTCTTTGTACTATCAGCTTTTTATCACCTAATTGCATGCCATTCAAACCAGCTATAGCCTAAAATGATAAAAAATAAATATGTATTAATATTTAAGATTTTTATTTCATAACCATATTATTTACCTGATCAGTAATGCTTAAATCAACATATTCACAAAAAGCATAACCTTTGCTTAGACCAGTTGCGGCATCCTTGACCAAATTAAAGGCCCTCAGTTGACCAAATGAAAGCAGCAGTTCCTTGACCTTAAGAAAATTTCAAATAAAATCATATTAAAACCTTCGAATTTGCTATAATTGTTTAATAAAACAAAAATGTTTATTTTTCTTTTTACCAAATTGTTTTTCATTAAAGTGTTAATAAACGAAATTCAAACATTTTTGTTTCATTTGTTAATTGTTAGTCGGTTAGTTTGAATACTTAACCCCTTGATCTGAAATTCAAATGGAAAATATTGTATTTTGCAATAAACTTAACTTGCCTTTTTATTTTGGTAATCTTTAGTGAAATTTCTATAGCTCAATTAAGACACAATATTTGTGTTTTTGATTTGATTGTTTGGTAAAACGTTTTCTATACAAATGTTTTAAAGGTATTTATACTAATTTGTATTTACAATAACGTTTTATAGTTAACAACGTTAACAACAATTAACAATTCAATTAGGGCAGTAGTCACAGAAGTTTTATGGCTTAAAGGAGCATCACGGCTCAAACTAATCTATAATTATACAAGGTATAGAAAAACGTTAAAAATATGGAAATAAGACAATTTAAACAATTTCCTGTAAAAGAAAATTTCGCTGAAATTTAAAGAATTTTTTTCTAAAAACAATAAAGCTGTAAAACAAAAATAATTGTGTATTTACACTAAGTTAGAAGCTGTGGAATCAAGAAGAGTTTTATTAAGATTTTAATTTTAGCTTTTGAGAACACAAACTCTAATATTGAATGTAAATAACTACTAATTGTAAATAACCCAGCTGAAAATAGAAAGTTGCTGTAAATTACAAAAAATACCACTGTTGAAGCTGAAATAGCTAAAAAAAGAAAAATTTACAAAAAATTGTTTTTCTTTTTCAATTTTTTGCGATAAAAAAAGCTGAAATTTGTAGAATTTTTTTAAAGAATTTTGTTTAGGACCGAATACAAAATATTTAAACTATTTTATAGCAGATTTAAAAAAAAAAAAAAATATCAGATTATCGAATGAAACATTTGTGAAGCAAATTAGCTATATTTTTAAAACAGCTTAAAATATTTTAACTATTTTGTATTCAATCTATGTAACAATGGTAAGACTGTATTGAATTTTAAATATTATGTACATATGTTAGAGTATGAAGAACGTAACCAATTCTCCAAGTATTTAAATTGCTCTGAAATGTAATCATAAAGGAATTAGCAAAAAATATAGGAATTAGCCCAAAAGATTTTCAAGTTTTCTAATCCAAGGAAATGAGTTTCAACAATTTATAAACAGTTTAACAAATTATATTTTTTCAGTTAAATTTTCACGAAATTTGAAAATTTGTTCCAATGATTTGATTATTCTGTCTTAGTAGTCTTGATCAACATTAGATTTTTCTCCACAAGAAAGAAATTTGAGTATCAACTAAACTGTTATAAAAACCAAACTAAATGTACCAAGTTTGATTATTTCAATATTGAATTAAAAAGGTTCAACAAATATTATATTGTTTGTGCTCATGGGGGAATTAAATAATTATATACATTAGGATTGTGATTATATAGTAATATTAAAAACAAAAAAATACATTGTTTCAATTTCTTTTATAACAATAGATAATCACATAATATATAAACAATGCTATGAGTTGAGTTTGTGGATAAGTGCCTATATTATTCGACTATTTCAAATACATCAATTATAGTAGAACCAATTTTTTTTTTATCAATTTTGTATCCAAATTGTAAACAAGATTTTTTTTAAACATTTTTAAAGGTTTTTCTTTAAATTCTCCATATATAAAAAATTTCCGAAAAGTTCCTCTTGTTGCAGTGTTGTCTGAACTGCCAATGCAATCATGTTGCCAACCTAAAATGTAAAACAAAACAAAATAAACCGGAAACTTACCTGATCATCATTTAGATAATTGGGTAAACCGCCAATAAAGATTTTGTGAGGAGAATCGGGTACAACAGTTGAAATAACATTGGGAGAAACTTAAAAACAAAATGAAAATGATTATTTTATTAAACAACACTCCTTAAACTTACCCACTGCTGGTTTAACCGTAGGCGTATCATTCATGCCCGGCATAGGTTGGTAATCGTGAGGCCTACGTATTTTTAAACTTTGACCCTTAAAGTTGATGCCATCAAAAGCCATAGCTTGAGTGGTCTCATCAATCGAGCGAAACTCCAAAAAAGCAAAATTTTTATCCAAATTTATTTGGCAAGCCAAGACAGGATTTCCGGCTGCTTGTGCAAGACCCACCAAATGCATTTGTTGATTAAAGAAATCCATCATTTCATCTTCGGTCACACCAAAAGGTATATTGCCCACATACAAACGTCTAGCCTGGCGTGTTATGGTAGAGCCCACAACTGGAACAGCCGCCTGCGGTATATCGGGTATAACACTGGCTGGTATTTGTCCCGATGCTTGCATAGCTTTATATTGCATAGGAGTTATGTGTTCAAAACCGGGTGGTGGTACATCCCAGTATAGTGAGGGTTTGCGACGATAGGATTTATGATAGTGTCGCTCACGTGAGCGATCACGATCTCTAGACTTACCACGGCTACGGTGGCGACGTTCACGCGAATGCGGAGAACGTGAGCGTGAACGAGATCTAGTACGGTGGCGACGACGTTCTAAAATCGATTTTAAAATAATTTTTTCAGTGTAGTCTTCTACTTTAAAGGTTAGAGACACCCTGACTTACCTTCATAACCCATTATTATATATGCTGTATTTTGCTTGCGTTAAAAAATATACAGTATTTTGTTTTGATTAGCTTTTAAAGCACTTTTTTATATTTAAAGTAAACCAGTTACTTTTCACTATAATTTCTTTATTATTTTACAATTTATATGCAATTTTTTCACAATTTTTTCTTAATTTCAAAATCTTATAAATTTTCTTTCCTTGTTTTTCTGTAAAAATCTAACAACAAATATGGCTGCCAAAATTGACAGCACAAATTGTAATAGATTAGCAAAAGTTTATTTGTTATGATACACCCGGTGTTTTTTTTATAGCCAAGCGGCGCTAAAAAATCTTGTCAAAAAAATAAGAAAATTTCCTATCAAAGCCCATACATTTTTTTTTGCAAAATTTGCTTTATAAAAATTTAGTATAATTATAAAAGTCGTTTAAATTTATTAGAAATTACTAGTTACATAAATAAATAATAAATATGGGTTCAGATGGTAAGTATTTGTAATGATAAAATAATAGATTTTACTACGGCGAAAAATTGTGTACACTCACGCGTCATAAAAGCACCACCACGCTACGCTGCACTTTGTTGCTAAAATAAACAATTTTTTTTATAATATTAACAGATCGTGATAGACGCCGCCACAGATCTCGGTCACGTTCCCGGGACAGACGTCGTTCTCGTTCCCGTGATCGTGAGCGTCGTGGACGTGATGTTCCTGGTGTGGATTTTAGAGGTTCTGGGGCTCGCATTAAGGGTACCAGACGTCGTAAGCCTTCACTTTATTGGGATGTGCCACCACCCGGTTTTGAACATATAACGCCCTTGCAATACAAAGCTATGCAAGCCTCTGGTCAAATACCAGCCAATACAGTGCCCGATATACCTCAGGCTGCTGTACCGGTAGTGGGCTCTACTATCACACGCCAGGCTAGACGTTTATATGTGGGCAATATACCTTTCGGTGTGACTGAAGATGAAATGATGGAGTTCTTTAACCAGCAAATGCATTTGACGGGTCTAGCACAAGCCGCTGGTAATCCAGTGCTCGCTTGTCAAATTAATTTGGATAAAAATTTCGCTTTTCTTGAATTCCGTTCAACCGATGAAACTACACAGGCCATGGCATTTGATGGCATCAACTTTAAGGGTCAAAGTTTGAAAATACGAAGACCGCATGATTATCAGCCCATGCCGGGTGTGGTGGACACATCGCCTATACCACAACCAGTTAGTGAGTATTAAATTGACAGAGTTAGGATTAGACAAGTTGTAAATTACTAAATATTTTTTTTTTAGCTAATGGTGTTATTTCCACTGTGGTCCCGGATTCACCACATAAAATCTTTATAGGTGGTCTACCCAATTATCTTAACGAGGAACAGGTATTTATTACACTTAAAAAATATTATTTTTCTCTTAAAAATTAAACAGCATTTAAGGCTGTTAAAACTGTTAAAATTAACATTTATTTAAAGAATCCTAAGAAAAATTAATTATACAGGAAATTTTAATAATCTTCAATTTTAATTACTAAGTGAGCCTCATAATCTATTTAAACGGAAACCTTAGAGACACAGCGTTATTAAACATGTTATTTTTTCAGAGAAAGTTGCAACAGTTTTATATTTGCTAAATTTAAAAACAAATGTTTAAGCAAAATGTAAAAAAAAGAAAATTCTTTAAAGTTAAAAAATTCTAGTTATCGGTTACTTAAAAGAGACGAAAAAATACTTCAACTTTTTTTTTTGGAAAGTTTGGTTTTAATTTTTTTTTTTTATAAAGTTGGCATAATTGTTTGGAAAATACAAAGTAGGGAATTTAACATCTGTCAAATACATTTTTAAATAAAATATTTCCTTTCAGCTTTGAAAAAACATGAACAAATAAATAAATAAAATAAATTCTTTTATGTTGGTAATATTCTCAAAATCGAATTTTCACAAGTCGCTTTTTTCACTCTATATCTAGTAATCCCGCGACAGAAGGTTCTACTCTCCGGAATGACCCGAGATATCTCGGCCAAGAGCTGTCAACTCAGCAAGAACATCTCTTGCTGCTAAAACAACTATATATCTATGAAGCTATTATAAACAAATGGATGAATCTTATTAGATTCATTTAGATGAAACAAAAAGTTTATTTTTCGACTTTTAAATAATCGATTTTTCTACTTTTTATATTTTTGAATAGTGGATTTTTCGACTTTTTTTAATTTGGGAATAATTGACTTTAAGCCTTTTCCCACTTATTGCTTTTATACGATTTTTTAGAGATAATTTTTATTATTTGTCTTAAAAAAACGTATTAAATATAAGTACTATGCTGATAAATTATCAAACCATCTATGATATGAAAGTATATCCTTTTACGATAGTTGATGTTGTTAAAAAAACTGCTTAGAAACTTTTCCCTTTAAATGAAGGAAATTTTTTATTTTATTATTTTCGACTTTTTCTGATTTTTTTTTCGACATTTGTCGCCTTTTTTCGATTTTTCGTCTATTTTCTACAATTATTGACTTTTTTGGACTTTTCGAAAGTCCATTTCTCGAACATTTTCGAATCACTATATCCGAAATTTGATTTGGAGAACCCTCTTTTACGATTTTAGATTTTTTTTTATTTTTTCCGTCTTGCATTTTTTTTTCCTTTTTTCGAAAGTCGATTTCTCGGAAATTTTCAAACCAAAAATTTGATCTTTTTTTTTTCAAAAAAGTAGATTATTCGATTAGTCTATTTAGAGAACCTTACTGTGAAAAAAATCCCTTTTAAAAAATATTTTTCGATTGTTTTCGACTTTTTTCGAGTTTTTTTGACTTTTTCCATGTTTTTTGACTTTACGACTATTTCCGATTTTTTTTACTTAATATAAATTGATTTCGACTTTTTGAATATTTTCAATAAGAAGTCGATTATTACATTATTTGAAATTCGATTCAGAGAACCCTCTAAGAAGCTATTCTCTTTAAATAAAATAAATATTATGTTAAATTATCAACTTTTTCCAATTTTTTAAATTTGTTACTTTTAACCAGTTTTTTTTTTTTTTTTACTTTTTCGACCTTTTGAAAGTCGATTTCTCGAAAATGTTCGAACAAAAAAATCGATTTTGACTTTTTACAATAAAAAGAAATTTGATTTAGAGAAACCCATTGAGAAACTATTCCCTGAGTTTTTCGACTTTACGACTATTTCGACGTTTGTCAACAATTCGACTTTTGCTTATTTTTTTTTTTACTTCTGTTGACTTTTCGATTATTTGGCAAATAAAGTAGATTTCTCGACAATTTTCGAAACAAACATTTTTTTACATTTTTCAACAAAAATTCGATTAATTCTTAGATTATTCGAAAATCGTTTTAGAGAATCCTACAAAGAAAATATGTATTCTAGGGTTGCCAGACGTTAAATTTAGTCAAATATAAAAAGTATGGTTTTCTCCGTTACAGATTGTATGAATTTTTGCCCATCACTGAAAATAAATACAAGAAATGATTTTAAAACTTTATTTTATTGTGAAATTTGTGAGTACTTAAATCAAATATATTTGTGAGAAAAAATTAAAAAGCGGCATTGCCCAAAAAATTTCAAAATCCATTTCAAATTTTGTAGTACCGGCAGTATTGAAGGATGAATCACTTGATTCAAAGGCTGAATTATTACTTGTTTTTCATAATATAATACATGGACTTAGTTATAACAACTTTAGATTGCCATGTCAAATTATGTTCATATTTATACTGCGATAGTAAAATTGCTAACAAAATAACTTGTGCTCGTATTAAAGTGGCAGCAATTGCAAGAAACGTATTGGCTCCATATTGACAAGAAAAAGTTTCTAGTGCCTTAAAAGAAAGTTTATTTTTTGGAATCTACAGTGACGCATCAAATATTTTAAATATAAAAACGTATCCATATGCAGCACAATGTTAGTATTAAAAATGGTATTCGTAGACAAATTCTGGATTTCTATGAAGATCCGAATGAAACTTCAACAAATATATTCAAAAATATTAAAAGAATAACTATTGAAAATAAACTAGATCTTCAAAAAATTACTTCATACAGCGCCAATAATGCAGCTGTATATTATGGTGTTCATAATGCCGTGTTTCAAAAATAAAAAAAATTAAAACAATAAAATAATAAAAGCTAATTGCAACTGCTATGTGATAAACAAATGTGTAAAAAGTGCGTTGAATGCTTTATCTGTCGACGTGGAAATTATCGTAATAAATAAAAACATATTACTCTGTTTTACATATTTTTTGTTTATATTAATTTTTTAGTTCCTAATAAAATTTTGTTGAAAAAATTAAAATTTGTTTGGATATAATTGATGCGTCTACAATTTTCTTTAGGTTTTAATTTTTTTAACATTTGTGGTTATGTCAAGTTGATTTGTTTAAAATCAAGTTGAATTTTTCGAAATGTGAAGACAAACTACCAAACAATTCTGGCAACCCTAATGTATTCCCTTTAAATAAAGTAATTATTTTCGACATTATTTTCCACAAGAAGGTCGATTCCTCGACAATTTTAAAAACAAAAAGTCTATTTCGTCTTTTCGACTTTTTTTCAAAAGTAATTCGATTTTACTTAGATAATATTAAAGTTGATTTTGGGAACCCTAGAACTAATTATAAAGCCGGTACTAGAGTCTCTCTCAGTTCAATATTTTGATTTTATACGAAAATCTTGAGCTGTAAATATTTTTTCAGAACAATTTTGTATATTTAAATTACGTTGCAATTTAGAAATAATTTCCCCTTAACTTTTGATGGATATTTTTATATTTTACAAGGCTATAGAAATATATATATTTTTTATGTATGGATTATGAAAACGTTTGTTTCAGCTACAAAACATGGACTCAATTATCTGTTTTAATTTTTGGAAACTTAAATGGTGGTGGCCAAAGAAATCCGAACATATTTAACCGCCACAAATATTTGTATATTTCTTTTTTCTAGCAATGTTAATAACAACATATGGCTTTTAAACATTTTTAGCTAATCTGTGGATTTTTATCCATTAAGATGAAACAAAAAATGTGTATTTTGTTCTTAAAATTAAATTTTTTACAGCAAAATATTTAGCATGGACTATGTTTTTCTTCCTCTTCTTCAATTGAAAATATGGAAAATTATTTCTATTTTTTTGTTATAAAAACTAAATTTTTTTTTTGCAGATCTTCATTATTTTTATTTTAGGTTATTTAAATAATAACAAGATAATTTGCTATTGATTTGTGTTTTATTAATCGTTTATCTTGTGTTCTTGTAGCTTAGGTGGTGTTGTTGTGCTGTAATATTCAAGTTGTAAAAACAAAATAGAAAATGCTAAATTGTCTCCTTGAGTCCTTATGTACGCACTACACGTCAGCCAAAGCATCCAACCATAAAAACGCAGATTTATTAAAGTATAAAGACACTGCATAAACAAACACTCTTTTGAATAATTTCAACCTGAACAAAGGCAAGTTTCTTAATCTTGATTTACAGCAATCCATATATACATAAAACTTTTTCCCGGAAAATTTAGCTCTAGCTCTTTAAAGGTAACAAAAAGCAAAGTAAAGAAAAATAAAAAATCTGCCTTTATCACAAACACACAATACTCTGCTACTACCACAAAAAAATAATTACGAAAACAGAATGGGTTTGATTTTTGTTTTTAGGTTTCCATTAGAGAATTTGGCGAGACACAGCGCGATGTTTCTTTTTTTTTCCACCAGATGATTATAATTTTTGTTTTTATTTATTTTTTAAATAAAACACATAAATTTCACTTTAGAAATTCTAATATATTTGATTTATTTTATTGTTAATTTAACAGGTTAAGGAATTACTTTTGTCCTTTGGCGCTTTAAGAGCCTTTAATTTGGTTAAAGATACTGGCACCGGCTTGAGTAAAGGTTATGCTTTCACTGAATATGTAGATCATAGCATAACAGATCAGGTATGTTTTTCGAACACACAAAACAATTAAAATTTATTTTTAATTCATTTATTTTCCTTAAGGCTATTGCTGGCTTAAATGGCATGCAGCTGGGTGATAAAAAACTTATAGTCCAACGTGCCAGTGTAGGAGCTAAGAATGCCCAAAATAATCCTGCGGCAGCTGCTCCTGTTACTATACAAGTACCCGGTCTACCAATGTTGGGCATCTCCGGTCCGCCAACTGAAGTTTTGTGTCTCCTTAATATGGTTACACCCGATGAACTGCGTGACGAAGACGAATACGAAGATATTTTGGAAGATATCAAAGAAGAGTGTAATAAATATGGTGTCGTACGTAGTGTTGAGATACCACGACCCATTGAAGGTGTCGATGTGCCAGGTTGTGGTAAGGTATTTGTGGAATTTAACTCGGTTATGGACTGTCAGAAGGCCCAACAGGCATTAACGGGTCGTAAATTCAGTGATCGTGTTGTGGTCACCTCATACTTTGATCCTGACAAGTATCATCGTCGTGAATTTTAAGTTATTTTTAACATTTTCTTTTCTAGTTACAAATATGCACATAATTTAAAGCAAAATAATACAATACAAACAAATAATATTGAGTGAACATTTCTCTATAAATACTATACATATATGATGTAAATGTTCGTATTTAGTTGTAAACAATTAAACATAACAATTACAATAATTTCTTGCTACACTACATTAGAATGTATGTATTATTCAATTCATTTTATTTTATATATATAGAAATATTATTATATTCCTTATACACAATAATATTCGAAATGTATTTTCATGATTTTATTGTGAAACTACTGGAATAACATGTATTTTTTTTGTATAATTTAGGTCAAGTTTATACAAGAGGGAATTAATATCTATTAAAAAAATAATAAAATATTTAAAATAAAGCAACAGGCATTAATGCAAATACTAAATCATATAAAAATATAAAATAGTATTTTATTTATTGAATTGTATTAGGGTCATTGGAAAATTCAAATTCTAATTGAAAAAAGTAACATTCTCTTCGTTTTTGATTTCTCTTCTGTGTATATTTATTTTTCCACATAAATAACGTTAAGATTGGCTGTTCTAAAGCTAAACCATCAGACTCGCCTTGCACAACAACTAAAAATTTCGCCGACTTCAACTTGTTTTTTTTTCGTATGCTTTTGTTCTGGATCCTTGTATATCGCTTAAATCTGACTAGAAAACGGATTTGAAAATATAGAAATTTTTGTAAATAAAATTGTAATTTTATGAAATTTTAATATGTTTTAAATTTTTGTATTCCATTTTTGTAGATTTAATTGTGATGTATTTTTCATAATACTTAACTTAAACTCTCTGTTTTCAAATAGATCTAAAATTTAGTAAAATTTCCAGGATCAACATTAAATTTTCTTTATCAAACTTAATTATGTAATCAGAAAAGGATCCTTAATTTAATTTTTATTAAACTATTAAATTTTTTTTCTTTTAAATACACAAAATTTCCATAATACATACATTATTGCACTAACTAAAAAAAATATTTTTTTACTTAATATAAAAAGTGCAAATATGTAAGAGAGAAAAAAAGTTAAAAATACTTAACAATAAAACCATAAATGCTGAATTACAAACAGCAAAGCAAGTTAAATATAGAAAAACTATGTAAGTTATTGACGCCACATGTGTTGTGGTTGCAGCAATGCATATGCCACATGCATATTGAATTGGAATCTTCAGAGACTATGCCACTAAATACGGAGGCTGCACAAATAAATTGAAACGATAAATACACATCGATGAGTCGTTAGCGAAATGTCAAAAGTGGTCTTGGCATAAACATAAAATTATTCGTTCATAAAGTAAATAAAAACACTTTAGTGCACAGTGGTTTAAAAACAATATAGTTTGGAAATAATTTTGTCATATATATTTTTAGAAGCTTTTTAAGATCACAATCTTATAAGTATTTATAGTTTCAATTTTGAAATAAAGAAAATTTTAATAAAAAAAAAGTAATTTTAAATTTTCTCCACTGTGCTTTGTTATTTATTGACTAAAATATTATTTGTTTATTTTTATTTGTGTGTTGTAATGTTTGTTGCTGCAGTTGTAGCGTCACAATCTCGTCTATTTTATCCAAATGTTGTTGGACAAGTCAACTTAATAAATATTGAGGGTTCATTACGTTCATATGCACCTGTATGACCAGATACCCACAAACACACAATCATCTTCGGAATAATCTAGATTAAATTTTGTTGTTTTTGGATTCGATCATAAAATAGATCTCTTTTTTTTTAATAAAATAAATGACGTTTATTTGTTACATATGAAAAGATTTTTGAATATGAATTTTCTTTAGATTAAAAGTTTTATGGTTCTTAATGTACCCTATACCTTAAAAAAATTAAGAATTATATATTGGAATTTAGGTCACAAAGTTGGACACTGGTGTATGAGCAAGTGATAATGTTATGTTCGACTGATTTTAACCTTATATGTGACGTGGGTGATTATGTGAGCCGATTACGGCCACTTTTGTTTTCGTGTTTATATCGAACCGACTCTCTTGAACTGTTTTTATAAAATTTTGTTGTCGTAGATGCTTTTGCTTAAGAGATATGGGCGAAGAAAATATTTGAGACAAATTTCGTGATTCTCCCTTAGGTGATCCTCACCGAGCCCTATCCTGCTTTTAAGAGACAGACTGACCGATATAGCTAGAATATTATTAATAAAAAGTTATCCATATTATACTCAAATAGAATAGGACCTAGGTCATTAGTGAGGCTCAACATGCTTATCTTAAAGGTAAGTCTGTTGAGAGTGCTCTGCATGACGTTGTGAGTTACATTGAGCGGGGTCTGCTGCAGAGGGAATATACCATGGCAGTTTTTCTCGATATAGAGGAGGGCCGACAGTAAGGGATTAGGGGTAAACCCCGGGAAAACAGAGTTGGTTTTGTCTACCAGGAAATACAAGGTCGAGCATTTTAGCTTACCAGTATTGAATGGGATTGAGCTTGTATTGTCAAGTGGGGTCAAATACCTGGGTGTGCACTTCGGTTGTAAGACCGATTCTTACTTATGGCCAGGGGAACCACAATATGCTCTAAAAAATGGGTTTTATGCGAATTAAATATGCAGTAAAAAACGAAAAAATATGCACTAAAAAAAGATTTTGTATAATTTTTTAACAAAATTATTAAAAGAAATGGATTTATTAATATTTCAACGTTATAAAATAAGGCAAAACTGAAATTTATCAACCGCGTCAAAATTTGATTCCCCATTTTTAAAAACGATATTGATCTTCTATTTTCTTACCAATCTAATTCTAGAAACTATTATTAGTTCAGAAATTATCAAAATTATCATATCGATCACTGACTTTCGAATTTCGTGTTTTGATGAAAATATATAACGTAGAAATTTGTCAAAATTTTATCGACGTATTAGGTCATTTCAGATTTATAGCGTAATTTTATCGTGACATTTTTCATACATATAACTTTATGTAAACAATAACAAAAATGCTTCTCCTGTAGTTTTGTTTTCTGCACTTACAACATTTTCTCGGTTAGGGCTCGATATGCTTTCATAAAAAATTGTTTTTACAACAACGATAAAATGGTATCCATTAAAGTTAATTTTATTTTTTTTTGTTTCCTCATTTTTTTCAAAATCAAATTTGAAAAACATTTCATCAGGTATAAAAAAATTATCCTTAAAATGTCAAAATATGCTCTAAAAGGGTTAAATATGACCTAAAAATAACAAGATATTCTATAAATATGTACTAAAAACAGCCAAATGCAAAAATATGCCATTAAGAGTAAAATATGCAAAAAGATGTAAGTACATCTCAGGCGGCTCTGGACATCATCTTCCACCTTCTTCCAATTGAGGAGTTTGTGAGAGGTATGGCTGTCCGTGGCCTATTTAGATTGAAGGAACTGGTATTATTAGGAAACTCTAGGGCGAGGCACGTCAGCGGACACTATCCGGGGGTGAGCCTACGGATTATGTCGGGAATATGATTGACTTCGGGGCTACTCCCGCTTTGGTGATACCTAGCAGGGGCCTCTGGGTTGGAGCAGAAAAGCTCTATGGAGGTTGTGCTGTTTTTACGGACGTCTCGAAAATGGAAGTAGGCACGGGGGCAGGGGTCTACTTTATGGGAACTGATATCAGATGATCCTATAAATTGTCTGACAGTTGTAATATTTTTTAAGCAGAAATTCTGGGCATTTATAAAGCCCTAGGCTTGATAGAGTAGAACATTTAACGGGAGTCTGAGATTACTATCTATGTCGATAGTCAGGCAGCATTATTGGCACTGACTAGTCATTATGTTAGGTCCAGATTGGTACTTGCGTGTAGGAAGGAATTGAGAAGGCTAAGGGATTTCTATTTGGTAAGGCCCTGTTGGGTTCCCGGTCACTGTGACATTCTCGGTAATGAAATAGCCGATGAGCTCGCTCGCAATAGCCGATGAGCTCATCATCGGAGCTAGAAAGATCTTTCATAGAGACATCTGTTAGGATTCCAATTGGGTCCTTTTTTAGGGAAATAAGGGAGTGGACTCTGGACAATACGAATCGAGCCTGGAATGTCAGATCGGACTGCACGGTTTCTAGAGCGTAATGGCGTAGTCTTAAACTGGCAGATTCCAAACATCTTCTAGGTATGAGTCGAGGTAGTCTTAGAGTCATAGAAGGTAGGGTTACTGGTCACTTCTCAGTAGGGAGTATGATGAGTAAGTGGGATATTGTAGAGGAGCTAGATACAGTGGAGCATATACTCTGTCACTGTGTAGGGCTTCAAACATAATAGGTTGAAGTGGTTTGAAAGCCACACACTACATGAGCTAGATGAGGTAACAGGTAAAGGACTTGTCAACCTCATAGGGTTTGTAATGGGAATAAAATGGCTTAGGAACAATCGCAACTGATAGGTTCCACTTTTCCTTTTTCCTTCCTTATTAATATAAAACAAACTGTATGATTAACTTAATATAATCAACTTATTTTTAAAACGTCTTTGGGGTATACAAACAGGTGACCGTGCCATTGTATATCATGATATTTAACTTGTTGTGCCGTCTCCTTTTATCGCATTTAAGTTGAGAGAGAAAAAAAAAAAAACTCAAATAATAGTTATAATTTTAAAGTCAACTACATATCAGCATATGTTTCTTGTGATACTTGATCTTTAGCGTTCCATATTGTACACACACTCATACAATAATCTTGTACAATATACGTTACATTTAAATTTACTGTAAATTGCACACTTCAACATTATTGTACTGTAAATCTCACGGTATTGAAGGTCGTTTATATTTTTATTGTTTTAACGCAGCTTTAACTACTTACTTAGTGTTTTGAGTTTTCCTTTATGTTTGCAAATTATGTTTTGCACACCATTTTTGTTTTAATTTACATAAAAGAGTATGATTTTAATTAAAAAAAATAATAATATCTCATATTGCAAAATTATGGGAATATTATAGTAGCAAAATTATTACGAAAAAAAGAACTTTGACAATGTATATTTTTGTTTTGTCGAGGTAATGGGAATAATTTTAAATGTTTCCTAATCTTAATCTTTTATAGATTAAAACATGAAACTATAGAAAATAAGTTTTAATTGTCTTACGTTATTTTGATGGAGAATTAATTATTTTATATTTGAGATAATTTTATGTAAATTAAAAAAATAATAAAAACCATGAGTTGTTTTAAATATTTAAGTTTTTTCATCAGCTTTAAATCGAAGGAAGCATTAAATTACACTGGTCTGCAAAGAAATTCCCTTTTTAATGAAAATATGTAGGATGAACACAATGATTTTGATGGATGTGTTGTATACGAATTATACAGTTTTTTCTAACACGTACTTATTTTTTATGGGATATAACTCGAGAAAGGTTTTTTTTTCAGACCAGCGTTTTTAGCAGGACAGAAATACTGACATTGAAATCCTTTCGAAAATATTAAATTAAGAATTTTTTTTTTATTTATTGCCAATAGAAATAAGTAATACCTCTCAGTCTATCAATTCATTTTAATAAAATTTTCATTTTGAGGCCTTTATTTGGCCTTAATTTGTTGAGCACAAATTTAAATGAAAATAATATGAAGTGGATTTAAAATTAATTACAAAGACTGCCTTTAAATTCAAATCCACTTATTATTTTTGTATAAGATTTTTAATTATACCGGAATAACAAATGCATAAACAATATTTATTATATGTATTTTAATTGTGTGAAATTGCAAAATATTTCTTTTGTTTTATTTATTAAATAAATAAAAATAAGAAAAATTTATTAAGTGTTACTTCATTATTTGCAAAGCAAACTATAAAAAAAAAAAAAATAAGAAAAAACTTTATGCAAATAACTTCTTCCTCTTGTGAATGAATGAAAATGCGAGGGTTTGCGACTATAGTTTTTTATACAAAATAAAAATTTAAAGTATTTCAAAATTAGTGACTGGAAAATTCAATCGATTCTCGTTGTCAAAAAACGATTATTTTGTGGTCGATTTTACCAACTAATTTAATACTAAAATCGACTTTAGACTTCGATTAACTTAAAAATCCACCCTGTAAAGTTAAGTAGTTTTTTGTACAAATAAATTGTAAACATTGTTGGGACAAGAATTTAAATAATATTTGTTAAATACAATCGACGAATTTTGTGTTATATAAAATCTACATTCGTATGAGAATGCTCTCCAAAATACATGAGCATGCGTTTTCGCAGTACCGAACAGTCATATAATGTTCCGAATCCTCAATAAAACAACTTATGAAGTAACTCCCTATTTGACAGTTTGACCTGAGGAATATGATCATCGATCTGCGTTTCTGTAATATCCATACGAGACCAATTTCTTGCTGACTTATTCGTAATTTCGATCCCTGTTAACTGTCACTGCGTATGAGTTTCGCTCAAAATGTTTAGTTCAATGAATTCACTTTTCAGTTCAGTTTATAAACATATAGAAATATATATGTATATCCATATGTAAACGTCTAATGGTCTTTTAAAATATAATTTGAAATTTATTTGTTGTTTTCCATACATTTCGACGAGTCAAATTTTTCGTTCGTCTTATAAAAACAGGGGGTTAATCTAATTTAATTTAAATTAATTTTTCACTCGTTTTACAAATAATAATCGATTATGGGGAATAAATGTATTGATCGAAAAATCGATTATTAATTTTTCATAAAATTCTCTATTCAAAATAATTTTACTGCATTTTTTACCAGAGGATTTTTGGATACCTTTTAGTTTTGCATTGACAATTTACAAGTTTTTGATTTAAACCATTAACCAGTCGAAATTAATTTGGGGTATAATAAGACTCCAAAATCGGAAAATGAGCAATAAAAAAGAAAATTAGAAAATTTTAAATTTATTTAAAATTTTTATTTGTTTATTTTGTAAAAACATATGGCTTTTGTTTATATTTTCTTATATTTATTCAGTGTTGTAAAACAAATTTATTCAAGTTTTTCACAACAATGACGAAACATCTCGATTCGATTCATTAGAAAAATAAGTGCTGTCGAAATTATTTTCGATTCGAAGTTTATTACTTCTATGGAAACATTGCATGATATCTTAGAGTTGGAGGATATTGGTATTGAATCTACTTAGGTACTCATACTAACCGATGAAGAAGGTTCATTGCTGGAATCCACTTCAAAATTGTAGCCTTTTACATCTGGTGCAGGTAAAAAAAGACCAGGTGGAAGACAAAGCTGAACGACTTAAGTTTTGTGATGCTGCGCGAAAACGCATTAGACTTTATCTTAAGCATCTTATTAAATTTTAATATCTACTCGTCCCTATTGGAAAATCCTTTAGTTTCCTGAAAGCGTTACAAAACAATTGATTTTTTACTTCTACCATGAACTGAATATTTATTTTTTCTTTAAAAGGAGTCAATTTTAAACAGATCCATTTATAAAAAAAGTTCAATGGATAGAAAAATATATTTTTGAAAAGAAAACATTAAAAAAAATGTTAGACAAATAGCTGGATCTAAATTTCGAGTATTAAAAATTAAAAAATTTTGCATTTATTTTAAAGGGCAGAAAAAATGAAATATTTTTGCCAGATACGAAAAACTTTTGATTTGTTTAGTTATTTTTTATGTTTTATATCATATGTATATGAAATATTCATATTTCTGAATATAAATTTCAAAGAAAGAGGGAATTAAATTCTGTTTAAAGGCATTGTTATTAAAATTGATTAAGGTAGGCATTAATTGCCTTTTTTCTTAAAGCATTATTTTCTTATTTATTTCATGTTTCTACTTTAAATATTATAAAAAGTTCGCTTAGCAGCATATGTTCTTAATTTCATGTTTCCAGGTTCACAATTATAGAAAATTAAAAAAGTACCATAGGAAGAACAAAAAAGTACCACAAAGTCCCTTCATATGGATTCACATTCACTTAGCACCACATATACTTAATTTCATGTATCTAGGTTCATATTTATAGAAAATTCAAAAAGTACCATTAGAAGAACGAAAAAGTACAACAAAGTTCTCTCTTACGGATTCTCATTCACTTAGCAATTCATGTCTTTAATTTCATATTTTTAGGTTAAATATTATAGAAAATTCAAAAAGTACCATTAAAATAACAAAATAGTACCACAACGTCCCCTCTTATGGATTCTCATTAACTAAGGACCATATATCCCTAAGAACGAAAAAGTACCACAAAGTCCCCCCTTGTGAATTCTTTCCAACATCGGACCATGATTATTTAATTTCATGTTTCTACGTTAAATATTACAGAAATTGCAAAAAAGTACCAAGAAGAAAAACATACCACAAAGTCCATCCTCTTGAATTCTTACCCACAGACCATGTATCTTTAAGTACCGCAAATTGCACTCTTGTGAATTCTTATCTACATTTTCTTAATTTCATGTTTCTATGTTTATTGTAATTGAAAATTCATTATTAAGTTTGAATAAAATGTAATTTCCCGCCTTTACCCCTTTTTTGGTACTTTTTTTTCACCCATAGAAGTATCAGAAATTGTATTCCAGTGAGTTTCTAAATTGTAGTGAGATTCCATATTAAAATACGCATATGGTTATGTCAATAAATATAAAAAAATGTTTTATGAAAAAAGTACCAAAAATAGGTACGATTTTTACCCCTTAAACGTTTGATTTCTAAAAAGTACCAAATTTGTATTTCTCATTTTTTGATAAGTTATGAATACGACATAATTTTTATCTGTATGTTTATTGGTTTCAAAGATACATATGGTGTCAAAAAAGTACAAAAATACAGTTTTTACCCGTTTTCTCCCTAAAACGGCCCACTTTCAAAAAAGTACCAGACACCTGTCCAATTATTTTTTAAATAAATAACGATAACTATTCAACTTTTTTTGTATTATTATTAGTTTGCGAGTTATAAGGTTACCGATTTTACCCGTTTTTACCTTTTTTTACCCCCTAAACATTCGAATTTCTAAAAATCCCGTCTTAGTGGATCTATATGGAGGAAGACCTACCCTACGTTCCGAATTTCGTCTCTCTAGCTTCAGCCGTTTGGGCTGTGGGATGATGAATCAGTCAGTCAGTCAGTAACGTTACTCTTTTATATATATAGATAATTTTTTTTAAAGAATTCTTTCAACAATTTCTCACAGCTCCTCGTATATAATGTTATGAGTCAGCAGTCTTTAGTAAAGACTTTATAATAGTAATCATCGTCATGACTTCTTAAACTTCTTCTTGGTATACTTGGTTAAGAGTGTTGTGTTTATTAAGTTGGTTTCTGTTATTACAATGCAACTTTGCAAATCATCATGCAAATGCGTTAATTGTTGCAACAACAGATAAAAAATCTTTGTTAAAAACAAAATAAAACTAAAATAAAAACAAACCTCAACAACTCTTTTATGTCTAGTGTTTTTTGTTAAGACTAAAACTAACAATGCAATGGTTTACAATCTTAATCAATTTCGTTGTGGTTACTCGGTGCTCTTACTACACTACAAAACGATTACATTAATTAATGGCCAGAAGTTTTAAAGTTGTTACTTATTAACTTTATTTCGTTAGACAAAACAATACGAACAATATAATAAATTTTATTTTTAAAGCAATATCCGCTAATTTGTTAGTTTAATTTTTTTTTGTACAAAAGTACCCTCATTATATTTATTAAAAACATCATTTATTGTTAAATCATTTTAGAAATTTATCATGGCTTTCGGATATTATTTTTTTATATTATTTTCTTTTTATAAATTGGCTTTTTTTACAATAGACTTTATTTAAACGAAAATGAAAATAAAAAAATCAGGTTGAAGGGAAAGTTTGATAGAAAATAAAAAGATCACGAGAGTTTGTGGATTTTGGAAGTTGGAGAAATAAGTAATTTCTATTAGGATATTTTACAAAATTCGACTTTTATATATATATATATACAATTTTAATTTTGTAATAGAATATAATTTTATTTAGATTTCCTTTGCAGGGCATTTTTAAATTATAAAATACATAATTTAATAAAATTATTCACAAAAAAAATAAAAATCTATTGGAATTCTGGTTTCATTTTGTTTACCTTATAGATAATACTTCTAAAGCATGGGTTCCAATTGTTTTATGTTGCATTCCCTTTTTTTTTTATTAAGAAATTACCTTTGCCCTTAGTTAATATCTAAAAGTTTATCTTAATGAACCAAAGCGCAAATGCAATAAACTCAAAGTACTCAAACTAGATAATTATGATCTTTAACTAAATACAATGCCGAGGCTATTTATTGCCCATGGTTACAATCAAAATCTGACAGCAGCAGCATCAAATCAAAAGCAAAAAAAAAAAAAAAAATAGTGAAGAAAAGAAAAAATTATTGTTGATTTCCAAATTTTCATCTTTAAAATAAAGAATTCAAAACAAAAATTAAAATGTATAAAATTTTAGTTCATGATAGGGATACAGAAAAGTACCAAAAACCCATGTTGTACCAAACTTTTGGCTGAATAATGATTTTTAATTTTTTAAGGTAAGTTCAGACTAGTCAAATATTTGACTAAAATGACGTAACCACTACATAAAATATTTTCTAACTTCTCCATTTTAATGGGAAAATATTTTTTACTTGCCATTAATTATAGCTGACATTTTACCGAATCTTGTCTTGACATTGTTTTCTCTTACAAAATATTTGTAAGATCAAACAACGTCAAAAATTTAGTCAAATATTTGGCAAATGTGAACATAGCTTAAAAATGTTAAATATTAATAAAATTTTTTCAAATTATATTTTCAACATCTCAAATTCTGTTGCACAGATTGGCAGAATAGAAAATGTTTGGAAATAAATCTGTAACTTCTAATCGGCTGGTTGGATTTACATAAAAATTACACAAAAGCATAGCAGAGCAGTGTATAATTTTAAGTGGATTTAAGTGGAAGACCCCACATACCCCCCATAGCTCTAAGTAGGGTACCTCAGACATAGAACATTTTTAAACGTTTGTAAATTTTGTGTTTTTATGTGATTTCAAATATTTTTACATCTATGAAAAACATGTTGACTTGTACTATCTCTTATAGTTTACAGTTATTTGCATTTGAAATTTCAACTACCTTAATTTAGCAATTCTTGGTCTATTTTTTTTTCGTATATAGTAGTATTTCTACGTGATTTTATCCAACTAATTGCAGAACAAAATTATCTATCGCATAAAGGATATTAAAGGCGATATTTTTTTTGAGGAGAAAAATAAACGATTTTTAATATAAAAATTGTAAAAAGTAAAACTTAGTTTTTTGCTAAAAAAGTGTAAATTCTTTTTCTCTAAAATGTAATTTTCATCAACAACATATTATAATATTACGAGCATGCCTTCGCCAGGAAATATAATATTATAGTAATAAAAATATGCACAAAAAGTCCGAAGATCTTTAAAAAAAATATGTGAACATTTTGACGTTTTTCCTTTCCCTAATCAAAGCTTAAAGATTTGAAACTGTTGGAATCTGATGGGATAATAGTGACTAAATTAGTAAAATAAAAATAAAAAATCGACGTTCATGCCCCGCCTGTCTGAAATATGAAATTAGTTTTCGATATGATTTGACATTTTGACAATGAGTATAGCAAAAATTTCTTAAAACCAAGACAGACCTCAAAAAAAAAAAAAAAAAA
Source organism: Protophormia terraenovae (assembly GCA_951394005.1). Classification (NCBI taxonomy): domain Eukaryota; kingdom Metazoa; phylum Arthropoda; class Insecta; order Diptera; family Calliphoridae; genus Protophormia; species Protophormia terraenovae. Next base: position 75,077,279 of record OX596076.1, on the reverse strand, counting down.
AAAAAAAAATAAATAAAAAAAAATCGTTAGGATTTGTAGGATGAACATATTTATAAGTAAGCCCATTTTTAGTTTTTTTTTTAATTCGCCTGGGAGCTTCAGAAAGCTTTGGAAAGAGAAAAAAATATTCAGAAATAGATACATAAATACGATTATCTCTGCTCCCTGATAAAAATTTCAATATCGTTAGGATTATGGGGATTTATAGGGCAAAAAGCTTTATAAGTAACCCGAATTTTAATTTTCAGAAAGCTCTGGAAAGAGAAAAAAATGCTTAGAAAATGACAAATAAATCTGCCTATTTCCACTTTCTGATAGAAATTTAAAAATCCGGCTCCGTTAAGATCCGTAAGATGTAAAGTTACATAAGTACGCCAAATTTTAATTTTTTACGTCGTCTGGGAGCTTCAGTAAGCTCTGGAAAGCGAAAAATGCTTACCAAATTATATATATACAGGCCTGTTCTGGAATCACGAACGATTTTGAAATCACGCAAGTGATTTTCAGCTGTTCTGGAAATCACGTGATTTAAAATTTTTCGAAGTGATTTTAATTTTAAGAAATCATGAGCAAACAGCTAATTTTTATACCCACTATCAAAAAGATGGGTGTAACATGTCGACGGAAACATTTAAGACCCTATAAAGTATATATTTTTGGGTCCTGTTTCGATTCTGAGTCGATCTAGCTATGTTCGTCCGTCTGTCTGTCTGTTGAAAGCAGGATAGGGCTCAAACAACGTAGGGGGAAGAAATTTGGCTCAAATCTTTATCTTATATAAGGCTTGTTTGGTATTGAAAATTCATACTTTTCTACTGATATCTCTTAAAGAAAAGCATGTATGACAACGAAATCTTGTACAGATAGTTTGGTGGTCGATATAAACTTGGAAATTAAAAATGGAAGTGGTCCGCCCACTTTATCGCCCACCCCCCATATAAGGTGAAACGTCAACGAAATTTTGTACAAATAGTTCATGGACCAATGTAAAGTCGGTAACAAAAATGGGCGTGGTCAGCCCACTTTACCGCCCACCTCCCATATAATGTAAAATTTGAAAAACTTGATGGTGGGTATATAGATTCGGCCGCGCTTGTTAAATATTTAATAAGCCATATTCCAAAACAGATATGAAAAAAGTTGGCTCAAAAGAAAAATGAATTTTTCTTTGAGCCCCCATATCTCAGCTCCTGAGATATATATGGGTTACGCCTTTCAAACTTAAAATTGCTAAGCTTATGTGAAATTTTAGAAGTTGCAGATTTACTTTCAAAAAGGCACGATTCTATCCCACTGTGTAATGGTTGCTAGTTCGCTATCTATTCCGAACCAGTAACATGATCTATGCAGGAATCTGGACTTAGTGGAACTAATAAATTTTTTCCCTGGACATTTTTTAAATCAAATATTTTATTATTTAAAGCTAAATTTGGTTTAACATCGTACTTTTGATTCTTAAATTTTAATTTAACTAATAAAAAGTACATTCGTACTTTAATATTCACATCTATTACGTGCCACTCAAGATAATTGAGTTCAATAGTTGATATTTGAATTTGTGTGAGTGTGTCTGTTAAATATCTGGGAGCATTGCGCATGCTTAACATGCTTTACTACAATAAAACTCTCAATACCGCTTACAATTGTTGTACAAGTACAAACGATTGCGGGCGTTTTTTTTTTTATCAAACGGCTGTTAATGCTTCTGCTGTTGTTTTTATTTTTATATAGAAAAATCACGTTTAGAGGCTTAAACTCCAAGAAAAAACTCTAAACAAGGTACCTTAAATTGTAAGTTAAGTCTAGTTGGAGAGACCAACCAACTACTGCTACTTGCTACCAACTTTTACTTTAGTTGCAGACGTGTTTTCAAACTGTTCGCTACGTTTTAACGGATACAATACGTTTAAAAAGTTAAATACAATTAAACAAAAAAATCAAGTGTAACGTTTAATATTTATTAAAAAAACATTAAAAAATAAATGTATGTGTTATTCCCTAAAATATAAAAAAAATTCAAAATATTTTAGTTATAATTTAGTAAATAAAAAAGAAAAATATTGAAAAAAATTCAAATTGAGATAAAAAATTAAGTTTTTTAATCCTCTTTACACAATTATGTCTTGAAATTTATTATATAAACTATTTTTTTTGTTTTATTTTATTTTGTTTAAAGAAATATTTATGCAGGTGAACTCAATCCGGTTTCCTTTGCAATTAAAAAATAAATTTTAGCAACAGGTTTTATTTTCGTTTTTTCTCCTTTTATTAATCTTGCTAATGGAAAACTTTTCCATAGATTTTGCCAAAGATTTTTTATTTTTTATTGTTTTTTTTTTTTACCTTAAACATGTGATATTTATATGAAAAGAATGGCATTCGTTCGTAAGTGTTAGAAAATTTATGTAATGGATTTATAGAAGAGATAAAAATGCTTAAATATAAATTAAACCGGCCTCACTGGATATGTAATATAGATATTTGAAATTTTTATTGAACAAGTAGTAGTACTACCCTAACATTATTTGAAATTTTTTTATATAGTTGTGTAATATTGTGATCGTAACTTTAAAAATATTTTTTAGTGTAAAATTGCATTGGGTTTAAATGATTTAAGTAATGACTAAGTAAGTAATTGATTTATGAAGCAAGTGGTTTTCAATTATGTCATTGAATGATCTGCTAAATTAAGATTGATATAAAACATTATCAGTTTTTATGTCTATTTTTTAGGTTATGCAATTTTAAATACATAAAAATAATAATACGAGTAATAATATTTTTTAGGGACTTTGAAATTTGTGCCAAAAATTATTGGAAACAAAATTGTTCAGAGTATTAAAACACAGTAATATAGAAATTATATCGTACTTATTTGTATGTCCCGATTTGTTTGAAAGAACTATTTGCTAAATGACTTTAAAAATATCGATTTTTAAAAGTTTCTTAACATCAAAATGTGCTGTCAAAAAGACCACAAAAATTCTTTATAGTATTATATCACATTAAAAAAAATTTAATTAAACGGCCTCTGATCAAAACATATTATTAGTTTCCGAAAGTATTTGGAGAACAAACATACAGTATAGAAAAAAAAAAAAAAAAAAATAAAAAAAATTAAATTTCTTGTAGATTGAACGAAAACTTCAAAGTGTCAAAATATGCTCTAAAACACGGTTTTCCAAATGGGGATCCGTAGCAACTTTTTAGGGGCCCCCGAAGTAATCTAAAATAGCGTATAAATTCGTTTGTTTTTTTTTGTCGGAATAAGATGTGGAACAAGAGATCGAAGTCGATCAAAGAACCAATTGAGGTATTAAAATATCTAATAAAGTCACTAAGTTCTTGTGTATATGTCTAATACTCGTAAGTATTTCCCTAGGAATAGAAGCCTGATTACGAAGTTTTGTTTTTTTATTATTATGTTTTTAAGTAAAGCTATACGGAATGCCATCGTACATTGATGATTTAGTTGAAATGACTTGTAGTTTAGATTTAAATATGGCGATTTCGATTAGCCAAAAAATTTAATAATTAATAATCGAAAGATTTTCAGGAAATGCTTACATAATAATTGGGAGTAGATAAAGCAACAATTTCTCGCTTTTAAAGGCACTTAAACGTACGATGAAAAGGAGAAATACTATGACAATCGAAAGCCAAAAACAGGAAAATCGTAACCATGTCACTCAAGTAATGCTCAGTATTTAATCGAATCTATGTTCTGCTAAAACAAGGTGAAATGATTACAATAGACCTGTGCTAAATACAACTGATCAAAATGAAAAGAGCTTTGAACAAAAAAGACCCGGAATATGCAAATTTTTTTTTTTTTTTTTATTAAAAAACTATAGGAATTCATGAAATTATTTTCTTGGAGACTAAGAAAACATTTTTTAAATAATGTTTAAGAGCTTTTATTAGTCTGAGGGTCCACGGGAAATTTTAGTATGTTTTCGCTCAAGTTTTTGAACATTTAGTTTTTTTCCAAATATTTTAATTACTTTTTTTTGAAAATTGTCTAGTTTTGAACTTCAATAATGAAAATCGTCCTCATATATAGCCCAATTTGAGGAATTAAATAAAAAAATACAGTGTGTCTCATACATAAAACATCTAAACGCAGACTTTTTTTTATTGATTTTTTAAACATTATAGTTGGCAAGATTCGAGAATTTTTGGAAAAAATCTGTTACTTTTAATCGGTTGGTTGGATTTATATAAAATTCACATAGACTTAGCAGAGGAAAAAAACTTATAAGTTTGAAAGTAGTATCTACATACATTACAGGAGTCGAACTACGGGGGCTCAAAGTATAGTACCTCGGTCATAGAAAACTATTGAAAAAGTTTTCTTCAACTATCTCAATTTTACAAGATCTCGGTCAAGTCTTTTCCATATATAGCCAAACATTTTCAACCAACTATATTTTTATATAACATATCAGCATATATGTACTTCGTTTGAGAATTTCAGAAAATCAATTTTACTGGGTTACAAAAAATATAAAAGTCTGCATAAAAAGTGTTGCTTTCATTAAAGAAAAGTCACAGTACAAAAATCTTTTTTTGTTTATTCTAAATTATTGGGAAATTGAGAATTGTTTTTCTCATTCACGTATAAAGTACCATGAACGTAAAAATAATAAAAATCATGCGTCAAACTACAAAAAAATCATCTTAATAGTGTTAAGGATGTTTGCAATCCAGGGATTTTTAAAGATTTCGAAAAAAAAAAAAAATGTTTTGTTAAAAAAATTTGAAAAAGTATGTTTTGGTGTGCGTATTTTTTTAAACGTTTATATTATTGCAGAATATTTTAAATTATTCAGAAATACTTCTTTTTGCTTAAAATAAAATTTCCAAAATGGATAAACAGAAGTTTCTCATATAAGAATTGGACAGAAATCAGATTTTCAAACTATTTTTCCTACTTTGTAAGTCATAACTGAATTATACGAAGTATTTTACATCTCAAAAAACGAATTTTGAAATTCATATTCAATGAAATGTCAAGTTGAAAACTTATTGAATTTGGAACATATAGCGGGTGTCATAAATAAGTAAACAAACTCATCATTTCTGTTTCGCTTTAAAAATCGGCAAATGTAACGGTCCATTTTTAAAAATTTACATGTTTTTGATGAAGTCAGTTTGTTTTCTTTTACATTGATGACAAATTTTTCAAATATTATTTTAAGTTTCTTTCCAGAGAAAGTTGAAAAAATTTCGTTTTCGAACGAGTTAAAAATAAGTAAACAAGCAACTTTTGGCTTAATTTCTTTAATTTTTTGCTAAAAGTAAGTGAAGTTTATGGTTGTAAAATTATTTTAGCACAACAGCGATAGTTATTTGTTACATTATGAGAGAAATAAAAAATCACTTTTTCGATTGTATTAGAAAATTTGATAAAATCAAAAAATTTTAATTTAATCATAATTTCGATCTAAAGGATAACAAATAGCGGATTATATTAGAAAATTTGATAAAATCAGAAAATTTTAATTTAATAATAATTTCGATCTAAAGGATAACAAATAGCGGACAATTAAGTATAGGAGAACTAAGTACAACTATCATAAATTACGAAAAAGGTGAAACACTTAGAAAAATATCAAAAATCTTTTATAAAATGTCCACTTTATTTTCAAGGCGGTTAAATGCTTCAAACACTATGAACGCGTTAACCGTAATTACTCTCATAAACGCCTTAGAATCATTATATGAAGACGGAAATCATGGTCTAGCTGTACCGAAAATTGTATACACAACTATAATAAATATCGAAAGTTTGATGACGTTCTATGCAATTATGTCTAAAAATATGAAAAACTTAGAAAATAAGTCTCGAGATTGAATAACCTGTGATTCGCATGAAATATAATGTAGGCTATATGTATGTTTAGCTCTAAAATGTTTAAACTTTAACTTTTAAGTATAGAAAACCAATACTTAAGTCCAGCAGAAAGGGCTTAATGGTTTGGAAATACATTTCTATTTATAAAATCGGGAAAAAAATGGTACACAAAGGTAAAATAAGATCCAAGATTAACCTTAATCTATTAAAAGGTATAAAGTTCAAAAAGAATGTTTGTTTAATTTTTGAGGATTTTATCCTATAGAAGGAAAATTCGCCTGTAAATTAGGGTTAACTTGATTCAAAATATATAGCTGAGGAAATAATTAACATTTCAGAGCGACCTGCTCAAAGTCCAGATGTGTCACCAATAGAAATTGCATGGAATTTAATAAAAAAAATAGAGTCCCCATAATTTGACCAATTTGATGAACTTAATTATTACTAAGACCAATTAATTTTGTCCAGAGATATGCAGAATATATGTAGTCACTATGCCAACACGTTTAGCACTAATGTATTAAAATATAGGCGGTCGCCGGTGCTATTAAAAAACTTGTTTATTTAATTATGGAATATTGATTTTTTTCACTTCTGTAAAAAGAACCATACTCACTAAGTAGTATGAGTTGAATTGAATCTTTTGCTGTTTATTTTGCTAACAATACATTATATATTTATAATTATATATTACTTTTGATATCTTCCATATACAACTTGAAATAGAACCAATTGAGTTGAAGATACTAATTTGTTTACTTATTTATGACAACCACTGTATGAGGCAATTATGGCCAAATATTTTAAATCCATTTTTTTTATTAAAGTATGAGCTCAAAAAGAAATGACTTGGATTCAATTTTCGTTCATTTATTCTAATCTTGATGAGTGTTTACTTTTTAAATATCGAAAAAGATTTTGTAATCAATACATCCTTTTAAAGATTTAAAAAAAAACTGCATTTTAAACTTTGAATTTTATTTAATATTGAATATTTTACTATGAAAATATTAAATTTTAAAAACAAAAAAAGAACGATTTTTTATGAGTAAATTTTCTCATGGAAAAGGTCTTCATTCTTAACGAGAGAGAAACCATAGTCGGTCAAGACCGACCATATGATACTCTACACCATTGTGTATGAGCTAAAAATTAGACCTGCGGCCAATTGTAGACCAAGACTTTTACTAAATGTAAAATAAAATATACAAATACAGAACAATGCATTGATACTAACATCTATATGATTTTATGTCCTTTAGGGCGATTCCAGGAAAAGGGTTTATATGGGAGCTGTGGTAAATTATGGACCGATTCTCATCGGTCCTTATATAAAACTTATTTGTGTCGAATATTAACTTGATACTATCATTCGCGTGGGATTTATGCACTTTAAAGTGATTTTCAGAAGAGGGGATTTATATAATTTGGCATAAAGATTGACACTTATACAAAACTCCTTTGTACCAAGTTTCATTGAAATATTGCTGAGGAAATTTGTATTCGGGCTAGGTGAAATAATGGACCGATCATAACCAATTTCAATAGGTTTTGTCCTTGTGTCAAAATAATTATTCGTACCAAATTTCATCAAGATATCTTCAAAATTGCGACCTGTACTTTGTTCACAAGGTTTACATGGACAGCCAGACGGACATCGTTAAATCGACTCAGAAAGTGATTCTGAGACGAACGGTATACTTTAAGGTGGGGGTCCATTATTTTTTTCTTTGCGTTACAAACATCAGCACATACACATAATACCCCAACCACCTATGGTGGTGTAGGTATAAAAATTTGTTAAAGATAACCAATGTATTGTTTTTTAATGTTAAATATTATTTTTATACCCTTCACCACAGGTGTAAAGTGTATATATAAGTTTGTCATTCCGTTTGTAATTTCTACAATATTCGTCTAAGACCCCAAAAAGTATATATATTCTGGATTTTTATTGATAGGGGAGTCGATATAAAGATGTCCGTCTGTCCGTCTGTCTGTTGAAATCAGTTTTTAGAAAGCCCCAGTTATCGGTTATATATGTTTTATATATTAAATTGTTAGAAATATTCCTTAAAAAATCGCTAATAAAAATGAGCAAAATCGGTTGATAAATAACTGAGATAATGGCAAAAAACCGAAGATACTCCCGAAAAATCGTGTTTGCTGTCGGCTTTTTTCGGCTCCTATAAAATATAGAGATTTCGTTTTTGCACGAAAAATTCAAAACCTTTCTTAGGTTTTTTTTTGTGAAAAAATCGGTCCACTATATTCCAGATATCAAAAACGTTTTATTGACTTTTTGAAGCTCCTATATAAGCTACTTTCGTTTTTAAACGGGTTGGACACAAATATTTTTATAAAATTTCAATTTTTTACAGAAAGCCAATTCGTTGATAAACAACAGAGTTTTGGACCAAAAACTAAACAATTTTAATAAGTAAAAACACAGAAAAATTTGTATATTAAGCATACATACATACATACATACATACATACACACATACATACATACATACATACATACATACATACATACATACATACATACATACATACATACATACATACATACATACATACATACATACATACATACATACATACATACATACATACATACATACATACAAAAGACAAATTCTTGTATTATTGTAATTTATTATCCAACATAAACAAGCTTTAAAATCGGAGATAACTCTAGCAATGTGATTCGGACAGAAAATCAATAAAAATTTTATTTCGAAAATACTTTCTTTCGAATCGAAATTTAGAGAAAAGTCTATGGTAAAATTAATTAAATTTAATTATATATTTAATTAAATTGCAACTAATTTTATTACTTTACTTCCGTTATATGTTTTAAAAGTTGGCAAAATTTTATATAAATGAATGCATTGAACCGTAAATAATGTGAATTTTTTATTTGTTTTATATGTTTTTTTTTCATATCTTTGGCGTTGAAAGTTTCTCTACCAAAGACAATTTTATTCATTAACTAAACATTGTAGTTTTGTGTTTTTTTTCTTTGTGTTTTTGTGTTTTACATTTATTTTAATTATATAATTATGTTTTTTTTCTCAGTTCATTATTATTGTGTTTTTTTATTGTATTTCTCAAGTTAATGATTTTAAAAGAAAGTAAATTGTATTTTAGTCCCAAACTATTCGTACTTGTATTCATATGCTTTTGTGTTTCAATGTAATTTTTTAATATGCTGTGTTTTTGCCGGTGGGTGATTGACACATTGTAGAAAAAACTTAAATGTATGTTGAGAAGAAAATTGTTAAATTAACTAACAACTAAAAAATATGAGTTTATAACGAATTTTGTGTACCGTAGCTTAAAATTAATTTTGAAGAATTCTTTAGATATTAAAGCTACCATACCATCAATTTGTTTTTGAATATGGTGAATTATGGAAGTCAATTTGCCACTTTTTGCACTACTAGTGGCTAATGATTTCACAAGTTAATTTATAAAACTTGACTTATTACTATTGCAGGAGAATACTATTACTATTATATACTATATTTATATAAAACGTAATTATTTAGACGCTGATATTTCTAATATCTACTTAGCTCTTTGCAGTCCAAGTTTTCTCTTTGTTGTCTCTTTTAAGGAAAAACTTAATCGCAAAATTTCTCTAATAAAAAAGTTAAAACTAAACAATTCCTTTCGAAAAAATAAAAATAATTAAAAAAAAAAATTAATACCCAGGAAAAATTGTATTAGTTCTACAATTAGTTCCAGAACCCATGAAAATAGCCTGTTCTGGTTCTTCTCTGGCGTTACGACCAATGATTTTTGTTTAAAATTGTCACCTCCAGGGTTGTCAGATTTTTTTGAGCCTCTGTCGCCAAATTGTTAATCAGAAATCGCCAAAAATCGCCAAAATTGATTTTTATATATTTTTTTTAAGAAAAACTAAAAACAACTAAAATATTTAATGCTTCAAATTTTATATAATTTTAAAATGTAAATTCAGCATCAACAAAGCCAATGATAATTTCAGTAGCTAATAATAATTGAATAAAAAAAATATTAATTTCAATACATTTTTCTGACATACATAAATATATAGCTAAAGGTCAACAATTTTAAAAATTTATTAAAATTTATTATATTTTTAACAGAATAATTATAAAATTATATAATCCCAGGAAAAAATTTATTAGTTCTACAACAAGTTCCAGAACACATGAAAATAGCCTGTACTTTTTCTACTTTGACGTTATGACCAATGATTTTTGTTTGAAATTGTCACTTCCAGAACTAATTCTGTGGAAGTGTTAGCTAGCCAGTATCCATTCTATGGAATGATTTTTGTTCGAAATTGCCACATTCAGAACTAGTTCTGTAGAAGCGTTAGAGAACCTCAAAACCTATTTTTTTCTTTTTATTCGAATGGGCCACTATTAAAATCAATTTAATTTTGTAAATGCTTTTTTTAATTTTTGGAATTTTTTAAACAATTCTAGGATGTTATTTGAGAACCAGTAATTAGCTCTCAGAAGTGATGTCATACAGAATTTGGTCTTAAGCACTAGTTCTCTAAAACATTCCTTAAAACGAATTTAGAACCACAATAAAGTTCTAATCCAGTAGTGTCAGAACTGGTTGTGATACCACTAGTTCTTAGGATGTTATTAAAGAATCTGAAGTGGTTCTGGTTAGATCAGTCTAGAACTAATGATTTTAGAATATGTTATACATTTTTTCCTGGGATTATCCTATTAAACTTTTAAATTGTTTCGAAGAATTAATTTATTCATGAATGTTTTCATTTCATTATGGTCCATAAAATCTTAATATTCATACTTGAAAGATGATGGGAAACAAATTGTCAAACATTTATTGAAGATATTTATGAATTAAGGATCTTTATTTTGTTAGTCGGAGTTCGTAAACAGCAATTTTTCTTGCTGTGGTTCGTAGACGTTACTTTAAATTTGATAATTTAAAGGTATTTCTGAATATACGTATTTTGAATTTCAAGCTTGAATAAAAATTAATATTCATTTGAAAAAAGTGATACTTTCTCAATTTCATATCAAATGTTATTCCTAAATAATTCTTAATCAAAAAATAAATTAATACTTAAAGATAAAAACTAATGGCATATTCACAATTTGACACCAAATGCTTTTGTTAAATCAGGCTATATTTAAGAAAATAGTAAAAACATTTGACTTCAATTAATTATAAATTTAAGATAAAACCTTTGTATTTAAAAATGGATTTTAAAATTGCTAATAAATGTCTTACAATAGTTTTAGAATTTTTACTCTTTTTTTGCAACTTTATTTTATAAGTATGGAGAAATTAATGTTATCTGTTTAAAGAAATACTTTTAATTTTATGTTCAAGCAAAAGCTTTTTGCGAACACCTAAAAATCTTTATACGGACCCCTTGTTGAGAACCGCGGACCCCCATTTGAGAACCGCCGTTTTGGATAAAAAAAAATACTGAAAATAGATATTGGTTAGTAAGAAAACTTAATAGTTTTACTATTAGTAGTTTCACTAAATTTTAAAAATTAGCCAAATAAATCGCCACCTTGTTAAAAATCGCCAAAAAATTCGCCATGTCGCAAAACGGAAAATTCAGTCGCCAAGAGCAATTAAAAATCGCCACGTTTGGCGAAAAATCGCCACATCTGACAGCCCTGGTCACCTCCAGAACTAGTTCTGTAAAAGCGTTATCTAGCCAGTACCCATTCTATGAAATGGTTCTAGAACTAGTTCATTAATCAATGATTTTTGTTCGAAATAGTCAAATCCAGAACTCATGCCATAGAAGAGTGAGGGAATGGTTTCAGAACTGTTTTTTTTATTTTTTATTCTAATAAGCCATTTCCTAGAGGCCACTTTTTAAATCAATATAATTTTGTTAAACTCTTTTGGTTTTTTTTTTATTAAGTTTTTGAAATTTTTTCAATTTTTTATTCAAGTTTTTTAAACAGTTTAAGGGAACCAGTAACTTGATCAGAGAAGTAATGTAGAAGTCATACAAGATTAGTTCTTAAACACTAGCTCTCAAAATCATTCTCTAAAACAAATTTAGAATCATAATAAGGTTCTACTCAACGAGTTCTAGAATTAGTTGTGAAACCACCAGTTCTAAGGATATAATTAAAGAATCTGAAGTGGTTGTGATTACACCAGTTCTAAAACTAATGATTTTAGAACGTGTTCTAAAATTTTTCCTGGGCAGAATAATTTCTTTAAGAAAAAAATAATAATAATTGAAAAATTTCTTTAATTATAACAACAATAAAAAATATTCGGTTAATTTTAAATGTTTTGATTATTCTTGTATGTTTTGATTAATGTTTTCTTTAAAAAATTATTCGATTAATTATAAAAAAAAATAATCAAAAATTACTTTAAGTAAAAAATTATTCATTAAATTCTTTAATAAAAAAATTATTCCTGGGGGTTTTAAAAAAATTAATCAAAAAATTATTTGAATAAAAACACGTTAATAAATAATAATTCTTAAGAAAAAAAATTATCCAAAATCTTTTTTAAGAAAAATATTTATTGAATAATTTTGTTTTAGAAATAATTAATCAAAACATAAAAAATAATCCAAAACATTTGTTTAGAAAAAAAAAACAAATCGAATAATTTCTTTAAAATAATATATTAAATTGAAAAATATTAACGTGAAATTTCGTTCAGAAAAATCTATAAAATAAAATTTAATTGATAAAAATTCAATGTAAATTTTCTTTAAAATAAAAATTAGTGAAAAATTGTTTAAAGAAATAATTCATCGAACATTTTTTTTGAGAAAAAAATCAAAAAATGTTAAAAAAATGTATCGATTATTCTTTAAAAATATGACTCGAAAATAATTTCAAGAAAAATAATCGAATAATTTCTTTTACAATAAAATTAATCGAATAATTGTTTTTTAAAAACAAAAATTTATTAAGAAAAAAAAAAAAAAAAAAAGTCGAAATATTTCTTAAAAAAATAATAATTTCTTAAAAAAAAGAATGTAAAAACTATTTTAAATTAATGAAAACATAAAAATAATCGAAAAGTTTATTTAGGATAAATATTAATCGAAAAGACAAAAATTAACCATTAATTTTCTTCAAGATAAAAATGAAAAAAATGTTAAGATAAAAATAAAAATGAATTTATATAAAAAAAGTGAATCGAATAAATACTCTAAGAAAAAAATTATTCGAATAGGTTTTAGGACAAAAATTAACCGAATAATTCCTGTTAGAAAAACTAATAGATTTTTTCCAAAAAAAAAAAAAAAATATATGAATTGATAAATTTTTATAACAAAAGAATTAATCGAATAATATTTTTTGAAGTAATCGTTTATCGAATAAATCGAAAATATTCTTCAACAAAAATTATGGAAAATAATTTTTAAACGTTAAATCAAAATTTCCCAAAGAACAAAATTTTTTGAACATTTTCTATTAAAGTAGATTTAAGAAAAATTAAGAATTATACAACATTTTCTGTAAAAAATTGAAATTTATTAAACATTTTAATTAAAAAATGAAGACACCGAAATTTTTTTTTAATAAATGAAAATTTATCGATAATTTTCTACTAAAAAATGAAGATTTATCGATAATTTTCTATTAAAAAATGAAGATTTATTGAAAACTTTCTTTAAAAAATTAAGATTTATTTATAATTTTCTATTAAAAAATTAATATTTATTGAAGATTTTCTAAAATTTATCGAAAACTTTCTATAGAAGAAAAGTTTATCGAAAATTTTCTATAGAAGGAATATTATTCGAAAATTTTTTTATAAAAAAAAAGAAAAATTATCCAAAATTTTCTATAAAAGAAAAATGTATCGAAAACTTTCTATAAAAGAAAAATTTATCGAAAATTTTCTATAAAAGAAAAACTCATCGAAAATTTTCTATAAAAGGAAAATTCATCGAAAATTTTCTATAAAAGGAAAATATATCGAAAATTTTCTATAAAAGGAAAATATATCGAAAATTTTCTATAAAAGAAAAATTTATCGAAAATTTCCTATAAAAGAAAAATTTATCGAAAATTTCCTATAAAGGAAAAATTTATTGAAAATTTCCTATAAAAGGAAAATTTATCGAAAATTTCCTATAAAAGGAAAATTTATCGAAAATTTTCTATAAAAGAAAAATTTATAGAAAATTTTCTATAAAAGAAAAATTTATCGAAAATTTTCTATAAAAGAAAAATTTATCGAAAATCTTCTATAAAAAAAAAATTTATCGAAAATTTTGTATAAAAGAAAAATTTATCGAAAATTTTCTATAAAAGAAAAATTTATCGAAAATTTTCTATAAAAGAAAAATTTATCGAAAATTTTGTATAAAAGAAAAATTTATCGAAAATTTTCTATAAAAGAAAAATTTATCGAAAATTTTCTATAAAAGAAAAATTTATCGGAAATTTTCTATAAAAGACAAATTTATCGAAAGAGAAAAATTTATCGAAAATTTTCTATAAAAGAAAAGTATCGAAAACATTCTATAAAAATTTTTTTTTTTTTAAATTTTCTATAAAAAAAATTTTTCTATAATTTTCTATAAAAGAAAAATTTATCGAAAATTTTCTATAAAGAAAAATTCATCGAAAATTTTCTATAAAAGTAAAATATATCGAAAATTTTCTATAAAAGGAAAATATATCGAAAATTTTCTGTAAAAGAAAAAATTATCGAAAATTTTTTATAAAAAAATGTATCGAAAATTTCCTATAAAAGAAAAATTTATCGAAAATTTTCTATAAAAGAAAAATTTATCGAAAATTTCCTATAAAAGGAAAATTTATCGAAAATTTCCTGTAAAAGGAAAATTTATCGAAAATTTTCTATAAAAGAAAAATTTATAGAAAGAGAAAAATTTATCGAAAATTTTCTATAAAAGAAAAGTATCGAAAACTTTCTATAAAAAAATTTTTCTAAAATTTTCTATAAAAAAAAAATTTTCTATAAAAAAAAAATTTTCTATAAAAAAAAAAAAATTTCTATAATTTTCTATAGAAGAAAAATTTATCGAAAATTGTCTATAAAAGGAACATTTATCGAAAATTATCTATAAAAGGAAGTTTTACCGAAAATCTTCTATAAAAGAAAAATGTATCGATAATTTTCTATTATAAAAGGAAAATTTATCGAAAATTTTCTTTAAAAAGAAAATTCATCGAATGATTAAAAGTTATCGAAAATTTTCTATAAAAGAAAAATTTATCGAAAGAGAAAATTTATCGAAAACTCTAAAAAAAATTTGTTTCTAAAATTTTCTATAAAAGAAAAATTTATCGAAAATTTTCTATAAAAGAAAAATTTATCGAAAATTTTCTATAAAGGAACATTTATCGAAAATTATCTATAAAAGGAAACTTTACCGAAAATCGATAATTTTCTATTATAAAAGGAAAATTTATTGAAAATTTCCTATAAAAGGAAAATTTATCGAAAATTTCCTATAAAAGAAAAATTTATCGAAAATTTTCTATAAAAGAAAAATTTATCGAAAATTTTCTATAAGGAGAAAATTAGCTGGAAATTATTAATGAAAATTTCCTATAAATAAATCCACTCTCATAATTAATAGCATGAATAAAGTTATAGTAGTAACCTCATTACCCAATAGTTTTGAAAATAAACTTAAACATTTAAAATAATAGTTTTATAATGTGAAAGTTAATTGTTTTTTCATAATTTTTATCTTCACTGCTCTTTACAATTATTTTATAAATTTTTTTTATCCATTCATTAATCTCATAAAGCTACAAAATAATTGTGTAATTATTTTCTATTATTTTTCTATCACAAAAAAATAAAAATTTCTCCCAATAAATTGTGCAAAATTTTGTGGTAATTCTTTTTTTTTTTCTCATTTTAGCTTAATTTAAATTAAATTTTGAAACATTGTGTTATTCGCATATATTACTTCTAACATCAACATCCGTAACATCAATAATACTATTAGCAACATATTTAGCTGCCTATAAACAAAGTTTAACAACATGTTGCCGCTACAACTTAAATCAACCGTTTTAGTCTTCACTACAATTTTAATGGGTAAGTATTTTTTTTATTTCATTATTATTTAAGTAATTTTAAGTATTCAATCATTGTTTTCTTTTCTTTTTTATTATAAATAAATAAAAAACGAAAGAAAACATTAATATTTTTAAAATTAATTTAAAATCTGCATAAAATTGTTAAGTCATTGAACCCTTAAACTAATGTAATGTTTTTAAAACACTTTTGTTAGTGTTTAAGGTGTTTTGTGTGTGTTTTAAATACATTTTTTCATTTATTTGGTTATTTCGGTTTTTCGGTTAAACTAGGAAACGTGAGTGAAATTTTTAATTCATTACAGTTTTTGTTGTTGTTACTTATTTGATTTAAAAAATTGTTAAACATAAAAAAATGTTATACCTTTTGTATACCTTTATGCCATTCATTTAATGTCTATATATTCGTGTGAATCAATGTTTTTAATTAAATTACTGGGAAGTAAGAATTGTTGATTGTAGAGTTTGAATTTTAATAAAGAAAATAATAGATTTTTTTTTCGTAGTTTTCAAGGTAGTTAAAGTTAGAAATGGAATGGAAAAGAAAGGAATTCATTTGCATTACATTAATTTTTTTCTTAAGGTACATTAACAAAATTAGTGTGGGAATGTTTCATTTACTATTACTGATTTTACGGTAACATTATTTTGTACATATTTAATTGAAAATATTGTTATTGGAACATTTATAGAAAAAAGAATTGTCAAATGAGATAAATAATAAAATATTACGAAATAGTGAAAATTTATAATATTATGTATTTGTAGTAGAATAAAGAATTTAAAAAAATCTTAAGTGCATTTATAAAATTCTTGGGAATTTTAGTATACTAACTTTAGCTTTTCCTAAACTTTACCTTAATATTACTTAAAAGGTGTAAAAATTCTGGTTTATAACTAAAAATAAGGACTGCTCACGAAAAAATCCGTGCACGCTTTAAGAATTATAATTTTCGTTTACATAAAAAAACTTTAGAACCAATAACTGGTTTACATTTGTTATTACTCTCAGTAACTGTGTGTTAAATTTTGTTGTAATAGTATATTTAGTTTTCCTTAAAATTAAAATTTAACAAAATTCATGTAAACGCATTGTTCAAATTTATAGCCAAAATATTTGTTGACCAAACAAAACAATTTCTAGGAGTGCAGGTGAGGTGGGAAGCGAAGTTTTTTTGAGTCATAAAAAATACAATTATTTAATGACCATCGAAAGTAATCCTAATTACCGAAGAAAAAGTTGATTAACATTTTGTAAGATCCTAGACAAAATAATACGTATTTTATGGGAAAATTCGTATATATCTGGATAAAATGCGACTCAATTATTTAACTGTTCAGCAAAAAAGTTTCAGAATGGTAGTCTGAAGACCTACAAAGTAAAAAAAAAGTTGCTAATAGAACGGTAGAAAAATTATGAAGGTAAAGGAGAGGGCGAAAGTAATTTGTTTTTTTTTTTTTTTTTGCAAAAATATGAATGCGTCTAAAGGGCAATATAAAGTATGTACATTCGAACTTTTTATAACATTCTGGTCAGGAATTCAATATCACAGATGTTGTGGAAAATGCAGCAGATAAATATCATGTAAAAAATCAAAATTGTTGAACAAATCTTTGTTCAGGCAAGCCTTTTGTACGTGAGCGGGAAAATGACCTTATTCAACAAATAATAAATTTAATAAATATTTCTTTCCATCACACATTGGGGTAAAAGGGGTCGAAAATGGCGCTTAATTTAGGGAAAAGCGATATCAATATTTTAATGATCACGTTTTATTTTTTTGTTGATTATTAATTAAAAAAATTAAATTTTAGAATTTTAAGATTTTTTTTAGCAGAACGGTAAAGTTTGTCCGTCCGTCTATACATTAGATTTCAATGGGTCGTAAATTATGCATAATTCAGGAAAAGGTGATATCATCACTTTAATGAACACGTTTAATTTTCCTATTTATTAGTAAGTAAATAAATGCATTTTTAGAATTATAAGAAGTTTTTTGGCTGAATAGTAATGTCCGTCTATACATTTGGGTTAAATGGGACGAAAATGACGCTTAATTCAGGAAAAGGTAATATTCAAATTTTGATGATCATGTTCAATTTTTTGCTATTTATTAGTTAGTAAAAAAAAATGCATTTTTAGAATTCTAAAATATTTTTTGGTAGAATGTTCGTCCGTTCGTCTATACATTTGGGTAAATGGGTCGAAAATGTCACTTAATTCTGGGAAAGGTGATATCAAAATTTTAATACCTTCATCTAGTTTTTATATTATTCAGGAAGTAAAAACAAAATATTTTTCGAATTTTAAAATTTTTTTTGAAAGTATTCTAATGTTGAGTTACGAAAATAATCTAAAAAACTTGTTTTACTAATTGTGAGGAAGATCGCTATTTTCGCGATTACAAATGGTTCGGTCGCCACACACATGGTACAATGATGTACGCAAAAAAGTGGTTGAAAAAAAAAATAAAAAAAGGTTCGTATGAACGTTAGGCTGCATCAAAATTTACCAACTTTCGCATTTTGACCGTAACTCCCCCTAGAATTGTTTTTTGGGTTGCAAAAACATACTGTGTGAAATATTAGTGAAATCAGATATCGTTTATCTGTGCGGCTTAAGAAGTTTGTATGGGAAAAATGTAATTTTTGCAGTTTTTAGAAAAATTTTGCTATTAATACTTTGTTTTGCACCTAAATGTAAAAAAATTGTAATCTACACATAATTATCTGTCAAATAACATATAAAAAAAGAAAATCGATTAAAAAATTTTAAAGTTATTACAAATTCCCCAGACCTTTAATGTGTTTTAGAACACTTGTGTAAGGAATGTATAACAAAATTTTTAATTTTTTTATAAATGTTTAAATAAAAAGCTATTTTCAAATTCAATTTGAACCATAATTACTGAAAAATACATTGCGATTAAAATTTATGCGGATTTCGGCAAATATTCTTATTTTCATACAAAATTTTGAACATTTTTGATCTTAAAAAATTAAAGTTTCAAATAATAAAATTCGTTCTAAAAATTAATAAAAATTATGTTCCGAACGAATCAATAAAATGAGCGTTCTTCCTACTCTGGCTTTTAGTTAATCAATTAGTTAATTAAGTTTTCAATTTAAAATTAATAGTTTTTAATTTTTTAATTGTTTCCCGCTAAATTATTTTTAACTTTGAGAATTTTTTTCAATTGAGTATTTTGTCCATAGAACGGACAAAAATATGTTTTATTGGCAAAAATTATTTTGTAATCGTTAATCCTGAAGATAATTTTAAGAGTTTTATCCATCTAAACTTGACAACTGTACTCGAGTAATACAAGTGTGACCGCTGAATAAGGTGTTCATATTAGTCATGCCCAGAAAAAAAGAATCAGTACATGATAAAAGAAAAGTAAAAGCAGATTTTTGTTTTGCACGAAAAATTCAAACTAGTCCCTCTAATTTGTTTAATAAAAAAAAAAAAAAATACATTTTTTTGCCCAGGAGTATATTTACTTTACTGCGAATAAAATATGTGCATCAATTTTCATGATACATGGCTTGTTTTATTCTTACCAGTACCAGCTTTGTGTTCATTTTTAAAAAGAATTTTTAAGAAAAAAATTTTAAATTTTGCAAGAAAAAATATTGTGCTTGTAAAAAATTATGTTAGGACAGTTGGAAGACACCGCATTTTTTGGCGTATCATTTAAATGTATTATACATACACACCGTTCTCGAGTTATATTGAAATATACTAGAGTATAGGACCTTATTATGGGCAAAATATGAGACGCGCCCATAAGAACCTCCAGACCTGATGGGAAAAAAAAAACTGAAAGCAAATTCGTCTTTAGCACATTAAAAACCATATAGTCCAATTATTTGTCAACCAGTGTTATTAAATTCATTATTACGATACCGTAAATTGTCAATATGACCACAACAACCCTGGTAGAATTTAAAACGATTTTTTTCCCTTACACAGAAAAAATATCTGTAGTTATTTTTTAATAATTAAAATTTTTTAATAAAAATTATTTATTAATAATATAATTAATTTTCTAATTGGTTTACATTTTTGTTTTACTAAATTGTTAGCTCTTAATTTAATATAAAAAATAATGAAAAATTTGTCTATAAAAATATAGAAATAAAATAAATTTTAGTCAATTTCCAACAATTATTAGCTCATTATATCTATTTAAGAAAAAGCAGTAATAATAAAATCAATTATTTTAGTTATTAATATTATCATTTTGATGATTGTAGCAAAATAAATTTAAAATTAATTAATATAGGCAATTTCGTAATTAAAGTTAATTTTTACTTTTTTTCTGTGTAATGTAAAGTCTAGGAATTATTAACTAGAAGACATAAATAAATATTGGAAAATAATGAAAATTTTCTTCAACATTTTCTATATAAACAGAAAAAAATATTTCAAATTATATTCTAATAAAATTATTAACTAACTTTATATTGAAATTTAATTATATTTTTTATTAATATAATTAATTTTCTAATTGGTTTACAATTTCTTTTCTAAATAAGTTGACAGCTATTAATAAAATATAAAGAAAAATTAAAAATTTTTCTATAAAAATATAGAAATATGTAAAATAAAATTAAGTACATTTCCAACAATTTTCAGTTCATTATATCTAAGTATTTAAGAAAAAGCTGAGTGATTCCATGTCAAAACGGATTGCAATCGGATTTGACATCTCCGATTTCAATGAAATTCACTACAAGCATTGACCATTAGAAGATTTTCCGAAAACATTAAATTTCGGACCAATGTTTCTTTTCGGTACGGAAATATGACGGTTTAAAAAGCGAAAAAATGTTAAAAACTTAACAAATGAACACTTATTTAACTTTTAATAACTTCTGAAATATGCATGGTAGATCTCTAGTTGTTGCTGCATATTCAAGACAAAGATAGTACCTTCATAACGATATATACAAAGTTTTTTACATCAAAAGTTCAAAGGTCAAAGTTGGAGATAAAAAAATTCAAACTATATCTCAAAAATCGGTATTTTTAAATTTCTTAAAAAATTATACAATGTTAATATAACCTTTCTCTACATGGATATAAAATTTCAAGTTGGAGCTTTATTTAGTTTAGGTGTTATGGACAAAAATAAAACCAAATTATTAATAACTCCTAAGCTATAGAAAATTAAATTTTAATTTTCGTGTAATTTTAGAAATATTGACAAGACCTTAAGAATGATATATAGTGAGTTACTTTACATCAAAAGTTCAAAGATCAAATTAAGACTTACAAAAAATAAACCATTATATCTCCAAAAACAATGTTTTAAAAATTCTAAAAAAATTATATAATATTAATACAACTCCACTTTATACTTGTGCAAAATTTCATGTTGGACACTCATTTAGTTCAGAAGTTATGTAACAAAATATTAACTGAAGTCAAATTTTGTATATAAAATTTTATTTTTTTTAAATATGTGTTCGTAGAAAAAAATAATTTCAAAATAATTTTTGTAAATACTTTAAATTTTACATACAAAAAATGTGTTTTTTACTGTATTTTGCTTCATAACTCCTAAACCAATAGAGGCTCCAACTTGAAATTTGGCACAAATATAGAGGAGGGTTTTATTATTGATATATGCATTTTTTAAGAATTTTATATTATATTATCGATTTTGACCTTTGAACTTTCAAAGTATATAAATTTTTCACTTGTCGTCTTAAAGTCAATGTGTTGTTCTATTTAATGAAATAAAAATAAGAATTGTACAATGTATATTTTAGAAGTTATGAGCAATAAAGTGTGATTACTTTTGGAAAAAAATTAACCCCTTTTTGATTTTTGAAACGTCATATTTTTGGAGCAGAAGGATTCTTTACTCAGAAAAATTGTGATTTGAGCAACATTTGCAATACTTAATATCTGTAGCGAATTTCATTGAAATCAGAGATATCAAATCCGAAAATGTCTATTTTTTGTCCGTTTTGATATGGAATCACTCAGCAGTAATAATAAAATCAATTATTCTAGTTATTAATATTATCATTTTGATGATTGGAGAAAAATCAATTAAAAATTAATTAATATAAGCAATTTCGTAATTGAAGTCCATTTTTACTTTTTTCTGTGTATTTAAATATTGTATAAAAACATAAGTAAGTTCACAATTATACAATAAATACATATAAATAAAAAATAGTTTTTATTATAGTAGCATCCGTTTATTGGATTGATGATACTTTCAATTTTTAGTTTATAAATAATTTAATTTATACAAAAGTTAAAATATGTATGTAATTATATCTCTTACAAACAATAAATTATTGTAAAAAGTAAAAAAAAACAATTCAATTAAACAATATAATATAATTCGTTTTACACACACGAGTGCATACGTTTGTTTACACTACACTAATGTGTATGTAATGTAAGTAATTAAAAATATCCATCAATGCCAATGTTGTGCTTTTTTGTTCACATTATTTCCATTAAATTGTTGTTAGTTATCTAATACATTTATTAAGTTGCACTTACTCTCAAACACAGACTTATACAGAAATTAAACAAAAAGTTTAAAAAACATTATTAGAGATCTTTTTAAAACTTTTTTTTTTCAAATAAAGGTAAAATGAGATGTCTGTTGAGCAATTGAGAAAAAAAAGGTGTGTTGGAAGTCATTAAAAGTGAAACAAAGAAAAACTAGAAGCCAGTCATTCACTCAGGCATTGATGTTAAATGATGATTTCACACATTTTGTTTTAAATGCTACAAATATAATACATAAATCTTTTTTAAGACAAAGAGTTGAGAAATAGAAGAAAAAAAGATAAAACATATAGGAATCATTTGTATAAAAGAAAGGCATTATTTTAGAATACAGTTTTTGTTTGTTTTTAAATTAAAAAAATATTTGGAGGATTGAAAAAAATGTTGGGATAAATTGGAAATGAACGGGAGTTTATTATAAAATTAAATGCTGTTGATTGTTTACAAATAAAACCCATTGCAGACTATTTAGTTATTAACATGTTATATAATTTTTGAAGAAATAAAAAATAAAGTATTTGTAAACAACTCTTATAATATATATGTCATAGGTGTAATATTATGTAATATATTATATAATAATTTTTGAAGAGTAATTAAAGTTTTCAAAATGAAGATTATGATTACGAACTAAATTTCGTATACACTTTTTAACTTGAAAGTCTAACTGCTCCATTGATATACATACATTGTAACTCTCACCTATGACATACATACAGTGCTGTGCAGAACAAAAGCAACAAAATTAGGGTAAACCTAAGAATAGTTTTATTTTTTAGAATATTTGGATTAAAACTAGGGAATGCATCCCGGGATTTCCCGTCCCGGGATTCCCGGGAAATTAAACATTTTTTATTTCCCGCCTTCCCGGGAATTTTATCCGGGATTCCCGAGAATTTTAAAAACACTTCAATGGAAGAAAACTGCTTGAATTTGCAAAAATGTATACATTTTAGTCATTTCTAAACAAAATTAAACTAAAAATTCAGCTAGGAATTAAATCTTAACGACAATTCCATTAGTATGTTTTTGGGTACAATATATAAAACGGTTTATTTGGGATGACTTTATTGTATTCATTCAATTATGCATCTTAATAAAATGTCAGCACTAAAAAACAGCTAGTGAAAACTGATTTATATAATATTTTAGACATTTTAAATATATGCCTATTCGTTATAAGTTGTCAGTAGTATAGACAACATGCGGAATTTGTCTCATAGAAATTTGGCAAAACATTAACATTAAAAGTTAAGAGAATTAGAAAGTGAGTCCAACAAATTCTTAATTATTCATATAATTTTCAACTGCAAAGCTACAGATAATATTCTCTGTTATGTATGTTAATGTCTGGTATGATCTATAACATAAAATCGAATGTTTTATTAGGAATATTAAAAAAAAAAAGAAATTGAAACTTACTGGTCCAGTTAATTTTTTCAAGCTAAATTTAAACTTACCTTAAAATATGAATAAGGTCATCATTTGTAACATTTTAGTCAAAATATTTTCAAAATATAAGCTACGTTTAAATTGGATTACGATATTGAAGCACCAAACAATTTAATAGCATTTGAACTCACGTTTTTTCGAGTTTCCGAAAAAGTGATCATCAGCCACTTCTTTAAGAATTAATAAATTCTTTTTAGTGGACTTTTAATAAATTTAAATTTTATTGTGATTTACGAAAATAGCTAAAATTTTATTGAATGATATCATTGTCTGAGTAAATATTTTTTTAGTCAATTTCTGACATCTCTATTTTCTGTCTTAAATACAATGTTTTACGCATAGAGTAACACATAGAGACGAAATTCTCGATTGACAATTAAACAAAGTTATTGTTTTGTAAACAAAAATGTGTTTTTATTTTCTTTTGGCAACAACAAAATGTATTTGATTACATACATGTATTTTGCTGTTGCATGAGTTAGGTTTTTGACAACCGAATTAGGTTTTTGACAATTAGTTTCGTCTGTTGTTACTCTTTGGTTTTATGGTTCATATTTTTTAAATCAAAATAATAATTTTTTTTGCGTAATATTTTGTTGATACCCACAAAACTCTTTCACGATTGTCAGTATTCCATTATTCAATAGATTAATCAATTACTCAGATTTCATTTTCTCGCTACATTTACAATCCTGTTTCAAATCTGCTAATGCAAAGATTCATATCCTATTTGGGTCTCAGTTGATCAGCTAATTAGAGTAATGATAATTATAATTTTTAGTCCGGGATCCCGGGTCGAACACTTTTTCCCGCTTTCCCGGGAAATCAAAAAGTCCGGGAAATTGCGATCCCTAATTAAAACAAAAATAATTTTACGAAATTATATACATATCTAAGGATTAAAAAACAAACACAAACATTTAAATAACTTTGTCTATTAACAAAAACTGGAATAAAACACTACAATCTTCATATAGGAGTGTGCACAATGGCAACATATTCATATTTTGTTTAATTTTGTTCTATATTTTACATTTTTCGTAAAATTTAGTAGTTTTAATGCGATTAAATTGTTAATTTATTTATCTGGAATGACTTCCATTTGAATTTGTTGACTAAACAACACTTTGGACTGCACTAATCTTGAAGCTGCAAAGCTTAAACAGATCTTGCGTCTGAGTATTAAACCACATGGTTAAAAAATGTTAAGCAAAAATTTTAAGCAATGAGGTTAAACCAATCCTTCAAAAGTTTTAAAATATATTTCGCATTTTTTCCATGCAAAAACATAGAATTAAACAAGATATTTTTCTATGTATGACGAAATTTCTGAGCTTTTTTATAACCTATTAACCTAAAAATATCAAAATTTCATTAGATTTCTAAGAAAAGGACATTGTTTTTTCGCTAGAATTCAAGTACAGTCATAATTACATCTTTTCTCTGCCCAAAATCATTTTTTGAAACTGTGCGGTTTAAGATCTACACCTTGACAGTATTCCGGGTTGCGCGACGTTGCGTATCCGGTCATAGTGGATACATATAAATACTGTTTTCTTTTTTAAAACTAATTTATTTTTCATATAATAAAATTAATTTTGTTGATTTCAGGTAGAAATTATAAATTGTTTCATGTATAAAAACAGAAATAAAAAAATGTAAAGGTACGGTCAGATTAGGCAAATGTTTGTTTCAAATGTGTTTGTCCGAACGTAAACAAAATTTTTCCAAAGCAATATGAAATTTATTTTATGGTCACATTACTCACATTCCCATTTTCCCATTTTTGATTGTTCAAACAGACATTAAATATAGGCAAATAGGCAAATAGGAAAACATGTTTTCTCATCGGTCACATTTGAAAAATTATTTGCCTTCAAAAATTATTTCATCAAACTTTCGAAAGCAATAAATTAATTTTTATTAAAAATATGGTAAACAAAAAGCATGAACATTTTTTGATTCTACGATGTGCAGCAATATTTTCCATTATGTGGTCACACTGTGTTCACATTACAAAATTTTTTGTTTGCTATTAAATAATTTTGTTTGCCCAAAATCAGCTGATTTGTTGTTTGCCACACAAAAATATTTTATGGTCACATTACGGCAAAGAATTATTTGTGAGTTTCAGTCAAATGTTTCCCTAATGTGACCGTACCATAACTTTATTGAAAATGCTTTTCAGTGAGCAGTGCTATATTGCTTAGCCTGTAACTTCTTTAAATGTTTTAAATGGACTTTGAGCAGAGTATATATTAAACCTTAGAGACTATATAATCTATCTATGTAGACAAATCCGTTTTTATAACGTGTTACCTATTTATTTTTAATAATATCCGAACGAAGTTTTCAGCGGAAGTCCTTTTACATGCACTGAAAAGTCATTATTTTTTAAATTGTGCTTCCAAAATAATTTTTTTTACCTTAATTAGGCAGTATTTTATAATTTGTATTATAAAACAATGTTACTTTCCACTTTTCGTATTCCAAATAAACTAAAAATTTATTGCATCGGTCTATACACAAATAATAATTCTTTTTAAAAAACTATAAGTAAAAGAAAAAATAACAAAACTATGTGTAAATAATGCTGTATTCAGATATTTTTACTATAAAACTGCCATTTACTTAAAAAAAATAGCAATAACTTTTAAAATTTTGCGTCAATTTTTACAATTGGAAATTTTGCTGCTTTTGATATGCACACTTTCATATAGAGAACATACAATATTTTTCTCGTTTTTGCGAAAAGAAAGAATATCACATCTTCTAAGGTATAAATGTTTGTTAGTGCCCAAATGTGTTAACAATGTTATGAAATTAGTTTTGTTCTAAATTTAATACTTTAAAAAGTAATTCAACATTAAGGATAACTTTAATTTTGTTGTTTATGTTCAGCACAGCACTGTATATTAAAAGAGTTGTTTATAATTGCTTTATTTTTTATTTCTATATTTTGCCATCTGTCCCACTGTACATTTTTACTCTGTTAATAGTTGTGTGCATAAATTTTATATAAATTCCTAAAGAAAACTTGTTGCGCGACTTTTAACCAGTTGCACCAGTTAAGTTTGGAATTCTTTTTTTTTTTTCTATTTTTTTTATTTAGTATTATTGTTGCTATTTGTTTTCATTATTTTGTATTCTGTGAATTTGTATTCGCAAAAAAAAAGTATCCATAAGTATCATCTTGTCCACTTGAAGAAACCACACGATAAAATAAAGGAAAACAACAAGAAAAAAAAGCCAACAAACATAAATTGATTTTGTTAAGAGATGAAGAAGTTCAAATGGCATCTTGAGCTTGAAAACCAACAAACCCACAAAATGCAATTAAATTTTAATTGTTTTTCAATTTTTTGTAAAGAAACAAAAAAAAAAAAAAAAAAAAAAATTTAACATTAAAAACCACTTGAAAACAAGTTGTTGGTGGCTGGCTAAACGAGTATTTACGTGTTATTTTTTTATTCATACAGTTTTATGTCATTCTGTTTTTTTTCTTTTGAACTTTTTTCCAAAGAGTAACAAGAGACGAAACTAATTGTCAAAAACCTAAGTCGGTTGTCAAAAACCTAACTCATGCAACAACAAAATACATGTAATCAAATACATTTTGTTGTTGCCAAAAGAAAATAAAAACACATTTTTGTTTACAAAACAACAATTTTTTTTAAATGTCAATCGAGAATTTCGTCTCTATATGCTACTCTATGCTTTTTTCAACAACAAGAAAAACCTTTTTTCCTTTTGCCTTTTATTGAATTAAATTTAATTGTCATTTTTCTAAAACTCAAAAAAGAGTTGAAATGTTTTGCTCCCTTAATGAAAATAATAACAACAATAACAATAACAACACCAATAAAAGAAGTGGTAAAATGTAATTCATTAAACTAATGGCCAACCCAAAAATTTGAAGTCTTTTTATACCTTTCTTGTTTATGGTTTTATTGAGTGTAAGATAAATATTTTGTTGTCTATTCTCATTTAGACAAAAATTTTTATTTATTTTTTAAATGATTTTTTTTAAGTGTATTTTGGGGTTTTAATTCCTTTGAATTTTTGGGATATTAGATAAATAATCTTAAATGTTTAAATTTAGATTAATTTAAAACAATTAAGTTTTTTAAATAGGAAGAACTCCTTTGATATATTGAAAATTAGATACATACTTATATACTATATATCTTAGATGGCTAAATATTAACTTAATTTAAAATAATTTATACAATTTTACTTTCTACGTGAGCTACGAAAATAACAAATAGTATATTACACTGGTCGACAAAAAAAAGAAAATTTTTCGTGCTCCTTAAAAAAAAAAAATATGTGGGCTTTCAGTTTTTTCCCATCAGGTCGAGATTTTTTTATGGGCGTGTCTAATATTGCGGTCTAAATAAGCCGATTATTCGAGTATATTCCACTATAACTCGAGAATGGTATGAATTTTTATCCGCTCAACAGTTTAGGAGATATTTCGAAATAAGTGTCTGAATTTTTTTTTTTGTGCTAAATTCAAGATTTTTTTTCACTAAAATTTCTTTTTAGAACTTAAAACAACAAAAATGTTTCAGTTTATCATCTTTATCTCAAAGTGAAACTACGAGTAAATAAAGTCCCGTATCATCAAAATTGATGCACAAATCTTGATTGCACTCATAGTTAAGTTAAATATCTACAGGTAAGTGGAGATACCCCAGAGGGCAAAAAAAAAAAAAAAAAAATGTTTTTTTCGTCTTAAATAAAAACAATAGGTGGATTAGATGGAATTTAACGTGCTAAATAAGAAACAGCTTTCAGTTTTTTCCTATCACGTATATGATCACTATGACCCCGCCTTTAGGCAGTCACACTTGTACAACTCGAGAACGGTTTGTCCAATTAAGTTAAATCAAACTCCAATAGATAGTGATTTAAATTATCTTTGAGCTGAATTTACATAATTTTTTGTTCAAATCGTGAAAATTTTGATCCATAAATCCGAATAAAAAATATTTTTGACATATCTTGAAGACAATTTTCGTATGCCTCTTTTGGTGTGTCATTTATCAAAATCGGTTCTTGAGTTATAGTGTAAATTGGACAAACCATTCTCGAGTTTTATAGTGTGACCGCTGAATAAGGTGATGATATTAGTCATGCCCATAAAAAAAATCAGTACGTGATAGAAAAAAAGTGAAAGCAGATTCTTGTTTAACTCGTCAAAATCCATCTAGTCCACCTGTTTTTGTTAAAAAAAAAAAAAATATAATTTTTTTTTTGCCCACCACTGTATTTCTACTCAATTGTATGTATACATGGGAATTTTTACTCAACTGTGAATAAAAGATTTGTGCATCAATTTTGAAGATAAATGCTTTATTTTATTCGTAGCATTACTTGCTTTAAGATAAAGATGATAAACTGAAACATTTTTGATGTCTACATTTATCAAAAGAAATTTTAGTAACAAAAAAATCTCAAATTTTGAATGAAAAAGTTTTTTTTTGGACACATATTTCAAAATAACTCCGAAACTATTGAACACATAAAAAAATTAAGTTTGGGTGACTCGAAGATATTTTTAAGTGATACATCTTTTGGTGTATCACTTATGACAATCGTACGAATCGTTCTTGAGTTATGAAGAAATATACTGGAGTAATGGCCTTACTATGGGCGAAATATTAGACACGCCCATAAAAAAAAAAAATCCACACCTGATGGAAAAAAATCACATCAAAATGCATCAAGTCCAACTATTCGTCTTTGGGGGAGGATTTTTTTTGTCGACCAGTGTTATTTGCTAGTCAAGAGTTTAGATTTATATTGCTTTTATAATAGAAAACATAATGACAACACATTACTAAGTAACGCATGAGGTAACTAGCTTCTATATCCAAAAGATAAAAAAGATTTTTAAAATTCTATATATGGGGAATTTTTCAAACTCGTTTACTTTTGGTGTTCAAAAAAAATATCACAAATTTTTTAATGGCACATCAACGATATTTAGTACCAATATTCCTTGGCTCTAGAGGAACACAAATTTGTTTGCGTGAATGACTTTTACCGAATGGCGTCAATGTTATGGAGGTTTAAGATAAACATCTATAAAAAAATTGCCAAAATTCTATTTATAGTCCTAAATCAAAAATTATTGTATTTATGTACTCTAGAATGGTGTATCTTAAATACAAATTAAAAATATCGCGATAAGTTAGGTATGCGTGAATATATTAGCGATTTCATAATTATTAAACCTTCTTATAAAATTTGCAAACTTTAGTTTTTAGTGATGTAGTGTTGTTCATCCATCCATTTATTGCAAAATTCATTACTTTTTTTAAATAAGTCATAAGACAATGTCATTTATATACATTTTCTAATTGCACTTAGTCAAACCTCTAAAGTTACATTAAATGAAAAATCGTACTTTTTTTCGAACGCCATATTGATTTTGATATGTGGTATTAAAGCAGCTAATTGATATATATCATCGCCAATTTTGATTAGCGCCTTGGGTGTGCCTCGGCGATTAATGTTAAACTAAAAACATCGCGTTCTTAGCCCATGAAAACCGTTGATGAATATTTTTAATGCAATTATATGTTTTGCTTATTTCAGTTTAAAATTGATTTACATGGACATTCGCTATAACAAAATATGCAAAATTGTGGAATTCTTTAAAATAGCTATACAAGTTTAGCAAGTGCATATCTTAAAACGCCACAATAATGTTTAAATGTTATTTGGAAACCTTCTTTGATGACGCTATACTCTAGCTTCACTGAAATAACGTTGCAAGTGTGCTTTGTGAAAAGGCACCTCTTGGAGCCATACACGTTTTTTCTCTCCCAGTTTGGGTACCTCCTACACCATTTCTATTAAGGGCACATTAACGACTTATATGTCAAATGATGCATAATTTCAAGAGCTATTAGGCTCTGTTTTGAATTTTTAAATATCCGAAACGGCGTAAAATCGCCTGTGAAAAAACTGCAAAATTTTAAAATTAGATTTTACGACTTTTGCACAACACAATTTGACATTGGTTAATTGCACGCTAATTAAATCCATACTGGTCCTTTTCTACAAGTGTTTATAGTCTACATTAGAAAAGTATGACATTTATGCTAAAATTTGCGACTACAGCAAGAGAAAGAAATAAAAAGAACTTGTTAGTTTCAAACACTTTTTTTTCGAATTTTTGACTTTGGGTGCTTACCGGCATTACATGGAACCGTTTCAGGTCTTGATTTTTTTCTGTTACAGAATCAAGTGTTGTTAACATAATTGCATCAAAAGTTGTTTAAAAATGTCAGAATTTAAAAAAATATTTGAGGTTGAATTGCGGTTTCATAAAAGCAAACGTAAAAAGAGAATTGCCCATATATATCGGACATGTGTCAAAAAATATCGTATTTGAGCCAGAAAATTAAATAACAAAATATTTACTCAGACATTTCATATACTTTATTTAAAAATTTTTACACAAGCTTCGAAAAACGCTTTGAAAAATAAATTTATTAAAAATTCACTTAAAAATTTATAATTTAATAATTCTTAAAGTAGTGGCGTGATGAACGTCTTTTCCGAAACCGTTTATCCATATCAATGATAAATTTATATTGTATATTTAAAATACTTACAAGAGATCTTTTCAATCAGTTTCAGTTTTTTACTTACTGCTTCTTAGTGCTGACATGATGTTTATTTGAATTCATACCTAAGATTCATCCTATATAAGCAATTCAAAGAATAATGAAATTAATTACATAGTTCCCAGATCGATTTAGCATATTACTTTATATTCGTTAAAATTGTTTAAAAATATATAATCTTTAGTTAAAATTCATGCAGTTTTCTTTTATTTAAGTGCTTTTAAAATTCCCGGGAATCACGGACAAATTGATAAGACTTTTTATAAAAAAAAAATCGCACTAGGTTTAAAGCATTTAAACCTCTTAGAAATATATTTATTGCAAAAGATATAACAAATAAACAAACAATAAAAGTCCTCTTTAAAACTAAATTCTTTAAGTATTACATTAAATAAACTCTTATTATTAAAAATAATTTTATCTGTCTTATTTTCTGAAGTAAATTATATGAGAAATTATACTTACAATCAGAGCTTCGAAAGACTTAATTAAATGCTACCTTAATTCCCTTAAATCTTAATTCTGAATTAAGAAATATGAATTTTTCATTTCATAATACCATTCTCAAAAATATAATTCAATAGCTTAATTCAATGGCTTTTGTTTGAATAGAATTAATTCCTTATTGAATTAATTCATAAAGAATTCATTAAATTTTTATTAATTCAAATCTTTTCAAAAATGAATGAAAATATTTTTCTTTCATTCAATTTGTAATATTTTGTTTTTTAATCTTTTACAAAATGAATTAGAAATTATTTTCTAAAGCTAATTTGTAATAGATTTGAACTGAAGAAAATTTGAATGATTCAATATATTTTTTAAGTTTGAATTGTATAATTGATGAATGAATTCTTTAGGGAATTAATTCATAGCTGAATTAATTCAACTCACATGAAGTACAAAGAATTTAATTCAATGAATTAAATTAATTTGAATGCTTTAAAGAATGATTAAGATAATAAATTTAATTCGATTTAAGAAAATGAGCCTTTCGAACCTTTGCTTACAATACCATTGAAAAAATTGTATTTTTAAAATACCGAAACTAAAATACCGGTATATACCGGTACAGAAGGAAACAGTATTTGAATACCGGTATTTTTAACAAAATAATAATTTCAGTATCGGTATCAGTTACGGTAACCAACTTTAAACGGTATCGGTAATTATAACGGTATCGGTTTCCAACCTTGTTTTCTACACTATATCAAGTCTAAGGAATAATAATTTTGCAGAATTATTCGAGATATATATTTTTTTTTTTTTAGACGATTTTTGTTGATCTGTGTATCTAATAAAGCGAATATATGAGTTGTTGGATTGTCCGATTTAGACAACTGAAACACTAAAATATTCAGACGAAAATTATCTTCAAGTTATTTTAACATTATTTTTTTATCTGGCCAACGGAAACAAATTTGTATGTACAATTCAAAATTTCTGTTAAGAAACAAAACCGGAAAAATCGGACAGTTTTTAATCCTTTATTCCAATAGATGTCAATTAAAATTATCTTTAAGTTATCTTAACATTATTTTTTTCTATCCGCTTTATAATTTCGGAGTTATTCGGAAATTGGTGGCGAAAAAGAACATAAACTTTTAATGAAAACTTGAAAGAATTTTTCCTCTTAACTCCGAAAATATCGAGCGGATAATAAAATAATGTTCATATAATTTGAAGATAATTTCAATTGGTATCTATTGGAGTTTTATTTAGCAAAATTTTTTTAATTAATAAATTAATAAATAGCTTAATATTATAGCTTCCAAAAACCATTTAAATTTTCCATATAAATTTAAAAATATTTTCTTAAAACATAATAGTCTACCATGACCACATAATTAATATTAATCATACGCTTCATAGTACCAACTAAAATATCCATTTTATTAATTTTGCCAAAAAAGAAAACAAATAAAAACAGAAAGAAATAATTATAACTATAAAAATAAATTCTATAATATTTCTTAAGGGTCTATTAAATTTGGCAATAATAAAAAATATCATATTAAATAAATAAAATAATCACAATTTTATTTACTCTTCTTTTAGCTACAACGGAACTTAAAAATCCTTTTTATAGATTAAAGAAATATTTATTTCTCTTCTCATTGTAAGATATTAATTTTCCGTTCAGTTGAAAAAAATATATATTATTTCAATTACAACGTAATTACATTTTGCCATAAAATGATTCTAAATTTAACGATTGTGACAATAAAAAAAAAGGATTTTTAATACAGCCTTTGGTTAACAAATATAATTTTTTTGATTTTTATTGTCTCTTTTTTGTTTTGAATTCTTTTTGGGGGCTTTGGGGTAAATGAAAATAAATATAAAAAAGCAAGAGAATATTTAATGATTGTAATCGATGATGATGTTGTTTAATGTTGAATATGGTGGAAACATAAGAAAAGGATTAAAGGGTTATAAAATATAGAATATAAAGAATTGTATCAATATTTTGTCCTTTAAAGGTGATATTATCATTATTGGAATTTTTCTTTGGCTGAAAAATAAGATTTTTAATATTTATTAAGAAAAGTGTAATTAAAGATTATTGGAATATTTTTGAAATTGTTATCATTTGCTGTAACTTTAAAGAATTTAATGTGTTTATTAAACAGATTTTAAAATGATTATAACAGAGTAATTTATTTTTTTAGAAAATTATCTTTCATTTTTCTGTCATTTCAATTTACCTACTTTCGATTTAAAATTGTTGCCAAAAACTTGCATTTTAATTTGACAAAAGGAAGCGATCTTAATATTTTCTCTAAATTTTTTTATGCGTCACGATTATATTTTCTACTTAAGAATAAGATTATCATATCATAATAATTTTCATTACAATAAGTAATTTGAATGAGCCATAAGAATTTATGGAACCTCTTAATATAATACATTTCCCTCACTATTTAAACCAAATGTTTACAGCAGCAGTAAGGAAACTCTTTTTTAATTTTCATATAAAATTTTATAACATTTTGAAATAGTTCATTAATATAATGGCTTTTATTGTGGTTGAGTTACTGGTATAAAAATAAATATACAAAAAGACTTTATATTTGCATTTCTACAGTTTAAGCATATAAAATATTTTAGATACTTTTACTATCCATTGAAACTTAAAAGTATTTAGACTATTAGACTATTTAAACCTACAAGTACTATATGTATGCATGTGAAAATAAGTATATGTATATGTATAAGTAGAAATTTTTACCGTTACACTTACGGTTTTTATTGTAAATTAGTGTAATAACAAATTTTGGAATTTAACCACTTCCGTATGTACTTTTTGTTTTTTAAACCATTTAGTTAAGTTTTATTATTGAAGTACTATTATTTACTTAAAGTACATACTAGTAAATTGTTGTTGTTTAAAACCAAAGTCAACATAAGTACGATTAGTAAAATATATAAAATACTTTTTTTTCTTTCTATGGCCTTATGAATACGAATACAGAGACTATTGTAAATGGACAAACAATGCTAATGATAATAGTTATGTGTTAGTGTGGTCAATTTGTTTAAAAAATAAACGCTTCAAATCTCAATAATTTAATTGTTTTAGAAATAAATATCGTAGTTCAAAAATTATTTTAATCTTAATTTTCTTGTATGTATTAATCATACGCTTCATTGCACTAAATAAAATTCAAAGAAATATTTTTTTTTTTATTGTTTATAAATTTTAAGCAAATTTTATTTTTTTTTAATAAGCAACATTTTTGAGTTTAATTACTATTTCAGAAGTTATTTTTATTTTTCTTGATAAAACTCTTCTATATGCAGATTTATTTTGTAATCTTAAATTATTATGAAATTTGAACATGAAATTGTTAAACGTAACGAAAACTTTCTATTTGTAGGTATTTTTTTGTAGAAGATTATTTAACGATATATTATATTTCAACTTAAATATTGACTAATACTATAGTATATTTTATATGTAGAAAATTATCCAATGATTGGGAAAATTAAACTTAATATAATTTCAAATCATTTTTATGTTATTTACTTGTCAAAAATTTGTATAAACTTTATGTCTAAAAGAAATGAACGTAATAATTACTTTAAGGGCAAAAATTTAGAAGCCATGAATACGAATCATAAAATTACATTTAACAAATGACATCTAAGGGTTAAAATCATTGTTTTAAAAGCATTTATGATTGTTAAACCTCTATTCCTAGAGGACAGTTGTCCAGGTGAAATAATGAACCGCTCATAACCAATTTCAACAGGCTGCGTCCTTGTGCCAAAATAATTATTCATGCCAAGATAAGGCCAATTTATTTGCATGCTACTTAAGCACAGTCTTTCAACCCAATCCCCAAACAAATGATTTTGTATTGGGAGAGACTCTTGACACTACACAAAATTATGATGACATAATTGTTGTTAGCCCAGAGGACATTGATACAATCATTAAAGAAAATATAAATGTTAGAAAATCACCTGGATATGATTCAATAACACAATCAATGATTAAAAAACTACCGAATGTGGCAATAATTGTGTTATCAATTATTTTCAACGCGATCTTAAAACTAGGAGTCTTTCCAAAAATTTGGAAGACTTCTCTGATTAAAATGATACCAAAGCCAGGAAAGGATTCTACAATAGCATCTTCTTATAGACCCATTAGTTTACTCTCTTGCTTGTCAAAGCTGTTCGAAAAAGTATTTCAAAAGAAAATTCTACCATTCTTGAACGATGGAAATATCGTCCCAGTTCACCAGTTTGGTTTTCGTGAAAAACACGGAACCATAGAACAAGTGAATCGTTTAACTGGAGAGATAAGGAAATGTTTCGAATTAAAGAAGTATTGTTCAGCTATTTTCTTAGATGTCGCACAAGCATTCGACAAAGTTTGGCACAAGGGCCTAATCTATAAAATTAAATGTTTACTACCACCATGTACCCACAAATTGCTGGAGTCCTATCTATCTGACCGTATATTTAGGGTAAAGTTAAATGACTTTGTGACAGAAGAATTTGAAATAAAAGCCGGTGTTCCACAGGGAAGTGTTCTTGGACCTACCCTATATTTAATATACACCTCTGATTTACCTATATGTGATGAACTGACTATTTCAACATTTGCTGATGATACTGCAATACTCAGTTCTCATGAAAACCCACAAATAGCATCTAGCCAACTAGATATTTATCTCCGACGTGTGGAGACATGGTTGAAAAACTGGCGTATTCGTGTAAATGAAGTGAAAAGTAATCATGTTACATTCACCCTGAGAAGAGGAAATTGTCCTCCAGTTACACTTAATGATATAAATATACCCCAGTCAGACCATGTTACATACCTTGGTATTCACTTAGATAGGCGACTTACTTGGCGTCGTCATATAGAAGCCAAGAGACTTCATATGAAGTTAAAAGCTTCTAGTCTTCACTGGTTAATTAACAGTCATTCAAAACTAAGCCTTGACAATAAAGTCATCCTGTATAAAACCGTTTTAAAGCCAATTTGGACATACGGCATCCAACTATGGGGAACAGCCAGTAATACGAGCATTGATATTATACAGAGGGCCCAATCAAAAATTCTTTGAACCATGACGGGTGCGCCATAAGAAATGAGAATATCCATAGGGATTTAGAGGTACCACTTGTAAGAGGCGAGTTCAGGAAGCTCAGAGAAAAATACATTCTTAAACTAGAGACTCACCCCAACCCACTCGCAAGATCTCTTGCTAAAGTTCAGTCAGCTACAAGGCTTCGCAGAGCCGACTTTCCACCCCGTTAATAGTAGGACCATGGAATAACCAATGATCTCGATAGAGATCGAGTAGTGTTTAATTTAGTTTTTAAGATTTTAATACATATTGTGAGGTCTAAAATAAGACAGATTCAATATATAAATAAAACGTAAAAAAAAAATGCCAAATTTCATAAAGATATCTTTAAAATTGCGACCTGTACTTTGTTCACAAGGTTTACATGGACAGACAGCCAATCAGATGGACGGACGAATATCGTTAAATCGATGCAGAAAGTGATTCCGAGTCGATTGGTATACTTTATGGCGGGGGTCATTCATTAACACAAGCACATAATACCCTAACCACCTATGGTGGTATAGGGTATACACTTTAATTACTCTGTAGTTTCGTAGATATTAAAAACAATATGAAAAAAATGCTTAGAAAATTTACATTTTGGTTAAAAAAAAAAAAAAAAAAAAAAAATTATACAAAATTTAGAACTATTAAAAATGATAGGTTTTCCATTTTATCATAAAGCTATATACGTTAAAATTAAATCGGGACATATATTATTAAATTTAAAGCAAAAACTAATCTAATATCTATAAAAATGTTTTTTTTTTATACCCTTCACCACAGGTGTAAAGGGTATATATAAGTTTATCATTCCGTTTGTAATTTATACAATATTCTTATAAAACCACAAAAAAAATATATATATTCTAGATCCTTATTGATAGGCAAGTCGATATAAAGATGACCGTCTGTCTGTTGAAATCAGTTTTGAGAAAGTCACGGTTATAGGATATATATGTTTTATACATCAAATTGTAGGGAACATTCCTTAGAAGAATGCTAATACAAATGAGCAAAATCGGTTTATAAACAACCGAGACATCGCCAAAAAACTAAAGATAACTCAAAAAATCGTTTTTGTTGCCGGCTTTTCTAAGCTCCGATACAAGCTAGCGACTTCGTTCTTGCACAAAAAATTTGGAATCTTTTTTTAAGTTTTTTTTTCGGTCCATTAGTATTCGAGATATCGGCCAAAATGAGTTTTTAGACTTTTTGAAGATCCTTTATAAGCTACGGGTTTCGTTCTTAACAGGTTGAAGCCCGTATTTTTCTAAAAACTTAACAAATTTATAAAAAATATACACAAACAAACATTTATGTACATTAAGCATTGCTATGACTTTGTGCGTTTGTTTTGTTTGTACATACATATATACACCCAGAGCTTCGAAAGGCTTAATTAAATGCTAGCTTAATTCCCTTAAATTTTAATTCTGAATTAAGAAATATGAATTTTTCATTCCATAACACCTTTCTCAAAAATATAATTCAATAGCTTAATTCAAAGGCTTTTGTTTGAATAGAATTAATTCCTTATTGAATTAATTCATAAAGAATTCATTAAATTTTTGTTAATTCAAATCTTTTCCAAAATGAATGAAAATATTGTTTTTCATTCAATTTGTAATATTTTGTTTTTTAATCTTTTATAAAATGAATTAAAAAATATTTTCTAAAGCTAATTTGTAATAGATTTGAATTGAAGAAAATTTGAATGATTCAATCTATTTTTTAAGCTTGAATTGTATAATTGATGAATGAATTCTTTAAGGAATTAATTCATAGCTGAATTAATTCAACTCCTGTAAAGTAAAAAGAATTTAATTCAATGAATTAAATTAATTTGAATGCTTTAAAGAATGATTAGGATAATAAACTTAATTCGATTTAAGAAAATGAATTAAAGAATTAAGCCTTTCGAACCTTTGTATACACCCAGCAAAAACTTTGCTGTTCTGGTATAATAGAAAAAAAAAAAAATTATTTTTTGTCTCAATAACTAGTTACTTTTGTTCGAGTTGTCCACGGATTCATGTAGTTATTTTTAGACTCTAGGGATACTCAAAAATATGTACCTAAACGATAATAAAAAAAAAAAACGAAAAAATTTTGCGTCAGGGAGATTTGAACTTGAGACCATATTAACTAATCATTTTTCATGACTAACGACTTACTCAGTACACCATTTCGCACTTAATTTTCAAAATTACAAAACTTGTTTTAGCATAAAATATATTTTTAGACATTTTGTTAAATAAAACTAATAGCATCAGAATGGGGTTGAACTAGTAACTTTCTGGTTGCTAATCCTGCGCTCTAGTCAACTGATCCATGTGATTGTAACTTACTCTGCTATTATACTATTAAGTACTTAGTAAAGTGGTGCAGGGTATAAAAGATTCGGCCCATTCGAACATAGAATTCGCTCTCGTTTTACATTTTTTGGTAGAAAAATTATGTCTACATAACGACTTTTTTTTACATGAAATTGCAAACAAAATTAGCTAATTTTTACAAAAAACTGAAAAAAGTAAAAAAAAAAAAAAAATCTGTTCTGGCTTAGCTATAAAATCGACTTTGGATTTTTCAATAAAAAATCAATTTTGGTAGGAAATATGTATAAGTGAACATTGATTTTTACTGCATCTGTCCTGTTTCAGCTTTAAAAACAATTTTAAGGTTTTTCGAATAAATTCAAGAGTGAATTCAAGAGTGATCTCAGATCTTGATCTTTTTAGTTCTCTCTTGGCTTAACAATAAAATAGATTTTTTTTTTTATAAAAAATATTTTATAAAAAATCTATAATTTCTTATTAAAAATCGATTTTTAACAGAAAATTCA
The DNA here is from genome assembly GCA_951394005.1 of Protophormia terraenovae. Classification (NCBI taxonomy): domain Eukaryota; kingdom Metazoa; phylum Arthropoda; class Insecta; order Diptera; family Calliphoridae; genus Protophormia; species Protophormia terraenovae. The sequence goes on along the minus strand of OX596076.1, from coordinate 75,037,280 downwards.
AGTGACAACAAATTTTGATCCATTTTGTTCTAATTTTAATTAAAACTATTAAACACATATTAAACTGAAATAAACGCTTTATTGACCATACAAATAATGATGATGACTGCTCCAAACTAAAACTATTACCGCTAAACTTTTTTGGAGAGAATTTTTTTATTATACTTTTAGTTTGTTTGTATTTGTAGTAGTAGTTTTTTTGTTATATTTATATACAATATTTCTCTGGATTTTTTTTCATTAAATTTTTGTTTGTAAATATTGCCATTTTTTAGGTTTTGGTTAAGTACCCTGCAGCTTATAAAACTAGATTCACATTGAAAGCAGTCTCAAATCTCTCAACATAAATAGTTACCCTTGTCAATAATGAGTGTAACTTACATTAAATTTACAGATTTCTATTTAGATAATATATGAAAAAATACTTTAAATACTAGTTCATTTAGAAATTTTCAGTATGAAAATACAAAGATCCTTATATTACTTTTGAAGCTACAGGGTACTCATAGTAAGAAGCAATAGAAATTGCATATGTGTTTCCATACGATGTGTGATATGTTATGTGTGCTGTAGTGCAGTTTAAATTCACCAAAAAATAAATGGTTTATATTATTAGTAAATACTATTACTAGTACAACAGCAACATCAGCAGCCACCTCTTTGTTGACTTTTTATAAATGTAACAAAAATATAGTTGGCACAAAAAAAAAAAAAAAGTAAAATAGTATAATAATTCGGTTGTTTGTTTGGAAAAATTACCAACATTGTGTGGTTTTTTCTTGTTGGTATCCCAAAAAAGGGGGGAAAAAACTAAACTGTACAAAATATAAAAATGGTAAAAAAATATATAAAATGCTGTATATAAATATATATTTACCTGAAGTACGAGTAAATACTTTGTAAAAAGTTTTTAGTAGGTACTTTGGTTTTTGTAGTTGTATAGTATCTTTGGTTATTTTGGTCTTGTGCAACCAAGCATTTTCAAATGGTTGGCATTTACATTTTTTTGTTTGGATTTTTTCTGTTTTTATTCCCCAAACCTCCCGAAAAATAGTAGTTGGTAAAACAGATATTATAATAAATAAAAACAACTATACAAGGTTATTTGTTGTTGCAGCTGTTTTAATTTTTTGGTTGTTTATAATACAACGATGTACGACTGTGGTTAAACTGTAAATTCGTATCCTTGCCAAAGCTGGTCAAAATTCGTTGTTAGAGGATTTTGTTAGAGTTAGTTTTTTTTTTTTTTTTTTTTTTGAAGTAAAATAGAAGTTGTTGGTATAAACAATATTTTTTAATATGTTAAAGGTTCTATAGAAGGATCTTAACAAGGTTTCTAAAAATGCTGAATTTAGAATTTGAGTTAATTATATGGATTTATAAGCTCTTATGAGAAGCTTAATAGTGGCTTATAATTACGCACTATAAATAGTTGCGTTAAATATTTAAAATAAATTTAATTATTCTAAAAACTTAATTATGCATTAAATATTTTTAAGGTATTTGCTATAGTTTTGCTTATATATTATACGCTTTTTATCTTTATGCAAATTGTTTAAATCTGATATGCATTTTCTTTTCTTTTATAATTCCAGGTATGTAATCAATTTTTTTCGTTACTTTGTAAGTTTGAAAACAAATGTATGTTGGAACCTGTACCGCCAGTGGATATTCTAATAGAGAAAAAAGAGTCTCTTAAAAATATGTAGCAATGGGAATATAACATAACCATTAGCATTTTTTCTGATTTTTATCTAAAATTTTTCATTTTTCTTTTAGAAATATTTTAAGCTAATGTTTTCAATTCAATTGTGAGAATTTTTAAATTATTATCCTGTTTTTAATAATGTAAATATAAACTAGAACTGAACTATAACTGAATTAGAACTGAACTAGAACTGAACTTGAACTGAACTTGAACTGAACTTGAACTGAACTTGAACAGAACTAGAATTAATTTAGAAATGAACTAGAAACAAACCAGAACTGAACTAGAACTGAACTAGAAATGAATTAGAACTGAACTAGAACTGAACTAGAACCAAACTGGAACTGAACTAGAACTGAACTAGAACTGAACTAGAAAAAAAAAAACTGAACAAGAACTGAACAAGAACTGAACTATAACTGAACTAGAACTGAACTAAAACCTGAACTTGAACTGAACTAGAACTGAACTAGAACTGAACTAAAACTGAACTAGAACTGAACTAAAACTGAACTAGAACTGAACTAGAACTGAACTAGAACTGAACTAGAACTGAACTAGAACTGAACTAGAACTGAACTAGAACTGAACTAGAACTGAACTAGAACTGAACTAGAACTGAACTAGAACTGAACTAGAACTGAACTAGAACTGAACTAGAACTAGAACTTGAACTGAACTAGAATTAGAACTGAACTAGAACCGAACAGGAACTGAACTAGAACTGAACTAGAAATGAACAAGAACTGAACTAGAACTGAACTAGAACTGAACTTGAACTGAACTAGAACTGAACTAGAACTGAACTAGAACTGAACTAGAACTGAACTAGAACTGAACTAGAACTGAACTAGAACTGAACTAGAACTGAACTAGAACTGAACTAGAACTGAACTAGAACTGAACTAGAACTGAACTAGAACTGAACTAGAACTGAACTAGAACTGAACTAGAACTGAACTAGAACTGAACTAGAACTGAACTAGAACTGAACTAGAACTGAACTAGAACTGAACTAGAACTGAACTAGAACTGAACTAGAACTGAACTAGAACTGAACTAGAACTGAACTAGAACTGAACTAGAACTGAACTAGAACTGAACTAGAACTGATATAGAACTGAACTAGAACTGAACTTGAACTGAACTAGAACTGAACTAGAACTAAATTCTTCGAATTAATAGTGTCATATATATTTACATAAGGAAAAGTTTAAACTAATAAGATCCTTTAAATAAATAAGTAAGAATGTTATATTCGTTATTGCCTATAATCACATGTTTAAGGAAAAGTTGGTCCTTACACCATTTTTGAAAAATGTTATTGATGTAAACACTTTTTTGTAAAAGATATTAGCCGAAAACTTATGAATTGGGTCTACGACGAACACCCAGTTTTTATACCCACCATCAAAAAGATGGGGGGTATATTGATTTTGTCATTCCGTGTATAACATGTCGAAAAAATCATTTAAGACCCTATAAAGTATATATTTCCTGGGTTCTGGTTAGATTCTGAGTCGATCTAGCTATGTCCGTCAGTCTGTTGAAAGCACGATAGGGCTCGAACGGGACAATCTAGGAGGCTCAAATATTTATCTTATAAAATGGGCAAAATCGGCTAATAAAGAAAAAAGTTATGAACTAAATACTAGAAACACACTGTGTCCGTTGTAGCTTCATCTGCTGATATCTCTTTAACAAAAGCATGTACGACAACGATATTTTGTACAGATAGTTCGAAGGTCGATATAAACTTGGAAATCAAAAATAGGCATGGTCCGCTCACTTTACCGTCCACCTCCCATATAAGGTGAAATGTCAATGAAATTTTGTACAAATATTTCAAGGATCAATGTAAACTTGGAAACAAAAAACGGGAGTGGTCCGACCACCTTCCATATAACGTAAAACTTGAAAAATTTTATAGTGGGTATATACACTGTCTGACAAAATAAAGTGCGGTTTTTTACTCTTGCTATTTATTTCATAATAATTGCCTTCTAGGTTCATTATGGCTTATATTTTTGGTGTCCACGTATTTGTCGTTTTATATTCTTTAATTTAATAAATAAAATAAATTTTTGAAATATGTGCATTTCGAGTTTGGAGTAAAAGACAAATACACTAATTTTACCTTATTTTCCTTATCTAGAGTCAAGAAATCCTTTTGGATTGTGGTCGAAGACTTTCCGATAATATGGCCGTATTCATCCTTATTTTCTAAACTTAATAATAATTTTAATATAATTTAATTAATATAAAAAATTAAAATTTAGCACTTCTTAAGCATGTGCCTTCCGTTTTGTATTAAAAAATTCGAAAAATTTAAGTCAAATTAAAGAAATTAAGTAAAGGTCACTTTATTTTGTGGCACAAAATGCATGACCAACACAACACTTTTGCTCCAAACTCGAAATACACATATTTCAAAAACTTCTTTTGTATATTAATTTAAAGAATATAATACGACAAATACCTGGATACCAAAAAAAGTAGCCCATTATGCACCTCGAAGACAATAATTATAAACTAAATAGCAAGAGTAAAAAACCGCACTTTATTTTGTCCGACGGTGTAGATTCGGCCAGGCCGAATATAACTTCTCGCTTGTTTATTATTTGGTCCATAAATTTTTTGTTTATTAACCGATTTTCTCAATTTCAATACCAAACAAACCTTTTCTGAAAGAAATATATGATCCAAATTTCGTGCCTCTAGGTGATAGACCAATAGCTTTATACTAATTTTAACAAGCAGACAGACGGACGGACATCTTAAGGTCATTTTATGGTGTATATAAAAATAACTTAGAGATAATTTTTAAGTATTCTTGCTATAAAAATAACATAAAACGTTTTCAAGATATTTTACAATGTAAGGTGTGACCTCTTTAATATTTTATATTAAGGCTTATCAGGAAAACTAGGGTCAATTAAAGAAAAATGGCATTTATAAGCTTAGAATTTCATGATCACGGCTAACTAAATTCACTGAGAAACATCGTTCCTCAAAATCAGTGCTGCTCAATGTAATGAATTTGTGTGAATTTCTATAAAAATATGAAATCCTTTGTTAATTTTTCGCATAGTTTTCGCAACAAAAAAATATTTAAATTACCATAAATTAAAAAGTTGTTTATTTGCTATTGAAACTGTTTTATTTTCTATTTTATTCTATCCCCCAATAAGACTTTTTTTTGCCAAACAACTCTAGTAGTTTTAATGTAATAAATATCATCATCGCCATCTAACAAACTCATTTGTATTTTACAACTGAACAATTTTCTAACTTAGTTTTTTTTTTTCTTTTTGTTCAACGAAACTACTCGCAATTGCATTGTAAAAAAATACAATACTTGGTTTCTCGTTTTCAAATTGTTGTATTGAAAATAATTTTAATTTAATTTTAGCGTTTTTTTTCCTCAACTTCTTTTTGTTTTTTACAAAATTTTATTCATTTACAAAACTCAATTATTTATTAGCAAACTGCACAATGTAACCGCATAATAAAAGTTGAAGATGTTGTTGCTTTTGTTTTTTTATTGTTGTTGTTGTTGTTTGAAGATGTATATGAATAAGAAGCTGAAAAAATTATTTACAAATTTATTACTATTTTTTTTATAATAAATTTTGAAATTCAATAACAGCTCTATTATTGAGAGAGAGAAGAAAAAACAAAATTATTTGTTTAGACGAATTCAAAATACTTTACTAAATTTTAAGAAATACCCAGCAAAAAAAAAAAAAAAAACTGAAAAAGTAATGATTTTAACATTGTGTTGTCATTGAAAGGAAGTACTTAGTGGTGAAAAAGAGCTGCAGAAGTTCTTTTTTTAACCCATGCTTGTCATTGGTAGAATGTTCTTCTTTTATACTTCTAGTTCATTTCTTTTGAAGTAATTCCCTTAAAACTATGTTTATACATTTGTTTACAAAAAATTCCGCTTTAGCCTTATTAAAATATAATAAAAATGCTTTAAAATTTGTAAAATTTTAATTTTCTTCCTTTTTTCCCGCAAAAAAATCATTTATTTTCACTTTTTTGGAAGTAGTTATTAAGAACTTCCAAAAAAGTTCAAAATGTGCATTTTGTTTCACTTTTGAAGTTATGAAAAAGGTATTTTTTTGGAAGAACTTCATCGGAAGTGCTTTTGAAATTGTAGTAAAGAAATAGTTAAGTAAACGCTTTTTAGAATATTAAATGATTATAAAGTAAACTGTAGCGAACTTTATGCTGAACCTATAAGACCTATAGTAGACAATGAATTTTACATCTAAAAAATATTTTTTTTTCTTTCTATTTATTGTAATGATTACTGGTAAGATTCACACGATAAAATCAACAAAAAAGTAGGAGATGAATAAATCTAAAAAGAGCCACCCACAATTGAGTTGAAGGTCTAAATAATTTATTCCTAGTATTTATTGAAATATATTTTGTGTTGATGATGATGATGATGATGATGTCGATAACAATGATTTCACTGATGAAATTCAAATTGTTTAATTGGTTTTCCATTTGAAAGATGTAACGAAATGAAAGGAATTTAAAATATTTTTAAATGAAAATCATAGTAATAAAAAAGAGAAACGAATAATAAATAATTTATGTACATAGCAAAGCAATTATTAATATGTTGGCCTAATTTTTTGTTAGGTTTAAAAAGTATTAATTTGTTAAATTTTGCATATTTTAAATGTGTGAATTAAGGATAATTTAAATTAAAATTATACACGCAGAAAAATAACATAATTATCACTACAAAGATATTATGTTTTCATTATCAATTTACATTAATTTTAATAACATTATGTTCATGATAACAATATTTTTGTTTAGTTTTTATCATTTAATGTTTACATTGAAAATTTTTAATATAGTTACTACAAACATTTCATGTTTTTGAATATCTTTACCTGAGACAAAATTTTATTAATATAAAAAATATTATTCTATAACCATTAAATATTATTTTTTATTATAGTAACAATATAGTCCTATTATAATATTTTGCTTTTACATTATGGTCACCGAAAAACATATTTTTTCTCTGCTTGTAGTTGTTTATTATGTTGATTTAAATAAATGCTTTTTAAGTATATTATTTTACACATCCATCTTTATTTTTTACCAACTTCCTTTTTCTGTTTTCCTTTTTTTTATTTTAAAATGCTTTAGCAATTTTCTTAAAATAAATAAAATTGCTAGTATGATACCCATAGTCATCTTTAGTCAGAAAGGCATTATAATTTATAAAAATTAAAGAAAAAGAAGAGAATAAAATAGTTAGAGTACAATATTCGGCTGTACTGAATCTTATGCACCCTTTACTAAAGGTAAAAAAAAACGGTATTACTTAATTTATCTAAAAAAAGAAATGTAAAACTTTATTTAATGTTATCTTTTTGACAATACACAGTGGGGTAGAATCGAAATTTTTTGGATTGCATGAAATTTGGTATATGTATAGCAGTGGAGTGAAAAATGTTAAGTTTGGAAGGGGGACGGAACAGACCCCTCAGGGGCGGAGCTAAAGAGGCTCAAAATTGGGTATCTCTGACATAGAAATTTTAATCGCTTGCCAAATTTTTGTTTCTCGTCCAATTTCAAATATTCTTATACATTATTATAATCACTGATAAGAGCTACAAAAAACATGCTTACATGTCCTATTTATCTCCTATAGTTTTTGAGTTATTTCCATTTGAATTTTTAAGTACCTCAATTTTGCATGTTCTTGGGCCAGTTTTATTCATATATATCCTAGTGTTTCCGACTGATTTCATTTGTTTTTTCTTTCACTAATTAAAGAACAAAATTATCTATCGAATAAAAAAATTTGAAGTCGATGTCTTTACCGAGTCCAAAGAAAAACGATTTTGAATTTGAAAATTACAAAAATTACGAATTTTTGTGTTTTTTTGGCCGAAAAAGTATCTACACTCTTTTTTTTTTCTACAATAAATTTTTTCTTTAAAAACTCTACACTCTTTTTTCTCTACAATAAAATTTTCTTTAACAACATATAATCATTTTATTATTTTCTGAAAGTTATCTTCACAGAGAAGACACAGAGATAAAAAAACAAGCCAAATAACTCAAATGCTCAAGGTACACACCCTCCCGATTTCGACCCATTTTATATGAAAGTTTTGACTTTAGACTATATTTTCTCAAATCCCAAAGCACGAATCGGCAAGCGGAATGCAGTTCAAGAATCTGCAATATGTTGTTAAATGTTTTCAATCAAAATCTACGGGACTTTGGAAAAATGTGGATTTTATAGCCGAAAATGTGAAAAAACCCATTTTTGGGATTTTTGGCGTTGTTTTGGGAATTGTGGGATTCCTTTTAGTAAAATTCTAATTCACCGAAAATTTCGTTAATATATCTCTAATAACAAAGATTTTATTACAAATAAAATATTTAGAGTTTCTCAAAAAAACACTTTTTCACAAAAATTTTACTTTAATTTCAAAAATCAGAAAAAGTATATGCTCGATTTTTTCCATCTAGTTACATTGCATAGCTGACGTAATTCTTTGTTATACAGAAAAAGACTGAAATCAATACCTTTTACAGAACCGAATCTATGCCACTTTAAAGTTTATTAAGTCACGGAAAATTCCAAAAGCATTGTACTACTGTGGATGTGAAAAAGCCGTAACAACATAAATAATTTGTTCCCGTAGCCAATATTCGAATGTGTGTTTGTGCAAAAATACGCAAACAATGGAATTTTCCGTGACTTAATAAACTTTAAATATGGTGTTATATTTTCTTAGTTTTCTTTTAATATTGATACTTTTTTTTGGAAAACTATTATGAATGGAAATTTTTCGAAAATTTAAAAAAAAACTAAAAATTACTACTTTAAATATGTACTTAAGACTGCTCCAAGCTTGTATGAAGAAAAAAAAAATGTTATCCTACAGGCCGTTCCCCTCCCTAAAATTGTTCTATGGGTTATAAAAATACGTCGTGCAAAAAATTAGGGCAATAGGACTACGTTAACTGGTACCGCAACGGCTCTGAAGTTTGAAGATGCATTTACAAGGGGAAAATATGAATTTTTTTCAGTTTTCACAAAAATTTTGTCATTAAATAGTTAGTTTTGCATTTTATTGTAAAGGAATCATAATGTACACAGAATTAGTGTTACAAAAAAAAATATAAAACAAAAAAATTGGTTGATAAATGTAAAAGTTATTGAAAATTCCCCAGGCCATTAACGTGTTTTAGAGCACTTGAATTCGAAATGTGACCAAAAAATAAATATATTTTTCAAAATATTCGAATAAAACAATTGTATTACTTAAAATACATCTGTAGTTACTTGACTATGAGTTTTTGTCCTTATAGAATAACGTAAACCTGTTCTCAGCTATGGTCAAAAAATTTTGATATTTTTAACGGTCGTTTCAAAACTCAAATTTCAGTTGTTTTTTTCAGATCACGGAATAAAACAGTAAAAAAATTAGGTCAATACCTCTTATAGTTTGCCTGTACGTGCATTTCGAATTCGGCGGATTTCGAGAAAAACCCATTTTTATGTAATATTTTGGCAAATCAGGCATTTTATTACATTGTTGTAAATTTTAAATGGAACTTTTTTTAAAATTTTATAATCCACATAATTCTAAATATAAATCAAGAGTTTCATACAATTTGGACGACATTAATCCGTAAACTTTAAAAGTCAAAGGTCAAATTTTGTAATATTTGCAATTTTTGATGGAAACTAGTCGAAATTTTATCTATTTTTCGGTAGATTGTCATAAAACTTAAGAAATTAATTTATTAACAACCGATATTTACAATGATAGTGAAAAAAAATAAATTAACCCTTAAACGACTTTGGGTCAATATGACCCCAATGTTTTAAAAACATGCCAATTTGAATCTATTTCAATAAAACCCGTTTGTAATCTCATTAATTCAGAAAATTTATAAAAAAAATTAGGCATTAACCCTTCTTTGAATATGGTGTCACATTAATTCAGCAAATTGATAACCAAAAATTGGGTATTAACCCTTTTTGAAAGGTTCACCAAATTGAAAATTGAAAGGTTTAATAACCAAATTTTTTTTTTTTTATCAATTTGCTGAACCTTTCAAAAAGGGTTCCCTTTACAATAAAATTCAAAACTATTTAATGACAAAATTTTTGTGAAAATTGAAAAAAATTCATATTTCCCCTTGTAAATGCATCTTCAAAAAAGTATTCCCAAAAAATCGTATTTGTTGTCGGCTTTTCTCGCGACTTCGTTTTTACACGAAAAATTCAAAATCTTTCTTCAATTTTTTTTCTGAAAAAATTGCTCCAATATATCTCAGATATCGATATATTATTCAAATGTTCGTAGTTTGGGAAAAAAATTTAAAATTATAAATGTGAAAATATGAAAGCATACGTTAAGGCGAAAATTTTATTATTTGTCAGTAAGATGGTAATATGGTGAAGGGTATCAAAGGTCTTTTTTTAATTTAATTTTTTTTTTTTAAATTTGTGCATTTTTAAAGATTTTTATTTTCTAAAACGCCACTTTTTGTAAGTTGTTAGGTACTTCTTTGGATTTTTTTAAATGTTTATTTTAATGGTACTTAAATGGTTTCTTGTTGAAAATTTTTATTTCAATTAATGCTTTATATTTCGGGAGATATGAATTTTTTAAAAAGTATTTATTTTTTCCTGGATTTTTTTTTCAATTGGTACCTTTTATAATGTTAATTTGTTAAACTGATATTTTTTTGAAACGATGCCACTGTTATAGATTTGAAAATGTGTACTTTATTTTAAAAATTGGTACTTCTTATAAAATTGGTATCTTTTCGAATTTTAGATTATTTCAGTTGATTTATTATTTTAAAATTTGTTATTATTCAAATTTGTTCAAAAGACAAAAATTTAACTTTTTGATAAATTTGACACTTTCTAAATGTATTTTTTTTTTTAAATTAGTCCTTTTTACTGTAACATGTTTTTTATTAGAGTATCATCTTTACTCTTTCAAAAATTAGTACTGTTTTTAACAATATAACATTTTTTAAATGTTTAAATTTGTTTATTTTTTAAATGGCTTTTTTCAAAAATTATAAATATTTTTTTTTTTCTCAAAATTGGTACTTTTTGTTGTTATACCCTACACCATCAAATGTGGTTGGGGTATTCTGCGTTTGTGGTGATATTTGTAACGCACAGAAAAAATCTTCGGACCCCCTCTTAAAGTATACCGTTTGATTCAGAAACACTTCCTGAATCGATTTAAAGATGTCCGTCCGTCTAGCCGGCTGTCTTGTTCATGTAAACCTTGTGAACAAATTACAGGTCGCAATTTGAAAGATATGTTGATGAAATTTGTTACGAATAATTATTTTGGCACAAGAACGAAGCCCATTGAAATTGGTTATGATCGGTCCATTGTTTCACATAGTCCCCATACAAATGTCCTCCCGGAATAGGGCTTAACGCTAATAAATACCTTTACTATAGCAAATAATTGAATGAAATTTTGGCACAGAGAAGTTTTATATTATTATAAATCCCTGTATCCAATTTCGTAAAGATCGGTCCATAATTGACCATAGCTCTCTTCCGAAAATCACCTTAAAGTGCATAAAATCATATAGTTGTTAGTATTAACGCAGTATTCTGTATTCGTATATTTTATTTTGCACTAAGTAAAAGTATTGGTCCAAAATTGGCCAAAGGTCTAATTTAAGTCCCCTTCTTGAATTTTTATAGTGTTTTGGTTCTTTTTTTTAAGTAATAAATATTAGCATAATTTATTTATTAGTGTTTTAAGTATTTTATTTATTTTGAAAATATTAAAATTTTTCAAAATATGTAGGTATATATTTTAAAAAGTACCTATTTTGATTTTAAATTAGTACATTTTGTTTTTGTAAATTAGCACATTTTTTAAATAATTATTTCCTGAAACTATTTACTTCTCCTCAATTCGTCCTTTTAAAAATTAATTATTTTTTTTACAAAAAAATAAATTTTCAAATGGAATTTTTTTTTTGAAAACACTCTGTATGAGCCATATGATAAGATACCTCTTCCATCATAGTTGGCATATGAAGATCCTTAACGTTTGTCGATCTATTCCACTTTTTCTAGATCCAGTGCAGCACCTAAATTCCGTTGACATCTCACCGAAAACTAATTGAGAGCCGATATTATGAAAATATTGGCTCTGATAGAAAACTCACATCTTATGTATGGCAGAAGATATCCTCAATGAAACTCTAGAATAAAGATTATTAAAAATACCTATTTTATAGGGTTACAGATGAATAATGTAGAAATTACAAAATAATTGACAAACTTATATATACTCTTAACACCTTTGGCGAAGGGTATAAATAAATATATATGTAAGTATATACATAATAATATGTATGTACAGTACATTAAAAGGACATTGATATTGTTAAATATACACACAAATATATAAAAACACTTAAACACACGCAATGTGACATAATGTCTGTCGTAAAATGGTCAAGTGGATGTATGATCAGATATCATTAAAACCCAACAAAACTTTTTTTTATTGGTTAAAAGAGCGAAATTAATAAGTTTATCTATCATTATGGCTTAACAATGTCATAAACCAGAATCATTTTCTTAACAAAATTCCTGTAAACTCTTCTTAAAATCTCTAATAGTATAATTGAAGAATTCAATATTAATTTTATCGCTGGGTTTTGTTTAAACAATTGCATTAAGTAAATTAATGTTTAAACGAATGTTTTGTATGTTTGTGTGAAAATGAAAATTTCAATCAATTAATTGCCATGATATAAATATATGATGGCATGACAGGCATGTTATGCCATACAAACACATATTAATTTATTTTTTCCTTGTGTCTCGTAAATAAATGAATGAACAAACGTATAAATGAATATAAGTATATAAAATGGCTAAATACATTAAGGCAGTTGAAGATACTTCATGCAGCACAGAAAAAAAAAGTTATTTTTATTTGAAAACTCGTTTAATTGTAGCAATTCATCTTGGTTAAATGCATGTAATGCAAGTATAAATATATTTAAATGTATATTGTATAAATATGTGTAAGTATATGGTAAATTTACCACTTATACTTGGACAGCAAAATAAACACATATAGCGATATAGGGATGCAAGTAAATTTACACTAAAAAAAAGTTAATATTAAAATTTTGGCAAATAAATTAGTTAGTGAAGAAAATATTTAAAATATTTTTTCAGTTTCACCAAAAATTAGCTAAAATAAGTCCCCCGATAAAAGATAGATAGATAGGTAGATAGATCAAGCTCTCCTTATAAAATTCATTCTATAAGACTCAAATCGAGGATGTCTCCCTGATGTCTCATTGTAAAAATAATATCGCAGATCTCAATATTGCACAAATAATTTCAATAATACTTTCTTATTAATCTTGTCGATCTACACAGAGTCAAGTCAAGTCACCAATTAACAAATATATATGAAAATAATTCATTCAATTAAAAACTTGTTTAAATTTGCACCTCTCACCAAAATGATTATATCAATTACTAAAAACTATAAAAAATACAAAACAGAAAAAAATTCCCAATTAATAAATTAATTTTATCAATCAAGTAGTTGTTTGGATGAATTAAAAATGTATATAAGATATAAAAGTAAAGTTAAATTTTATTTTTATTTCATTTTTGCTTGAATAAATTTATTAAATTTCGATGCAAAATGAAACAATTATGTAATTGAAAAAAAAAAAAACCGTAATAATTTTTTCTGTGTATATGATTCACCCAGAGATGATAAATCATCGCACAGCTCAAACGGTTAAAGTTAGAAAGATAAAATATGGACTGTAGATTTTGGAGAGAAAACGAATAAAAACTGTATTTAAGTGCTTTTTTGCCCCTCTATCTATCTTTTAATCCGGTAAGAATAGAAATGAAATGTGCATCAAATTAGTACCTTATCGAAAATTGTCGAATACAAGTTTGGTAACTTTTTGGAAATGCGAGCCTTTGAGGGGGTAAAAATCCTACACGTTTTTGGTGCTTTTTTCACAAAATATTTTTTTCTTTTTACTGACACATACATGCAAGTTTGGTAACTTTTTGGAAATTCAAATCTTTGTGGGGGTAAAAATCGTACCCGTTTTTGGTACTATTTTCACAAAATATTTTTTTATTTTTACTGACTCAAATATATGAATATTTTAACATTAGATCCTAGTACAATTTAGAAATTTATTTGAATACAATCATTGTTACATCCCGGGGGAATAAAAAGTACCAAAAAGGGGATAAAGTTGTAAATTAATTACAAAGTGCATTTTTTGTTATATTAAACTTAAGTACATGTAGTTCTAAGTGAGTGAAAATTCACAAGAGGGAAATTTGTGGCACTTTTTCATATTTCTAATGGTACTTTTTGAATTTTTTAATATATTGAATGTAGAAACATGAAATTAAAGATACATAGTCCTATGTGAGTAAAAATTCAAGAGGAGGAACTTTGTGGTACTTTTTCGTTCGTCCAATGGAACTTTCTTCAAATGCTACTTTTTGAATTTTGTATAATATTGAATCTACAAATATGAAATTAAAACGAGAGAAAAAGATATAGTCGGTCAAGCCCGACCATATAATACCCTACACCATTGTGTACATTATAATTCGGGGAGGGGTCTTGACTTGGAGTTAAATGTGGACCGATAATCATAAGTGTAAAATAAAACACACGAATACAGAATATTACGTTGATGTTGACATGTATATGAATTTTTTCACTTTTGGGTGATTCCCGAAAGAGGGCCTTATATGGGAGCTATGGTAAATTATGGACCGATCTTTGTAAAATTTGGCACTATCATTTGCGTTCATATAAAACTTATTTGCGTCGGATATTAACTTGATACTAACATTTTAAGGGGTTTTGTGCCCGTTAAAGTGATTTTTTGAAAAGGGGTTTATATGGGAGCTATGGTTAATTATAGACCGATCTTTTTAAAAATCGGCACACTTATTTAGACTTATATAGAACTTATATGCGCCAAATTTCATTAAAATATTGCTATATTTAAGGGATTTATGATCGTTAAACCCTTTTCCGGGAGGACATTTGTATGGGGGCTAGTTGAAATAATGGACCGATCATAACCAATTTCAATAGGCTTCGTCACTGGGCTATAAGAAACCTTTGTACCAAATTTCTTTAATTTTGGTTCAAAATTGCGACCTGTAGTTTGATTACAAGGATTACATGGACGGACAGACGGTCAGACGGACAGACGGACGGACGGACGGACATCGTTAAATCGACTCAGAAAGTGATTCTAAGCCGATTGGTATAAATTAAGGTGGGTCTTAGACCAATATTTTTGGGTGTTACAAACATCAGCACAAACGCATAATACCCTCCCCACCTATGGTGGTGTAGGGTATAAAAATTGTGTATTCTTAATGCTGACTGAACACCAATAATATAACAGGAGGCGGATTTACATGCATTTATATGTAAAAAATTAGCCCCTAAAATATACTTTTAGAAATTAACATTTACATAAGTGTAAATTATTGAAAATTTTAGTGTATATTATAATATATTTTAGGGGCTCATTTTAAAAAAGTAAATAATATAAAATTTTGCTTTAATTATTTTATTTCCCTTATTATTGCACATTAAAAAGTAAATTATATGGCAATAAACATTTTTTTAACAGGAAAAAACAAACTATTCATGTTTAAATTAGAGATTTAATAGATTTATTGATTTAATATATACCCTCTAAAATATGTTTTAAAAAATTTATAACATGCACTGAATTTTTAAATAATTTATACTTAAGTAAATGCCCAGCAAAAATTTGTTGGCTTTTGGTAATGACTACTACTTACTAGACTCATATTTTAAAAAAAATTATAGTATTAATTTAAAAATATTTTGAAGTATGAAAAAACTAAATTTCTACTCTTTTCATCAAAAAATTAATTTTTGACAATTTTTTCCTAAAACAGTTTAAAACCAGCTTTTTAGTTCATTAATATTTGCTTTAAATTCTCTGACTTTAGCGCCATCTAGTAGCCATGAAAATAACCTTTTCCAAAAAAATATTTTTAAATTATATGATCTATATTGTAACCTTTCTAAAAACCTTTATTTCAACACAATTTGAAAAATGTTTTTATTTTGATTTTTGTCTATGGAACAAAGCACTGTGTGCCTCCTAATTATAACTTTTTTCACGGGAGCTAGGAATGATAGTTTAATTTTACGATTTTTTCATTTTTGGTATTTCATTTTGTTTTTTCCAAATACTTTTTTTATCTGGTCTATATAGGAGTACTGAAAGATCGGGTTAAATTATATCTATATGAAAGCGAATCTGTATTTGTTAGTCTGTTAATTTTTATACCCACCATCATAAAGATGGGGGGTATATTGATTTTGTCATTCCGTGTGTAACATGTCGAAGGAATCATTTAAGACCCCATAAAGTATATATTTTCTGGGTCCTGGTTAGATTCTGAGTCTTTCTGTCTGTTGAAAGCAGGATAGAGCTCAAACGGGACAACCTAGGAGGACGAAATTTAACTCAAATATTTATCTTATATAAAGTTTGTTTGGTATTGAAAATGGGC
Source organism: Protophormia terraenovae (assembly GCA_951394005.1). Classification (NCBI taxonomy): domain Eukaryota; kingdom Metazoa; phylum Arthropoda; class Insecta; order Diptera; family Calliphoridae; genus Protophormia; species Protophormia terraenovae. The sequence goes on along the minus strand of OX596076.1, from coordinate 75,020,934 downwards.
AAAATCGGTTAATAAACAAAAAAATTATGGGCTAAAAACTAGAAACACACTAATATCTCTTAAAAAAAGCATGTACGACAACGAAATTTTGTACGAATAGTTCGGGGGTCAATATAAACTTGGAAACCAAAAATGGGCGTGGTGCGCCTACTTTACCACCCACCTCCCATATAAGGTGAAACTTCTACGAAATTTTGTACAAATAGTTCAAGGACGAATGTAAACTCAGAAACAGAAAATGGGCGTGGTCCGCCCATTTTACCGCCCACCTGCCATATAACGAAAAATTTTAAAAAGTTGATGGTGGGTATATAGATTCGGCCGAGCCGAATATAACATACGCGCTTGTTAAATTTTATTTCGATGCTTTTATTTTATTTCAATTCAATGGGATAGCGAAGCTCACTATGTTTAAGCTATTAGATATATTGTTCAAAAAATCATCTATCTTATTCTATATATATAACTTGCTAAGCATTTTTTACTTTCTAGAGCTTTCTGAAGCTCCTAGACGACTAGAAAATTAAAATTCGGATTTCTTATAAAGCTTTTCGTCTTATAAATCCTAACGGAGCCAGATTTTGAAATTTTTATCAGGGAGCGGAGATACATTGGTTTATATATTTGTAATTTCCAAAGCCTTTTTTCTCATTTCAGAGCTTTTTGAAGCTCCCACACGACGTAGAAAATTAAAATTTGGCTTACTTATAAAATTTTTTGTCCTACAAATCTTAATGGAGCCAGAAATTTGTATCAGGGCGCGGAGATAATCAGATTTATGTGACTTTTTCTAAGTACTTTTTTTTTATTTCCAGAGCTTTCTGAAGCTCATCCTACAAATCCAAACGGAATCAAATTTTTCTATCAAGGCGCGGAGATTCCCGAATTTTTTCTTTTTTTTGAGGTCTGTTTTGGTTTTAATAAATTTTGATTTGCTATACTCATTGTCAAAATGTAAAATCATATTGAAAACTGATTTCACATTTCGGACAGGGGGGCATTTACGTCGATTTTTTATATACATATATATTTTTTTAAGTCTACTAATTTAATACTTTAGTCACCATTATTCCATCAGATTCCAACAGCTGCAAATCATTAACTTCTATTAGGGAAAGGAAAAGCGTTAAAATGTTGTTCATACATATATTTTAACGCGTATAAGCATAGCGAAGGCAGGCTCGTTAAATTATAAAACCAAATACAATACCAATTACAATGATATTAAAAATCCTATTGCACTAACAAAAATTTTTTTGAGTGTACAAACATGACAGTGCATTTTAAATTAACCGCATAACCATGTGTTTAATCGTGAAAATATGATTGTGATATGGGTAATGTTAAATGTTTCAGAATGGATGTATACCAAAAATGACTTAACTTTATAACAATTACACTATTTAGAAAGATAATTTACACTTTGATTTATACAAAATTTCCATAAAATTTCTTAATCCTTGTTTAAATTCTCTAACAAAATTAAGATAATGGATCTAAAACATTTGAATATTTTTACATTATATTTAAGCAGAATAAAGTTGATGAACTTGCTAGAGAACCCTAGATACATACATCTTAAGGTTAGTAGTTTTTCAAAGGCGAAAAAAATGTCTATAAATCTAATTTGATCATTAACAAGTCTAACAGGAATTTTAAAGGGTGTAGGGTGTAAGTTTAGAGAAATCTGAACTTAAGCCTTTATTCTGGCCTAAAGATATAGCAGTCTAAATACTTATATTCTTTTTTAATTTAACAAAATATTTTAGTATTACATTTACAAGTGAGCGTGACAATTTGTTGAAAGTTATAAAATATTTGTTTGCTTAGTGTAATGATGCAATTTGGTTAAATTTTTTTGTAAAAAAAATGCAACAAAATGATATACATGACATCAACTGTAATACACTCCCTTATAATATATTCACTCATACATACACTCCCATTTTATATTTACACTCATCACTCACTCAACTAATACATTTTTAATGCAATTTCATCCAAAATGATGTGTGTTTACTTTTGTGTCACTGTATTAGTGACACATAAATAGAGATTTGATTTCGTTTAATCGATTACACCGATATTTGATGGATTATTTATTTGCTTTAAAAGATATACAATATTTGATACATAAACTCTTATGTAACCTGAACCCAAAAATAATTATTCGATTGAACAAGTTCATTAAAAAGTGATATTTTTTGAGGCTTTAACGATTAATCTTGTGGTTTATTAATGGTATTGGTTGTTGTTAATGGATATAATTGATGAAGTGATGGCTTTATATATATTAAAAGAGCAACGAGTGTTAAACATATTATGCAATAAAATTATGGATTTTTTAATTAAAAATATTTGAATGATTGTCGAGTTTTTAGATTTAAAAAAATTTTTCATTTACATTTTCAATTTATTCGTTCTTTTCCTTCTAAAACAAAAAAAAAAAAATAAAATTCGATTATTTTATTTTGCACTATTTTTAAAAATGCCTAATTATTGCTTAAGTTGCATATTAATTTAAAATGTTGATGGCAATGACGACATTAACAGAAACTGTTGCAACCTACTATTCCAATGACTGTCGCTGTAAATGACTATAATTTTGTTGGTATTTACTAGCGTTACAGTCACAATGACAACATTCATTGAAAGCCGAAATCAATGTTACATTTAATTTTACTAATATTTAAAAAAAATCAAACAATCACCTGATCACTGATTGGCTAATGTTATTCAAAAAAATTCCAATTTTGCCTCATTGTGCAGAAATTTACAAATTTATTATTAACACATCTCTCCTGAGGGTTAACTGTCTGTCATTGATTTGCTTACATATTCGATATTGCTATTGTTGTGGTTTATTGTTCCACTTGCTGTCATTAATGGCTGCAATTCTTCACTTTTAATCTGTGCGTCTGTTGTGTGAAGGTTTTTGATGCCGACGAAAGATTAATTAAATATCAGTAGTAGGAAATTTTTAAAAATATTTTTATTTTGTTGTAACATTGTACAAATTAAATCTTTTAAACGAGCTTTTCTTCAGACTTATTATACGTATAGAGTTTTTCTTTAGATTCGTTATACCTAAAAGAGTTTTTCTTTATAAAAATTATTGTACGTATAAAAGCTTCTCTTTAAAAAAATGTTAAAGCGTATAAGAGTTTTTCTTTACAAAAAATTTTATACGTATAAGAGTTTTTCTTTAGAAAAATTGTTATGCGTATAAGAGTTTTTCTTCAGAAAAATTGTTATGCGTATAAGAGTTTTTCTTCAGAAAAATTGTTATACGTATAAGAGTTTTTCTTTATAAAAATTGTTATACATATAAGAGCTTTTCTTTAAAAGAATTGTTATACGTACAAGAACTTTTCTTTAGAAAAATTGTTATACGTATCAGTTCTTTTCTAGAAAAAATTGTTATAAGTATAAGAGTTCTTCTTTAGAAAATTTGTTATACGTATAAGAGTTTTTCTTTAGAAAAATTGTTATACGTATAAGAGTTCTTCTCTAGAAAAATTTGTTATAAGTATAAGAGTTTTTCTTCAGGAAAATTTTTATACGTATAATAGTTATTCATTAGACAAATTGCTATACGTATAAGGTTTTTTATTTAGAAAAATTTTTATGCGTATAAGAGTTGTTCTTTAGAAAAATTGTTATACGTATATGAATTCTTCTTTAGTATTATTGTTAAATGCATAAGTTTTTCTTCATTGTTATACGTATAAGAGTTTTCTTCAGTAAAATTTTTGTACGTAGAGCTTTTCTTTAGAAAAATTGTTATACGTATAAGAATTCTTCTTTAGAAGTATTGTTAAATGCATAAGTTTTTCTTTAGAAAAATTTTTATACGTATAAGAGTTTTCTTCAGCAAAATTTTTATACGTATAAGAGTATTTCTTTAGAAAAATTGTTATACGTATATGAGTTTTTCTTTAGAAAATTGTTATACGTATTAGAGTTTTTCTTTACAGTTTTTCTTTAGAAAAGTTTTTATATGTTTAAGGGCTTTTCTTTAGAAAAAATTGTTATGAGTTCTTCTTTAGAAAAATTTGTTAAGTTTTTCTTCAGAAAAATTGTTATGTTACGTATGTGAGTTTTTCTTTAGAAAAGTTGTTATGCGTATAAGAGTTTTTCTTTAGAAAAATTGTTATACGTATAAGAGTTTTCTTCAGAAAAATTGTTATACGTTATTCTTTAGAAAAAGTTTTATAGGTATTAGTTTTTCTTAAAAAAGATATTTATATGTATATAGTATAAGAGTTTTTCTTCAGAACATTTTTTAAAATAAATTTTTTGTTAGAGATTTTTCTGCAGAATTCTTTTTAATTGTATAATAGAATTTTCGACGGAAATAAATTGCATACATACATACATACATACGTATAAGTGATTTTTGTAAGGAAATTTTAAGAGATTTTTTTTATTGTAAAAGAAATTTTGTTCTTTGGAATTTTTGCAATTATTGAGATTTTTCTATAGAAAATTCTTAGATATATAAGAGTTTTTTGTTGCAAGGGAAATTCTTATTTAAAAATGTTGAAACCTATAAAATTTTTTTTTAAAAATATTTTTCGTAATTTCATTAGAAATTTTGTTATACGTATAAGAGTTTTCATATTGAACATTTTTATATGAATAAACATGTTTTTTAAATAAAGTTTTTATAAAAGATTTGTCTGTAAAATAGTAAGCGAAATTTTTTTGCAATAAAAATTTTGTATGAATATAAGAGTTTTTTCTAGTAAAATAGTTGATTTGAATAATTTCTCTTCTTATTAATTTTTATTTTTTAATTAAATTTATTTTATGATAAAATAGTTTTTCGACAAAGAATCCTGATTTTTTTTATTATCGTTATTTTGTATTCTTAAAAATTACAATTATATAACAAATAACCCCAATTCTATTCAATTCCTAATTATCTAATATAAGATCTTATTAGAGTCATAATTATGTTTTCATACACATGAGAATTTTCTTTTGTATATGTATGTACAAAAATATAAGAGAAAATTTATGAAAATCCCTCATCATATTTCATATCCCCTCAATAAAATCTTGCCAGCAATATGAAACCCATCAGTCGAGAATTTTTAGTAAACAAATGATGATGGTACTTCATCATTTTCGTGTCAGATAAATAACACATACAAATGATATTCAAAGACAGACAGACTCACATAAAAATTAAACAAATATACTTGTATGTCTGAGTGTATTTTACATGTCATTAGAAAACATCATGTTTTCCCATAATCAAGCCAACTTGATTTAATTACTTCAAATTTAACGTAGATTTTTTTTTGTATTTTTTTTTTAAATACAAGTGAAAAAATATAAAAGCAGGGATATAAATCTCATACGTGCGTTAAAAAATTGTATTATAAAATCCTTAAACAAATACATATTTAATATGCATGTAATAGGGAAGAGTTACTGGGTGGTTAAAACGTAATTGTATACAATGTTCATATGTTTATGTTTAGCTTTATTAAATTAGAAGAGGAAGAAGAGAGAGAGAGAGAAAGGGAGTTATAGTCGGTATAAAAATAATAACACGCGACATGTAAATGCATTTAAAAACTCTTGTTTTGACATAAACAAAAACAAAAATAAGAACAAAATTAACTCCTCGGGCTGATATTAAGCTGCACAAGTATAAAAGAGAGAGAGAGAGAGTGTTTTATTTTGTTTCAGTATAATTTATTAACTTAATCAATTTTACCCAGCAAAAATTTACATTAAAACAAAAAAACAACCAGTCCAAAAACGTGGCAAATTTACTTGGTGAAAAACAAACTAACAGACAATGTTGTAAAAATTAAATCCACTCGTAGTAACGTGATTATTCTAGAAAACAGGGGTCTTTCACACGCACACACATACATACACCGAGAACATATACATACATTTGTATGTATTTATGATTATAATCATAAAGTATCGTATAAACTTTTAACTAAAGCTTTTATTTTCCTGCATATACTTCCATATATAAAAAAAAACGCATAAATCATATTTATATGCATGTATGTATGTATTATGTTGTTAATGTATGTGTATATAAAAGCGTGTAAGTATATGCGGTGTTTAAAGTGTAAGTAAATCTGTCAATTAGGGTTTTAACGTTTACATGAGCTTTCACAACATCTCCAAAACCAAAGGGGAGGAGAGCAAATAAAACAAACACACACACACACATTATTAAGGAGGTAGCATAATCAGCAATTTACTAAAAAAAGAAACAGTAAAACAGTTGACATAAACATGTCAAGGTGGTGAGAGGTTTTAAAATGAGCTTGTGGCTAAAATTTACTTAAAATAAAAAGGCGCTGCTGGGCAATATTTCAATTAAGGGCCCTGAATTAAAGAGTATATCGAAAAAATTGGAAAAAAAATATAACAATACAAATTTTTGATAACATATTCCATAAAACAATTTAAATACTTTAGGTAATTTAATTTTTTTCTCAAGATTTACTTTATTTTATATAAGAATTAAAAAAAAAAAAAAAACTCTTAGCCGTATAATTTTTTTTTAGAAAAAATAAACTCTTACCCGGAATTTTCTGAAGAAAAATTCTAACAACTCTTATACGTATAACAAATTTTCGATAGAAAAACTTTTATACTCTTACACCAATCACAAGTTAGTTAAGGAAAGACTCTTATACGTATAACAAATTGTCTAAAGAAAATCTACTCTTATATGAATAACAATTTTAGAAAACAAAAGCTGTTATATGTACCAGAATTTTTCTATAGACCAACTCTTATACGTAGAACAATTTTTCTATAGAAAACTCTCTTATACGTATAAGAAATTTTCCAAAGAAAACACTCTTATATGTATAAGAATTTTTCTATAAAAAACTTTTCTATAGAAAAAACTCTTATTCGTAAAAGAACTTGTCAATGGAAAGAAAACCCTTACTCGTATAATGTTTTTTCTAAAAAAACTCTTATACATATACATATTTTTCTATAGAACAACTCTTATACACCAATTTTTCTATAGAAAACACCCTTAAACATATAAGAATTTTTCTATAGAGACACTCTTATACGTAGAACAATGTATACGAATTCTTATGTAAAAGAAAACTTTTCTATAGAAAAAACTTATTCGTATAATAATTTTTCGATAGAAAAAATGTTTATACGTATAAGATTTTTTTGCAAAAGATTCTTACCCGGAATTTTCTGAAGAAAAACTCTAACAACTCTTATACGTATAAAAAATTTTCAATAGAAAAACTCTTATATTACGAACAAGCAAACACTCTTACACCTATTACAAGTTAGCTAAGGAAAGACTCTTATACGTATAACAAATTTTCTAAAGAAAATTTACTCTCATATGTATAACAATTTTAGAAAACAAAAGCTCTTAAACGTACTAGAATATTTCTATAGAACAAATCTTATACGTAGAACAATTTTTCTATAGAAAACACTCTTATACGTATAAGAAATTTTCCAAAGAAAACACTCTTATTCGTAGAACAATGTATACGAATTCTTATGTAAAAGAAAATTTTTCTATAGAAAAAACTCTTATTCGTATAAGAATTTTTCGATAGAAAAAACGTTTATACGTATAAGATTTTTTTGCAGAAGAATTTTTCTAAAGAAAACACTTATACGTATAACGCATTTTCTAAAGAAAAACTCTTATGCATATAATTTTTCTATAGAACAATTCTTATACGTAGACCAATTTTTCTATAGAAAACACTCGTATAAGAATTTTTAGATAGAAAAAACTCTTTTAAAGAAATTTTCAATAGCAAAACTTTTATACGTATAAGAATTTTTTTTGCAGAAGAATTTTTCGTAAAAAAACTCTTATACATATAACGCATTTTCTAAAGACAAATTCTTTTACGTAAAACACTTTTTGTATAGAAAAACTCTTATACATATAATACTTTTCTAAAGAAAAACGCTCATGCGTATAACAATTTTGCTAAAGAAAAACTCTTATATGCATTAGAAAATGTTCAAAGAAAAACTCTTATACGTATTACAACTTTTCTAAATTACTAGAACTGAATAAAAATTGAACTGCATCTGAACAATTTTTCTAAAGAAAAACTTATACGTATAATAACTATTTTTTTAAAGAAAATCTTTTATACGTTAATAATTTTCTATAGAAAACACCTAATTTCGAATGCATTATATTTTACAACTCTTATACTTATTAATATTTTTTCTGGCTTATAGAATGTTATATGAATGTGCTATCTTCTGATTCCAGACCTTTCTTCTTTCTTTAAAATCGCTTAGTTTTGGGCCCCCTTTAACTTATTTCTTATTTAAGACTAATTGCACTGGTTGGAATAATTTAAGGGTTCACTGATTTTCTACTTTTGTTTGCCTTTGTTGTAGCTTTTTTTCCAGGATTATTTTAAGCAAATCAGCATAAATTCTAAACACGTAGAAATTAAAGGTACAATGAAAAAATCCAACGACAAAGTATGTTATTTTAGACGTTGAACGTTTTTTTTATTTGTCATACGAGTGTAAATGAAAAACTCCCAGTTTGACGGGATTTATTGTTACGTGTTTGTCGAGTTTAAATTTAATCTTAATTTTATTGTTTCTTTATTTTCATTCATTGTTTTTTTTTTATATTAAATATTTCTAGTAGCTTGTTGCTTTGCTTTTTCAAACTACATTAAGGAAATGTTGGTAGTTTCCTTTAATAAAGATTTATACTTGATTTTAAGTGTGTTTAAATATAACAATGTAAAATATTTGTGTTTTCTTTTATACATATATTTTGACATACCTTTAGATTTGTTTTTTTATGTAAATTTTATATTATCTAAACATGCAACAGTTTTCGATAATGTTTTTATGTTTAGACAGGGGAATGTTTATAGGGAAAGATAAGTTATAGAGAATATTGATTGATATGAATTGTTTAAGTGAAGAGAAATTATTTTTAAGAATTAAAGGGAAAACGCATAGATTATTATTCTGTTCTTTAATAAATTATATAAAATAGCATGAGTTATGAATTATTTAATAAGATTTATAATTTTGTTTCCATTAAACTTTTAATCAATTATGCCAACTTTTTATCCTAAATATTTCAAAGTAATTAATCGATTTTAATCATTTTAATTAAATTTTGAATAAAGTCATTAATTGAAATTATTAATAAAATAATTAAAATTTGTACCAATAAATATGTTATCATCACCTAAAAATCTGCAAAATTTATTAATTAAACAATTTAAAATTACATTTAAAATAAATCTTACTATAATTTATCTCAAGAGAAGTATATCTAGATTTAAAGTAATTCTGTAAATTAATGCCTGTGAAGTAGAAGAAGTCATTGTAATTTGTTCATTTTATTTTTAATAAAGCAAAAAACAAGAAAGACCAAGTTTCTAGTTTCTTATGTAAATTATAAGAAGGAATATGTATGTATGTTTATAAATTAATATAATGCAATTAAATTTTGTACAGATAAAATTTATATTTTCTAAGAAAAGAAATAATATAAATTACTTTTAGATGTGTATGTGTATGTGTAAATGTTATTATTTAGTAGTTAGTTAGTTTTAGATAAGAAAATACTTATTTTATTTGCAATGAATGCAAATAACTTTACTTAGGGTTGTAGAAGAAAATGTTATTAATTAAGAAATTTATATTTAATTTTCACAAATAAACACATGTGTTTTTAAAAACCAGTAGGAAAATTAAAAAAAAAATCGATGGAAAAACTCTTATACGTAAAATATATTTTCTGAAAAAATCTCTTTTACGTGTTACAATTTTTCTAAAGTAAAAACCCTTAAATGTGTTACAATTTTTCTATAAAAAAACTAAATTAAAAAAACCTTTTATGCATATAACAATTTTTCTATAGAAAACGCTCTTATACGTATAATAATTTTTGTTTAGAAAAATCTGTTATACATATAACAATTTATTATACGTATAACAATTTTTCTATATAAAAACTCTTAAATGTATAGCAATTTTTCTATACCAAAACTCTTATACGTATAAAAATTTTTCTGTAGAAAAACTTTTAAAAATTGTTATAAGAAATTTTTCTATAGAAAAACTCTTATACGCATAACAATTTTTCTATAGAAAAACTTTTATACGTATAAAAATTTTTCTATAAAAAACTCTTATACGTATAACAATTTTTCTATAGAAAAACTTATTCGAATAACAATTTTTCTACAGATAAACTCTTATACAAATAACAATTTTTCTACGGCAAAACTCTTATATGCATAACAATTTTTCTACAGCAAAACTCTTATATGCATAACAATTTTTCTATAGAAAACCTCATACGAATTCTTATGAATTTTTCTATAAAAATACACTTATACGTGTAAAAGTTTTTCTATAGAAAAATTCTTATACCTATAACAATTTTTTCCAAAGAAAAACTCTTATATTAATATAAGTAGAACAATTTTCCTTAAAGTTCTTATAATTAATATCTAAAGAAACTCTTATACGTATAAAATTTTACTAAAGAAAACCATTTATACACGTAAAAATTTTTATAAAGAAAAACTCTTATAAGTATAAACATTTTCTTAAGAAAAACTTTTATACGTATAATAATTTTTCTAAGGAAACTCCTTTATACGTAAAGAATATTCTTATACGTAAAATATATTTTTTCTTCTAAAGAAAAACTTTTATATGAATTACATTTTTCTAAAGAAACTCCGCAACACGTATTAAAAATTTTCTGAAAAGACTCATAATACGTAAAAGAGTTTTTCTTCAGAAAAATCGCTATACGTATGAAAACAGAAGTAATTTGAAATAAAATCCATAAATTATCAGAAAAATGGAAAAAAGTTGTAATTCGCGATGGACAATATTTGAAATAACATTAAAAAATGAAGGGAATTAATGGAAGCATCAATTCGTAAATTAATGTTCTACAGAAAATTCTAATAAATTTTCTATAGAAGAAACTCTTATACACATGATAATTTTTCTACTTAATTCAATTCAATGTTTAATAGACAAATTCTTACACATAGCCAAACTCTTATATAATATTTCTATATCTAACTTTTATATATATTATAAGTTTTCTATACAACTCTTATACGTATAACAATTTTTATTACTAGGTCTCGTTCCTTTCCTTCAGGTCGTTTGCTAAAATATTTTTATACAGCATATTTTTTTAAGGGCTTTTATATGTATAATAAGTTTTATAACTAGGTTCTTTAACATTCCTTTCCTATAGGTCCTTTTGTTGTTTGTATTTAATCTATAGGACAGACATTTGTTAACACAATCATAAAACTGTTATACTAAACTTTATTATCATCTCAATATTTATGTGGCAGCATAAATTTTATTTAACATAAAAACAATTTACAAAATATATAAAAGTTTTCTTTAAATTATATAACTTTACTTCTTATAAAGTAGGTAAATGAATTAATTTTGTCGACAGTAAATTTTTAAAAAAAATTTCTTATAATTAAGTAAAAACTATTATATTCTTATGATTTCTTACCTAATTTTTCAATTATTTTTATATATATTTTAAATATTACACTATATATTTTTCTTTACTTATTTAGTGATCAAACAAAGACCTTTCGTATACATCTTGTACATATGTGTTTATATTCTTATAATTTTCATCGTAGATTTATATTATAAATAACGAATATGTAAAGAAATAATTGTAATATTGTAAAATGTTCAAGTAAATTTGCATGCAAATTATAATTAAGGATAAAAAAAATATATTATTATCTCTTGAGATAATATTGATAAAATAGTAAAATTGTAATTGCATTAGTTTATCCAAAAAATGTGAATTTATATGTATGTGTTGAGTTACTAAAAGTCTGCTAAATGCTTGCTATTTTAACTACATGACATTTTGTCAAGGATATTACTTAACGTATGTTTAGATTATGTAAGACTCTATTTAAAATTAAGGAAATCTTGGAAAACTTTAATGTTATACCATAAAGCGGAATAAGTAAAATTATTTTGGGATTGTAATTATTTAGGAAAATTTTATTTATTTTCTTTTGAACAAATTTGCTGTTGTTTACCTGAAGTTCTCCCATTTTATTATAATAAATATTTTTATTAATAATAAGCTTTGTTATAGAGAGTTTATGAAATATATTTAATTAAATTCATTTTCATTTCACTTGTTAACATTTTGAAAGACTTGCTAATAAATATTTGACCTTTAATTAAGTTTATTTTATTATTTTTGTTGTTTTTGTGGTAAATAAAATCTTTATATATTTTTGTATGTGTGAACAAGAGTTAAGAGCTTAATTTGCCTTAAAGATTTAGAGATGCAATTAATGTAGCTTTTAATTAGATAAACAAAATATTTTTACACTTCAATAATGTCAAAATTTTAACACTTGTTTTATTTACCACTCAGATGAATGTGTGCAAATGTCAAGTGAAGGTTGCTTGTATTATATTGAAAATAAATATTTTAATTGATAAAATAGTTAAATTATTATATTTAATTTACATGTTTCATTAGAATTTAAAATTAGTAAGAAATTACTAATGAAAATATCAATTAAATTAAAGAAAAGTAATCCATATATATTGTAAAAATGAGGTGTAAGTAGGCTAAATTAAATCGATTGGATGTCACTTCTACATTTTACGTTCACTTTTAAAAAAGTAACTTTCTCTATTTATCACGTTACTACTAAAGCGATGTATAGAACTTTATTGGTCCTATCCAAAAATATATCTTTGTTGTTCGCTACGCCCACACAACGCCTACTATGGATAAGAATATAAGCCTACATTTGAGACATAGTATCTTTTTAGTAATGTTATGATCTATGATAGGGCTTCATTATATGCAACACCCATATTTTACGCCTACTTTAAAAAAAGTAATTTTCTCAATTTATTACGTTACTTCTGAAGCGATTTGCATGAAATTTGGCACATATGTAGAACGCCATAAACTCTATGCAAATATATGTCCCTATTGATCGCCACACCCACTTTATGCCCAGTTTCGACTATAATATAAGTCTACATTTGAGTCGTCACCACACCCAAACTTCCAATCCTATAAACACAAAACTTTGTATGGAGATAGAGGATCTTATTAGTAATGATATGAGCTATGATGATAAGGCTTCATCATATGCCACACCCACATTTTACGCCTATTAAAAAAAAAAAGGAATTTTCTCAATTTATCACGTTAATAATTATGCGATTTACATTAAGTTAGGCAGATTTATAGAACGTCATTGGCTCTGTGCAAAAATATGTTCTCATCGTTTGCCAAGCCCACTTTCGACAACAATCCTTATATCTATCTATCTATCTATCTATCTATCTATCTATCTATCTATCTATCTATCTATCTATCTATCTATCTATCTATCTATCTATCTATCTATCTATCTATCTATCTATCTATCTATCTATCTATCTATCTATCTATATATATATATATATATATATATATATATATATATATATATATATATATATATATATATATATATATATATATATATATATATATATATATATATATATATATATATATATATATATATATATATAAATTAATGTGTGTGTTTGTATGTATGTATGTTTGTTTGAAGTCTATAGCTGCCTAAACGGCTAAACCAATTTTCTTGAATTTTTCACAGTGTGTTCCTATATGCCTGGAGGGAAAAATAGGGTACTTTTTATTTTGAAATTCCATGTAGGCGTGGTGTCACGCCCACTTACTATATAACTATTAAAAGTAGTATATCTCGGAAATTGGTAATACTAGAGTCCTCAAATTTTGCACGAACAACTTTGACAATTATATGAACATTCTGGAAAAATATAGGCGAACTATCAATAGGGGGTGTGGCACATCCCACGCCTAATATTGCTTGCCAATACCAAATGCCGTAAATTTAGGAAACTATAACAGTTACATTTCCCAAATTTTGTACAATAAACTTAAATGTCAATGCAAACATTTTGTGCAAAAATGGGCGGAAAAGAAATAGTGGGCGTGTCATCTCTCATATAAAGTTAATACCAAAATTTTTATATCTGGGAAACTATAAAAGTTAGAGAGCTCAAATTTTGTACGACTAACATTAGCTTCAGTATGAATATTTTGGTCAAAAATTGGTACACTAGCAATAGTGGGCGTGGCACTTCCCATATAAAGAAAATATTAAATTATCATATCTGAGAAAATATAACAGTTAGAGTTCTAAAATTTTGTCGGAGCCACTTTGGTATCAATATTAATATTAATATTTAATATTTATTTAAAATATGGGCGTACTAGAAGTAGGGGGCATGGTACCTCCTATATGAATTAAATGCAAAAATTCGTATATCTGGGAAATTATTGAAGTTGGAATGCTCAAATTTTGCACAAAGAATTTTGACATCCATGAAAACATTTGTCTAATAAATTAGCGGATTGTGGGGGTATGGTTCCTCCCATAAAAATTAAATACAAAAATTAGTATTTTTTTTTAGTCCTTTAATTACAATGTATTTCATTTCGGGGGGTGGCGAAGCACACCGAGTATTAGATAGTATACTATAAAAATGTAATGTAAGTTTGTTTGTTTGTGCGTCAATCACGTATAAACGGCTAATTCGATTTTCACGAAATTTCACACACAAATAGTACCAGTGCCGGTGGGGGTTATAGATTATGTTAGATCTCGGTTGGATGTCACGCCTACATTTTACAGCATCATCCTGTGTGTCTCTAAATTCAAACATGATATTATATTTTTCGATTGGAGCAGAGAGAGTGATGCCTCCCATAGAAAGTAAATGTTCATTATGGAATATCTAAAGAACTAATATACTGAAAGTCCTCAAGCCTCGTGTGAACATCAATCTTATCATATCGAATTGATAAAATAGAAATAGCACGGATAGATCTAGGGAGAGTAATAGCCCCTATAGAAAAAAAAAAATAAATTTTCTCATATCTGAAGCAGTATTACAGTGAAAGCCTTAAAAATTTCTAGCAGTAATTTTCATATCAAATTTCGATTAGGGCGGATAGGTCCAAGAGAAGTAGTAAATATTTGCTATCGCCTAAAAAGAGGTAGCGAAGCGCTCCGGGAAAAGCTAGTAAATAATAAATCCCTTTTATTAATAAACATTTTTCCTTACAGAAACTCTTGTACGTACAGCAACTTCTTTAAAGAAAACAAACTTATAAGCATTAAAATTTCACATATTTTTATTTATAGAAAAACTCTTATACACGTACCAATTTTTCTAATGAAAAGTTCTTATACAAATAAATATTTTTCTAAACAAAAACTTATACAATTGATATTTTTTCAAAAGAAAAATTTCAACAAAAACTATTATAAAAATAAAATTTGGTCCTAAGAAAAACTCTTATATAATTTTTTCCTAAAGACAAACCCTTATTCGTTTAACAATTTTTCAAAAGATTAACTCTTATACGTATACTTTTTTTCAAATAAAAATACTTATACGAATAAAATATTTTCTTATGAAAAACTCTTATATAATTATTTTTCTAAACAAAATTTTTATAGCTATAAGACCATTTTTATAGAAAAAACTTATACGTTTAACCATTTTTCTAAAGATAAACCCTTATACGTATAAACAATTTTGTAAAGAAAAGCTCTTATACGATTTTTTTTTCTAAAGAGAAAATCATATGCATAAATGAAATGATTTTATTCGTATAAAATTTTTTTCCAATAGAAAACTCTTATACGAATAAAGTTTTTAATTAAGAAAAACTCTTATATACGAATTTTTCTAATGAATATCTTCACACGTATAACAACACTTTCTAAGAAAAAACTCTTATACGTTTAAGTTTTTTCAAAAGATAAACTCTTACAGTTATAACAACTTTATTAAAGAAAAACTCTTATACGATTAAAAATTTTTCTAAAGAAAACTCTTATACGAATAAAATGTTTTCCAAAGAAAAACTCTTATACGTATAAAAATTTTTCTAAAGAAAAACGTATACGTATAAAAACTTATTCAATTGAAATTTTTGTAAAGAAAATATTTATCCGTATAATGTCAATTTGTAAGGAAAAACAGTTATACGTACAACAATTTTTTTAACGATAAACTTTTATAAGTACAAAAATGGTTCTTAAGAAAAACTATTATATAAAAAAATATTCTTGTATACGTATAAGTATTTTTCTGAAGAAAATCTCTTATACAAATACAAATTTTTCAAAGGCAAACTCTTATACAAAAAATTATATATAAAAATTTGTCTAAAGAAAATCTGTACATAACAACATTTTCTAATGAAAAACTCTTATATTTTTAAAAATTTTTCAAAAGATATACTCTTATACGTACAAACGTTTTTCTAAAAAAACTTTTTTACGAATAAACATTTTAAAGAAAAACTTATAAGTATAACATTTTTCTGATGAAAATCTCTTACACGTATAAACATTTTTCAAAGATAAGCTTTTATACGAATACAATTTTTTTCCTAAGTAAAACCCCCTTATATAATACTTTTTTATGAAAATCTTTATATGTATAATAAAATTTATAAAACAATTTTTCTGAAGATAAACTCTGAAATAATTTTTTTCCAAAAAAGAAACTTATATGTATAACCATTTTTCTAAAGAAAAAATCTCTTATATAAAATTGTTCCCAGTAATTTTTTCCAAAATATTTGAGCTTAAAGAAAACTTCAACTAAATAATTAAACATTTAAAGTCAAAGAAAACACATTTCAATTATTGTCCTTTTACCCCCCACAAAAACAATATTCTGTTCTCTTTCTAATGACAGCTATAAAAGACATCATCAATAACTTCTATGTATAGTATATGCCTTACCATCCCCCTTCCCCTTTCACACAAAACAAATACTTAAAACTTTGTCACTTATATCCAAATTACAAGCATTTTCATTTAGCAATTAAGAAGACAAAAATCGATTTATTCGTTAATACAGTTGTCGTCATAGTATCTAGTCAGAAAATAATTATTTCTCTCTGGAACTGAAAATGTTTCAGTGTTTTTCTATAGTTTGGAATTTGTTTTTAATGCTTTTGTCTGACAAACGAATTAACTACCATGACTATCAAAATGACTGACATATTTTTACAAAAATGTCCTTTTAAGTTTTTGTTGTTGTTGCTACAGCTGTTTGTTATTATGTTTCTTGGAAAAATACAAAACGAATTTATAATAAAAAAAAGTAAAAAAAAAGTTTGACAAACATAACCAGAGAAAAAGTTTGATATACAAGTGTATCGTATGATACATGTTGTGTCCTTTTGAAAATTACAAACTTAGATATGAAATAAACGCACCCATACAAACAAAGTGTAAGAGATAACAGTAAGTTTATTGTTTACTGTTTTAGTAACAGTTATTTGTATTGCTAACAAATACAACTGCAAGTTTGAAATATATTTGTTTCTACTTTTATAAACTTGGTTTTTGTTTTTAATAGTGATGTCAAGTTGGCGTTTTTTTTTGGATTAAATTTGTTTTTAAAATCTTTAAGATTAAGAAAAATCTATTAAATTAGATTTTTTTGGAACTAAAATATTAAAATTATTTATTTATTTTTTAAAAGTTATTTTTTATGTTTATAACAATTTTTATTTAATTGATAACACTTATTATTAGATTTAATTTTTTTGTTTTTATTGTTGTTATTTTTATATAGAAAAACGTTTACATTCCTATGTATTTTAGTATATTTAAGAGTTTTTGTTGTTTTCTTTACTATCTGAAAAAAAAAACTTTTACTAAATTGTTGTTTAATTGCTAAAGTTTTTAATATGATTATCACAAAATAATAAAAGGAATAAATGTTAGTAGGAGTAAAAAAAAGGAAAACTTTTAGTTTTTTTTTTTTTTTTTACACATTTTTTATTTTTATAAATCTTTCAACTTTAAGCAACAAAATTTAATATATTATATAATAAATAATTACATTGATTAAATATTTAAAAATTTAATAGAATAAAAGTTTTCTTAATAAGTTTTTAATGTAAAAGTATACGTAAACATTTTTATTTTAAATAATAGAGAAATTTAAAATCATTAAAAGGAGTGCGTTCGAAAAAATCTTAACATATATAATATTCAATAACTTGGAAATGGTTGATCTTAGAGTTTTCATTCTTTTATTATATTGATTTTGTCATTCCGTGTGTAACATGTCGAAGGAATCGTCTAAGACCCCACAAAGTATATATTTTCTGGGTCTTGGTTCGATTCTGAGTCGATCTAGTTATGTCCGTCCGTCTGTCCGTCTGTTGAAAGCAGGATAGGGCTCGAACGGGATAACGTAGGGGGACGAAATTTGGGTTTGGTTTGTTTGGGATTGAAAATGGGCAAAATCGGTTGACAAACAAAAAAGTTATGGTCTAAAAACTAGAAGCACAGGGTGTCCGTTTTATAGTTTTCTGCTGATATTTCTTTAACAAAAGCATGTACTACAACGAAATTTTGTACGTATAGTTCGGAGATCAATATAAACTCGAAAACCAAAAATGGGCGTGGTCCGCCCACCTCCCATATAAGGTGAAAATCAACGAAATTGTGTTCAAATAGTTCAAGGACAAATGTAATCTAGGAAACAAAAAATGGGCGTGGTCCGCCCACTTTCCTGCCCACATTTCCGCCCCTCCCATATAACGTAAAATTTGAAAAAGTTGATGGTGGCTATATAGATTCGGCCGGGCCGAATATAATTCGCGCTTGTTTTTATTTAATTGATAATTTATTACAGATCACAGAAAAATACAACTTTTATAGTTCTAACCACTACTTATGAACTTGTGGACCATTTTTAGTAACCCCTCCGTTAGAGATCTGATAGTTGCTTCAGTCACTTTTTTGCAACAGTCTTCGGTATTTTGGGACACCGTTTTTGTGCTCTTTAATTTACTTTTGACAAGAGCTCAATATCTCTCCACTGGTCTAAGCTATGGACAATTTTGAAAATTGACCTGTCTTGGTACAAATGTATCAAATGACTTTCCTGTTTTGCGCAACTGCAAAAAGCTTGTCATACCACGAATTTTGTAATAAATTTTTTCTGCTTTTGGGTCCTAAACTTATCTTTAACATTGCCTCGTGCATTAACAATAAAAAGTTTTGATATATAAGCTGCGAAAATTTTGCCAGCACATACGTTTCTTCATCAATTATACAACTTGAGTATTTTTGTATGAAATTTGGTTTTAATTTCCGTGCCCTATTCTTGGCTTCTAAATTTTTTGCAGCATTCCTGTTTGGAACTTTTTGGACTTTATATGTTATCAACTCTGCATTAGCTTTAAATTTTCGCACCAAATAGTCGAAGCACTGAGATAACTGAGCTGCTTTTCTTTCAATTTTCTGGCCTTCCCAATATCATGTGGTCCTTTTTTTCTTTCCGAACCAGGTTTCATATCAATGGTCAAATTCTCCTGATACTGTTTAATAGCGTTACCGTTGAGAATTTTTTAAAAGTGTCCAAAAAAGGGGATTTTTTTGAAAAAAAGGTGCCAACTGCTTTAGAGTCCAAAAAAACTCCTTAAAAGTTTTTTTTGCTTGATAACAACAAAAACAAAAAAAAAAAAAAAAAAAATTATATTATAAGAAAAACAAAATAATTCGTAATTATTTTACTACAATTTTTATTATTGCAAATATTCACAAACATTTATTCACAAAAATAGTTAACATACAATCCTCTTTTAATTAATCGTACTTTAGTACAAACTATTTTTATTATTGATAATTTAGTAAAAAAACCCTTCCCCCTAGGGATTGCTATGAAGAACGTAAAAATACAAAATTAGCATAGTATGTATTCGTCGAATTTTTTATTTTTTCAGTCCAGTCCAAACATATTCGGCATATAATGATATAAATTGCTGTTCATAAACTTTATTATTATTTTTAGCTACTAAAAGTTTCAGTTCATTTATAAGTACTCCGCGTTTTTTATATCACTATACTATGAAGCAATCTCAAAATTATTAATTTATTTGTTGAAATTAATATAAAATGGGTTGATATATTTTAAACAACTTATTTTCTAGCCATTTAGCACATAGTCTTTAAAAGTCGCAATTTAGTCGTCATTTAAAAAAGGGCCCAAAAAAGTGGACTAAAAAAGTGGAGTAAAAAAGTTAAATAAATTTTGAGAGCCAACAATGATAGCAAATCAAAATTTCTTAAAATCAAAACAGAGCTATATATATATATATATATATATATATATATATATATATATATATATATATATATATATAAAAGAGTAACGTTACTGACTGACTGAATGACTGACTGATTCATCATCCCACAGCCCAAACGGCTGAAGCTAGAGTGACGAAATTTGGAACGTAGGTAGGTCTCCCTCCATATAGATCCACTAAAATGGGATTTTTGGAAATTCGAATGTTTAGGGGGTAAAAAAGGGTAAAAACGGGTAAAATCGGTAACCTTATAACTCGCAAACTAATGATGATACAAAAAAAGTTGAATAGTTATCCTTATTCATTTAAAAAACAATTGGACAGGTGTATGGTACTTTTTTCAAAATCGTCCGTTTTAGGGGGAAAACGGGTAAAAACAGTATTTTAGGTACTTTTTTGGCACCATATATATTTTTGAAACCAATCAACATACAGATAAAATTTATGTCGTATTCATAACACTTCAAAAAATGAGAAATATAAATTTGGTACTTTTTAGAAATTCAAATGTTTAAGGGGTAAAAATCGTACCAGTTTTTGGTACTTTTTTCATAAAACATTTTTTTATATTTATTGAAATATTCATGAATATTTTAATATGGGATACTACAACAATTTAGAAATTTATTGGAATAAAATTTTTGATACTTCGATGGGTGAAAAAAAGTACCAAAAAAAAAAGGGGTAAAGGCGGGAAATTACATTTTATTCAAACTTAATAATGAATTTTCAATTACATTAAACATAGAAACATGAAATTAAGAAAATGTAGATAAGAGTTCACAAGAGTGGAATTTGTGGTACTTAAAGATACATGTCCTGTGGGTTTTTTGTTCTTCTAATGGTACTTTTTGAATTTTCTATAATATTTAACCCAGAAACATGAAATTAAAGATATGAGATCTTAAATGAGTAAGAATCCATAATAGAGGTTTTTGTGGTACTTTTTCGTTCTTCTAATGGTATCTTTTGAATTTTCTATAATTATGAACCTAGAAACATGAAATTAGGGATATGTGGTCCTTAGTTAATGAGAATCCATAAGAGGGGACGTTATGGTACTTTTTTGTTCTTCTAATGGTACTTTTTTAATTTTAGAAACATGAAATAAGAATATGTGGTCCAAAATGAATGGGAATCCATATGGTACTGTTTTTTTTTTGTTGTTCCTATGGTATTTTTTAATTTTCTATAATTATGAACCTGGAAACATGAAATGTGGTGCTCAGTGAATAAGAATCCATAAGAGGGGACTTTGTGGAACCTTTTATCGTTCTTCTAATAGTACTTCTTGAATGTTCTACAATTTTCATCTGATATTTATTTTTCATTATTCTAGGATTAACAACCTGAAATTAAAGAGATATTGTTATTTATGGATGACATAACACCATTATTAAAAATGTTCCCAAGGGAGTTTAGAATCTTAGTTTAAATTTATTATACAGTATGGTTTTCATAAAAAAGTTCCGCTAACGAAGTTGTGGGTTTACAGCTCGTATATATGTATATAAAAGGACTGCGCACGAAAAAATTCGTGCATGCAAATCTGCTTATAGAAACTAAACCAGTGGGCAAATTTTTTTAAAGTGATATTTTTATTAATGACTGTTATGTTCAAGTTCTAAACATAAAAGAATAAATTAGTTCCTGTTGGTTTTTAAAGAAATATCTGATATTTTCCAGAATTATTCTAATTAAAGGTTTTATTGTGTTTCGGTCGCTTATTTGCTCGAAAAAGTCCACATATTTTTAAACTCCGTTTCGTTTATGATGAGCTTTTAATGTCCTTTAAATTATTTTTTACTAGAGTCCAATATCTTTCAATTTCACGGAGTTTCGGACAATTTGATGGATTAGCCTCTATCGGTACAAACTCTTACAATTTCTTTGTTACAACTCCATTGTTTTGTTGTTGTAATGAGAAGAAGCGGGAACAGGCCAGAAAACAAGCGATACACTGAATTTTATTAGGAAAGGGAGAAGTCTTTTCCAAAGGCACTCATTCACGTATATTTCTGTGTTAATGCAACCATTTTTTAAGAATGAAGTGATTCATTCCTGCTTATGATTGATTTCTTTGATACACGAAATTTTTCTGCCATCATCCCTCTAGCATCTGCGACATAGAATTCCTGGCTAGGAAGTTGAAAAAAGTCACCCTGTACGAACTTTTCATCGTATAATATACAGAAACAAAATTTTCGAAAAAATTTGTCCGAATTTTATTTATTTTTTACCTCTAAATTCTTGCTTGCGTTTCTATTAGGATTTTTTTTTTCTTACTTTATAAGTCTTCAGGCTAAACTTCCTTTCAAATTTTCTGATAAAAATTCACAGCAATTAACTTTTTGTGACACTTTTCTTAAAGAGATGAGGTGAATTTCTCTCAAAATCCTTTCTATTTTACCTGAGTCCTACAACCTGAAGATACTATTTGTCTTTCATTACCAGATTACCATTCAGTGATCATTACTTCTTTGTATAATATTATGACTCAAGAAACTGTATTTTACGGCATAACAGCCTTCGTTGCAATTATTTTATATAGCCAAAACAAGATTTCATGAACAATTTCAATTATGTGTTTATGTGTTTTTTGTTAAACTTCCATTTTAAGAAAAACCAACTTTGCTATTACCATTAAACTCAGCATATGGCAAGTGAGCATAATGACAAATACAAACCAGTTAACAGAATTATTAATTTTTCACCACATCAAAAGTTATAAGCCCAAGAGCATGCACGGATTTTTTCGTGCGCAGTCCTTATATATATAAAAAAAAATTGTAGGATGAACAGATTTAGAAGTAAGCATATTTTTATTTTTTTTTTTTTATACCAAGTCTGGGAGCTTCATATATATATATATATATATATATATATATATATATATATATATATATATATATATATATATATATATATATTATATATATCGATTTCAAAATATGTCTCCGTTAGGATTTGTAGGACGGATAGTTTTATAAGTGAGGCAAATTTTAATTTTCTTTAATAGCTTAAAAAGCTCCGAAAAGAGAAAAAAGCCTTAGGAAATTACATATACATATATAAATCTGATTATCTCCGTTCCCTGATAAAAATTTCAAAATCTGGCCCGTTAGGATTTGTAGAACGAATAGTTTTATAAGTAAGCCAAATTTCTACGTCATCTGGGAGCTTCAGAAAGCTCTGGAAAGTGAAAAATTTTTTAGCAAATTTTATACATACGAACGTATAAGCCTGCCAATGCCAGGAAATATAAGGAAATATAGTAATAAAATATGCACAAACAAATTCGAAAGTCTTTAAAAAGATACACTGCCGCTCACTTGAATACGACACATACAAAAATTGCTTTTGGAATTTAATATTTCGCTAGTGAATAATAAATAAAGCTAACTTTTTTTAAATTTAAATTACACGATATATTATAATTCAAGAATACTTGTTAAATACAAAAAAAAAAAAAAAATAATAATAATAATAATAAAATAATGACTAAAAGTGTTGGATCACCACATTACGACATATAGCTTAAAATTAAATAAAAGCTTAAATTTTCAAACTTTTTCAATAAAACCTTAAAAAATTTTTATTTCTTGATTATTTTAGCAATTACCTTCTTTATTAGAGATAACTTCATAAATGCGGTTTGGAATTGTAATCCAAAGAAATCGTACTCCACGCTTTGTTAATGGCTTCAATTAGGTCGGATTTTGTTTCATATTGTTTCCCAGATTCATACACTTTACTTGCTAACCATACCCATATATTTTCTATTATATTTAAATCCGGAGAGTAAGGCGGCCAATAAAGTATTGTCACATTTTGCTTTCTAATACAGTTTTTTACCATATTTGCAGTATGAATAGGTGCATTATCATGTTGATATGTCCATGATATAGAGCTAAAAATATTTGAAAAATGGTGAAATGTTTTCTCCAGAGCAGTAATATACGAATTCACGTTCATTTTTGAAGTAAAATATTGCAAATCGCTTGTTCCATAGTACCCCAGACCATCACACCTCCAGCACAACTGTAATGACGCTCCAAATAAATTTCTTCTTTTCGCAAATAATAACTGTAGCCATCTGGTTCTTCTAAATTTATTTTTTTTTATCGGAAAATATTACTTTTTGCCATTGTTTTTCCCATGTCATATGATGCCGGTTAAAAAGTAGTCTTTTTTCTTTTCGAGATGGGGTGGCTTATTTTTAATTTTAATCGTTTAAGATTAGTAGCTTTCTGTATTACACGCTTTACTGTTACTAAGCTTGCTTTAACGCCAGTTTTTTCTTTGATTTTAGCAGCAGAGTTTAGGGAGTTTGAAGCAATTGTGATAATTGCTCTTCTATCTGCAGCCGAAAGAACAGTATAGGTACCTCCTTTCATTCCTTATAGTCCACATTCCTTATAGGCTTTGAATTTGCCAATTTCCTCGTTTGGCAACGCTTTTTGTCTTCCTATTTTGTGGGAATTCAAAACAAACTAGTTTACTTTTTATTAAAATCAATACAAAAATACTTTTCCGATGTTCCCAGCAAAAACTTTGGTTGCCATGTAATGAGTTAAGAAGCTAATAATAATGGCTCTCCACTACTTACACATTAGCTGAATAACTAATTGTTTTAACACGGTGATGACATTAGAGGCAACTACTTATCCTATACATTACTTAGATGTCATTAAAATAATTAATTACTTCAAAGCTGTTTAACAGAGCATTGATTTTAAAGTATTACTGAAGTCGTGATTAGTAATAACAATAGGAACTAGTTACATTTTTGGTTATAAATAAGTAATAAAATGTCTGGATATAATTTTTTTTTAAAGATTTTCAAAATTTTAATTTAAAAAACATAACAACCAAAAATGTAATAAAAAAAAAACTATTTTAAATTAAAAATTAATTGATATGAAAATTTTGCCTTTCATTTATGTACCCTGCTTCAAATATATGAATTGGTAACTGCATTATAAAAATCAATAAAAATTAATATTTTCAAAAATCTAATCATAAATAATTATGTATTTAGATTAGGGTTATAAATAATTATCTATTAAAAAACTTCTATGTAATGAAGACAGTATGTTGTTGTCATTACAAAGTAACTACATCCGTAACTACAGTTCATTACCAAGTTTTTGCTATATAAGGCACTTTGTAAATAAAATTTAGAAATCACTAAATTTAATTTGCAATGCAAAACTATTGAATGTTTCCGGAATATTTATTGCTAATGTTCAGATGTAGGATAATGATGTACCTGGTAAATCAGATTCTTTCTAAGAAGATTATAGTAAAATATAACTTGAACTGCTAATCCAACTTTTATTAGTTAATGAAATATTATACTTTAAAAATTTATAAATTTAATACAATTTATAAATTTAAAAAAACTTTTAATTCTCCTATTTTACTTATTAGTTTATAACATCAAAATTAAAATGTCTACCAAGAAGATTTCCCACCACCGTCTGTTGTGGGAGTTTTATTGTAAAAAAATATTTATTTATATTAAAAAAATCGTCCAGGCATAAAGTTTGGCTTGAAATTGCTTTACCGCCAACTTCCTGCTACAGATTGTTGCATGTTATTTAAATAAAAAAAAGTACAACAATATTCATATATTAAATGCACATACACAGTTGCTTGTACATAACACTGGTCGACAAAAAATTTTGTTTCGTGCTCCTTCAAAAAAAAAAAAAAAAAAAATGTAGACTAGATGAAATTCCGCATGCTAAACTCGAATCTGCTTTCAGTTTTTTCACATCAGGTCGAGATTTTTTTATTGGCGTGTCTAATATTGCGAAAAAAAAAAATAGGTGAATTGATGGTATTTCACGTGCTAAACAAGAATCAGATTTCACTTTTTTCTATCAAGTTTTGATCTTTTTTATGGGCATGATTACTATGATACCGCTTTTAGGCAGTCACACTTGTATTACTCGAGAACGGTTTGTCCAATTAAGATAAATTAAATTCCAGTATATAGCGATTTAAATGATCTTTGAGCCAAATTTACATAATTTTTGTTCAGTTAATATTTCCGTAGTTATTTGGTAATTAGTAGCAAAAAAAAAAAAAAAAAAAAAAAATTAAAAAAAAAAAAAATAATAAAAATGGTGAAAATTTTGATCCATAACTCTGAAATTCTTTAATTAATAAAAATTTATGGTAACAAACATAGAAGACAATTTTCGTGTCCATCTTTTGGTGTATTGTGGTGAACGATTTAATTCTTTTACATTTTTCAAGTGATTTTATAAAAATATTCATTTTCATTTCATTGTATCATTATATTTTGCTGACTGGTTTTATTGTATAACATAAATCTGAAAGACAAAATCTTTTGTTACTACCTAATAATGTTGCTACACCTTTTGTGTTATATTTTGTAACATCTGTTTTACGTCTCTCATTTTATACATTCCAATGTTTGTATATAAACATTATAATGTATGTTGTTTAAAATAAGTATAGCAAATGTTTATAAATAAACAAATGTTGCTATTAGTTACACCAAGAAAATCACTGCGAAATGTTACAACTTAACTTGTAATAATTATCATGACAAAATTTGTATCACATAATATTAAAACTTGAATAAATTTCCGAAGCAAATTGATAAAGAAAGTTTAAATGATTGATAAAAATTATGTAAAATCATTATTTTGGCTAAGGTTAATAAAAATAATAAAAAAAAAATGAATTTCGTATAAAAACATTCGAATAATTTTATATTAAAATATAAGATAAGATAATTTCATATTAAATGTAGGTATTTTTATAATATTAGTATTCTATATTACATTATAATTAATTTAGATGTGTATTAGATGGAATTGTGGTAAAATATTAATTTGACGGGAATAAAATCGTGTTAACTATTTTTTCGGTGATACCAAATATTATTCGGTGGTACACCATGTTGATTTGTTGCGTATCAGAACCGCTTAAAACCGTACTTCTGATTACAACTCTTCGAATTTTTACTATTCACGTCTTATAAGTTCAGAGCAAGACGTAACTTCCTTTTTGAACAAAACGTGGAGGAATTAAGACTGGTTTTCTGTGAGCTATAACCACAATATTATCTATCATCGCCTTATAAATATAAAGAAATTTTAGTCAAAATTATTTCAATAAAATATAATAACCTGAATTCAATTGAATTTTGGGAGTTTTTGAAATTAAATAATTTCTAAAGTTGGCGAAATCTTCCTATTTGTGAGCGTAAGCAGTGCAAAAACCAAGAACACGTGACTAGAATTTGGTACACTTCGTTAAAACCCATCTAAACATAGTTTATACTTAAATATCTCTAAAAACATCTTCGGTTTTATGAATAAAATCAAACTATTGGTAAGTCTTCTTTTAAACAACGTGGTATTCACTTTCTAAAGTCCAAAATTTTCCTTCAGTAGGTAGTATAATCACCTATTTTTCAAGTCCTCAAAAAGGAAAAGAACTTTCTTAAAAACGCTAATACGAGTTAGAGCCAGCAAAACACCAAAACATCTTTTAATTGGGCATCTAACAAATCCGTCAATATTCGGGTTGCTATTAAGGCAACGGGCGTTTTAACTGAGAATCAAAACTTACCAAACATTCATCAAAATTTATATCATCCATTCTTATATCGGGGTCAGGTATAGCTATTTCCCTACTCTTCATTTTCAAGAAAATCCAGAGGAGAAATACAAAAGCAAAAGGAAACATATAATCTATGATTTTTAAATAATCCATTATAATAGCCCACTCCAATAGCAATCAAGCTGAAGACTCAACAGAGGAACGGAAAAAGATCAATATATACATCCTAAAAATACAACTAATATACATCATCAAATAATCCTATAGTATACTAAATCTAATATATATATAAATAGTTATTCAACAATTAAAATTACATCTAAGCTTATCAGCATTAAGGCATTCTAAACTACCATTAACTATCTATATGCAAGAAATCATAAAAATCTTCAAAACAGCTAAAATCTTTTTTAACCAGCACCAGTGATCGACGAGGCCTCATCGTTCAGCTTAAGTGGTGAGTGAAACAATACCTTTTGTATATAATAATTTTTTCTTGCATATTTCACTTAGTAAAAAAAAAAAAAAAACAAAACAAAACAAAATTTTGTCAATGAAAAAAAAAAAAAACTCCAAAATAATTTATCAATGAATGACGTCACAATCGATTTTTTTTTGTTGTTTTCTTTTCTAAATTATTGTTAAATTCTTTCACTTATATATTTTTTCTTTACTTGATTATGATTTACTTCTTTTGATACGTTCATTCATTGATCATTTTTTTTGTTGTTTTGTGACAAATTTAGAAATAGTAAAAACTTGTTTTTTTTTTTTTTCTCAATTTCATATAAAACCATAGAACATTACTAAATAATAACAAAACCTTAAATTTCATCATTTGATTCACACCTATATGAATATATCTAATTAAAATCCCTTTTTTTTCATACAAAAATTTTGTTAAATAATTTAAATAAAAAGGGACAACCATTTGTGGTAATGGTTCACATAAACTGATTGATGAAATTAAAGGTTACACATTACATTTTTTGATATCTATTTTTTTTCTTATATTTTTTTCTTTTCCATATATTAAAGAATATTATTTTTCTGTTAACATGTTTTGTTCTTCTTCACTTTACATCATGTAAAAAGTAAAACTGAATTTATGAATGAAATCAAGAAAAGAACAAGATATGAAAACATAAAAGTAAAATTCTTCTTCTTTACTACATATTTTTTTATATATATATATATATTATTTTTAGTACATGCATTATTTTTAATTTTTATTGCTTTGTTTTAATCATTACTTTCGATCTTCGATTTGTTTTGGTTATTTTTTTTGTTTGTTTTTGCAAACTGGTATACTATAGTCAAATCGTTAACGTTAATAAAACGGTTTATGTTATCATTATGATTGAATTTTTTCCCGATTTATTAAGTAAAATAATAAAGTTTTTTTTTTTCTTGTTTATTGCTTATAAAACTAAATTAATTGAACTTGTAAAAATCATCCAAAATAAACTTTAAAAATTTTAATATGTTTAGGATAAAATTTGTAATTTAAAGTAATAAAACTTGAATACTATGAGTATGGATCTGTAAAATAATTTAACTGTTTTCGTCATGGGTTGAATAATTTGAGATAAAAGAGTTTGTTTGTGGGATCTTAGACCAATGGTAATTGACTGCTAGGATCAAGGATGGGCGGGTTACGAAGTCTACTCCCAGCAACATCAGGGATTATTTTAGGGCACTGTTACCAATACAATTTTTATTTGTTTATATACACCCAATTGATAGCATTATAGGGGCAGTTTTTATGTAATGCTATTTCAGTCCATTCAGTAGTGTAGTTAATAAAACGGGAGTCTAAATAAATTTGTTTGTAGTGAACTAGAGTTAAGACAGAGAAGGTCACGAACCCCCCTCCGACTGATCGCTAGCGATGTAAGGCTCCCGCAGACCTCTTTTTGTCTTTTCCAGTATTGCTCCTGAATTTTGATTCGGTTGAGCATATCAACTTTGATATTTTTCAATATCAGTCAAAGTGCACTCGTACTTGTACATTACAGATGAAAATGGCGCCCAACGTGGGGCCGAAATTGGTTCCTATCTTACCTTTTTCGGTTCCCAAAAAAAAAAAAAAAAAAAAAAAAAAATATAAGTTGTAATTGTAGATTTCATTTCATTTTCGCTTAGTTGCTATGTGTTTTATATTCGATTTAATTTAATTTTTAATAAACCTATAAGTCTTTCTGGATATTTAGGAATTTGTGAGTAGCAAGAACGAATTACCTAACCGATAGACCCCTGTAGGTTCCTTTAACATTAAATTAAAGCTTATATATAGTGCATAAATACTTTTGCATTTTTGTATAAATACAAATATATATCTCCATATATATACTTTTTTTTCCAATAAAGAATACTGAGTTATCAACAACTGATAGTTTAATTGGATTATGTTATTTTTGCAGAGAGTGATTTAGCATCTTTAAGTTATTAGTCAAAGAGCAGAAAGAAAGTGAAAAAGTTTAAAACTCTTGCTCTATGTTGGTTGGATTTTTATGGAAAGAAAATGCTATTTATCAAAAATATTCAATAGATTAGTTTTGTATTCCAGTATTGATAACAACTATAAGCCCTTTATTTTTTTTTACCTCTAATATCAACAAAACCATACGAAAACAAAAAACTTAGTAGATAAATAAATTATAAATATTTATTTTTGTTGAGTTTACTCAATCTTTTTTTTTTTTTTCAGTATTTATTGATTTTCTCTAAAATTTACTAATGGTTAAAATGGAAAAATATGTTTTATTTTGAATCGTTTGAAATTATGAATTGTATGTTGAAATTCGTATAGGGAAATACAGTCTATAAATATTATCTAATTGATTTTTTTTGTCAATTTTCTAAAATTTTCTTAGTAAAATTAAAACAGTTTGTCTTCGTTCTTAATAAATTGATAAGATATCAATATCGTTAGCAACTTGCATTATATTCAATTTCCTTAAATTTTTGGTCAATATTTTTTTTTTTCTTAAGAAACTTTGTTTTAAAAATGTCTCTACCGAGATCACCTCCTCCGGCTCTAGCAGCTGCAGCTAGTGCACATTCGTCACCGTCTCCATCACCAGCACTTGCTACAGGTCCTGAACAAACCTGTCCCATTTGTTCAGATAAAATGGATGATAAAATCCCTTGTATGTTAATCAATAGATGTGCTCATATTTTTCACAGAGCGTGTATAGAAAATTTTCTTGCTAGTCAAAGTGAATGCCCTGTATGCCATTCAAATTGTGAGCTAGTAGATCTTAAGAAAGTTAATTTCCCCCCGAAGCAAGTGCCGAAATCAAAACCTAGATCTCGTGGTGGTCATATTAGACAGTATCAAACAAGAAGTACAAATCGAAATTTAATGAATGAACCACTAATTCTAGATACTTCTAATAACGAAGGCCAAACTTTTGGAAACTCCCCAGAACAGAATCGTGCCAATACTTTTACACCAATAAATCAAACAGCAGTTGTTAATTACGATGAGATTAATAAAATGATTGAAACTACTCTTACCAGAATTTTACAAAACATGAACATTGTTCCCAATTCCGTTTCTGAAAATCGTTTTTCAAACCCTACAACTAGTCAACAACAGAATCGTGAGAGAGCTCAAAACTCTCACATAAATAGTCCAAATAATAGGTCTACTCAGGCTCAATTTTCAAATGTCTCCAATTCTCATAACTCTACACTCAGTAGTGAAAAGGTAACATCGATCGTACAAAATTGGGGTCTTAAATTCGATGGCTCATCAAACGGCCTGAATGTGGAGGAATTCCTATACAGATTAAGAATTCTTACCCATGAAAACTTCTGTGGAGATTTTAGTATAATTTGTAAACATTTACATATACTTTTGTCGGGTAAGGCGCGCGATTGGTATTGGCGATACCACAAAACCGTCAGTTTCATAAATTGGAGTGAGTTTTGTACTGCTCTAAGAAGCCAATACCGCGATTGCAAGTCGAATTTCGATATCAAGGAAGAGATTAGGAATCGAAAACAGAAGCCAGGAGAAACTTTTGATATGTTTTTTGAAGCTGTTTCGTCCATTATGGATAGGTTGCAAATCCCCTTATCAGATTCAGAATTAATCGAAATTCTCACTAGAAATTTAAGGCCGGAGATTCGTCATGAACTCCTTTATGTTACTATTGAGTCTATTCCTCATCTGAGACGATTAGTTCAGATGAGAGAAAGTTTTTTGAATGATGATTACATTCGCCGAAATTTTAATATGAAAAATACGCCTGGATTTATGTCTCGTAGGCAAATTTCAGAAATTGATATTGAGCAAAATATTAATACCCCAGAGCAAATAGATGCTGTCCATAAAACAGAAAATCCACCTCGTTGTTGGAATTGCGACAGCTATGGACATTTTTGGGAGGACTGTTTGTCTGAACGCACAGTATTTTGCTATGGCTGTGGGGCCAAAAATACGTACAAGCCACAATGTCAAAAATGTCAATCTCGTAGAACAAAAAACTTAAATTTTCAGCCTCAAGCGATGGAACAAACTTGAATATTAACATTTTACCTGATTCTGAAAAAATCCCTGCTACAACACAAATACCGGCTATTACAAAAAAACCTGACTTGACCAAAAACTCGGCTATAACCAATACCCCTGACTTAGACGTTGATTCTGATCCAAAGTATAACAATTTTTCTAAAATTTCAATTTTGAAACGAGAATCTGTTGTTCGAATGTCACCTGATTATTCAGATAAAGTCTTGTTGCCAAAACATCCCTATCATAAACGTTGGGAAAATTACATTTCAAAGCGTAATGAAATATTTAACGATTTCGATGTATGTCAAATTAATTGCAAACTTAAACCTAAACGATCTACAACAAGATTGAGACGATTTTATAAAAATCGTAAATTGTGTTCCAGGTTACTAGTTTCGGCAATAGTCTCTAACCCAAAAGATAGTCGCTATTATGCGAAAGTATCTTTTCTTGATTTTGATGAGTTCGGTTTGTTAGATACAGGTGCTAGCATAAGCTGTATAGGCTCTGATCTAGCTACCGTAAACTTTCATAAGTTTCCTAATTTTGCAAGTTGCAAATCGCACGTAAAAACAGCAGATGGGGCGTTGCAAAAAGTTATTGGTTGGCTTTTAGTAGATCTGAAATTTAAAGATAAAGTTTTCCCTATTAATCTATTTATTATACCATCAATTTCACAGCGTCTTATATTAGGTATAGACTTCTGGAAAAAGTTTGATTTATTACCATCGTTAGTAGAATCAGTGGATTTGATTGACAAATCCGTTTTTAATTTTCGTCCGTCGGTTTCATCCGAAATGTCCAATAGTCCGTCTGAAATAATTGAAAAATCTAATTCTTATAGTACAGATGAGTACTATGTTTTAAACTCAAACCAAAAACAGCAACTCAACGCTGTCATTTCCCTTTTTCCTAGTTTCGAGCGACAAGGACTAGGCAGAACCCGTTCAATTGTGCATTCTATTGATGTTGGGGAAGCAAAACCAATTAAACAGAGATTCTACCCAGTCTCACCTGCGGTAGAAAAACTCATGTTTGCGGAAGTAGACCGTATGCTTTCTTTAGGAGTAATCGAAAGATCAAGCTCACCATGGAGTTCTCCAATGAGACTCGTTTTGAAACCAAACAAAGTTCGCCTATGTCTGGATGCGCGGAAAATTAATATGGTAACTAGAAAAGACGCCTATCCTTTGCCATCGATTGAGGGAATTTTTGCTCGCCTCCCTAAGGCTAATATAATAACAAAATTAGACCTCAAAGATGCCTATTGGCAGATAGGATTAAGTGAAGACTCTAAACCCATCACAGCGTTCACAGTTCCGGGAAGGCCACTGTACCAGTTTACAGTAATGCCTTTCGGACTGTGCAACGCACCTCAAACCATGTGCCGCTTGATGGACGATCTAATTCCACCAGATTTGAAAACCTCCGTCTTTGGGTATTTAGACGACTTGATAATTGTATCGGAGAACTTTGAACAGCACTTAGCAATTCTAGTCCGAATCGCACAACAATTTCGTATCGCAAATCTTACGTTAAATATTGCTAAAAGCAAATTTTGTGTAACTCGAGTGAAATACTTGGGTTACGTAATAGGTAATGGTGGTATTACCACGGACCCAGAGAAGGTGAGTGCCATTAAAAATTGGCCCACTCCCAAAAACCTAAAGCAAGTGCGAGGTTTCTTAGGTCTAGCGGGGTGGTATAGACGTTTCATTGAAAACTTTTCAAGTGTTGTCTATCCAA
Organism: Protophormia terraenovae; assembly: GCA_951394005.1. NCBI lineage: Eukaryota > Metazoa > Arthropoda > Insecta > Diptera > Calliphoridae > Protophormia > Protophormia terraenovae. The sequence continues at coordinate 74,986,804 of OX596076.1, read as the reverse complement.
TTAGTGAAACCCTATCCACCAAGAAGAAATTTGTTTGGACTCCCGAGGCCGAAATTGCCTTTAACAAAATCAAAGATTTACTAACATCTGCCCCTATACTTTGCAACCCTGATTTTGAGAAGAAGTTCTATTTACAATGCGATGCAAGTGACTATGGCATTGGCGCTGTACTTGTCCAGCTCGATGATAAAGGGGAAGAGAAACCGGTAGCCTTTATGAGCAAAAAGCTGAACTCCGCTCAAAGGAACTACAGCGTAACCGAGCGGGAGTGTCTGGCGGCCATAGAAGCGATTCAAAGGTTTCGTTGCTACCTAGAGCTCCAAGAGTTCGAAATAATCACGGACCACTCTAGCCTTGTGTGGCTAATGCGCCAACCAAACTTAAGTGGAAGACTTGCACGCTGGGCCCTTAAATTACAAGCTTACAAATTCACCATTAGTCACCGAAAGGGCAAAGAACACATCGTCCCAGACGCACTCTCCCGAATTCCACCTGAGGAAATTAATAGCCTTGATATTACTGAGCCCGAAATCGACCTAAACTCACCTTGTTTTGAAGAAGAAGATTACACTAATTTAAAGGCTAAAGTGTCTGAAAACCAAGAGAAGTTTCCTGACATTAAAATTGTCGATCGATATGTGTACATCCGCACACAACATTATGATGGCAGTGAGCACAACGAAATAAATGCCTGGAAACTCTGGGTTCCATCAGGGCTTAGAAATTCCCTTATTTCTCGTTTCCATGACAACGTTACATTTTCTCATAGTGGTATGCATAAAACAGTAGAACTTTTGAAGAGAACATTTTTCTGGCCTGGCATGATAACGGATATAAGAAATTACATCAGAAACTGTGAAACTTGCAAATGCACAAAAGCCCCTAATTTTGTTCTTAAGCCAGAGATGGGAAAGCAAATCATAACAATTCGTCCATTTCAAAGGTTATATATTGATTTACTCGGTCCCTACCCTCGAAGCAAGACAGGTAATATTGGCATACTGATTGTTTTAGACCACCTCACCAAATACCATTGGCTACAACCTCTTAAAAAATTTACCTCCAATTTAATAAAAGATTTTCTTGAAAAGCAAATTTTCCATGCTTACGGAGTGCCTGAGTTTATCGTAAGTGATAACGGGTCACAGTTCAGAGCCAACGACCTCAATGCATACTTTACTTCCTTGGGTATTCAGCACATTTACACGGCTGTATACTCACCTCAATCGAATGCATCAGAACGCGTAAATCGCTCTCTGATTGCAGCTATTCGATCTTACTTAAAAAACGACCACACAAAATGGGATGAAAACTTGAGCAACATTAGTTGTGCTCTGAGGAACACTTACCATCAGTCAATAAACACCTCTCCGTATCATGCTGTATACGGATTAGATATGATAACTCATGCATCCATGTACCCTTTGCTTAAAAATTTAAAACTTCTTGAAGAACCTAGTGTTAGTTTAACAAGAGATGATTCCTTGCAAATACTTCGAAAAGACCTACAAAAACATTTGAAAAACGCCTATCAACAGAACCAGAAAACATACAACTTAAGAACTAGGTGTCAAAATTTCCACGTAGGACAAGAAGTTTTAAGACGAAACTTTGTTCAAAGTAATCAAGAAAAACGTTTTAACGCCAAGCTAGCTCCACTTTTCGTCAAAGCCAAGATAAAAGAAAAGCTAGGAAATCATTACTATCTTCTGGTTGATTTACAAGACAAACCAATTGGAACGTATCATGCGAAAGACCTTCGTACATAAATAGTAATCGTTCTGTTTCAACCTAACATTGTTACTCAAGTAGTCAATGTTATGTAGTTTTGTGGTGAACGATTTAATTCTTTTACATTTTTCAAGTGATTTTATAAAAATATTCATTTTCATTTCATTGTATCATTATATTTTGCTGACTGGTTTTATTGTATAACATAAATCTGAAAGACAAAATCTTTTGTTACTACCTAATAATGTTGCTACACCTTTTGTGTTATATTTTGTAACATCTGTTTTACGTCTCTCATTTTATACATTCCAATGTTTGTATATAAACATTATAATGTATGTTGTTTAAAATAAGTATAGCAAATGTTTATAAATAAACAAATGTTGCTATTAGTTACACCAAGAAAATCACTGCGAAATGTTACAACTTAACTTGTAATAATTATCATGACAAAATTTGTATCACATAATATTAAAACTTGAATAAATTTCCGAAGCAAATTGATAAAGAAAGTTTAAATGATTGATAAAAATTATGTAAAATCATTATTTTGGCTAAGGTTAATAAAAATAATAAAAAAAAAATGAATTTCGTATAAAAACATTCGAATAATTTTATATTAAAATATAAGATAAGATAATTTCATATTAAATGTAGGTATTTTTATAATATTAGTATTCTATATTACATTATAATTAATTTAGATGTGTATTAGATGGAATTGTGGTAAAATATTAATTTGACGGGAATAAAATCGTGTTAACTATTTTTTCGGTGATACCAAATATTATTCGGTGGTACACCATGTTGATTTGTTGCGTATCAGAACCGCTTAAAACCGTACTTCTGATTACAACTCTTCGAATTTTTACTATTCACGTCTTATAAGTTCAGAGCAAGACGTAACTTCCTTTTTGAACAAAACGTGGAGGAATTAAGACTGGTTTTCTGTGAGCTATAACCACAATATTATCTATCATCGCCTTATAAATATAAAGAAATTTTAGTCAAAATTATTTCAATAAAATATAATAACCTGAATTCAATTGAATTTTGGGAGTTTTTGAAATTAAATAATTTCTAAAGTTGGCGAAATCTTCCTATTTGTGAGCGTAAGCAGTGCAAAAACCAAGAACACGTGACTAGAATTTGGTACACTTCGTTAAAACCCATCTAAACATAGTTTATACTTAAATATCTCTAAAAACATCTTCGGTTTTATGAATAAAATCAAACTATTGGTAAGTCTTCTTTTAAACAACGTGGTATTCACTTTCTAAAGTCCAAAATTTTCCTTCAGTAGGTAGTATAATCACCTATTTTTCAAGTCCTCAAAAAGGAAAAGAACTTTCTTAAAAACGCTAATACGAGTTAGAGCCAGCAAAACACCAAAACATCTTTTAATTGGGCATCTAACAAATCCGTCAATATTCGGGTTGCTATTAAGGCAACGGGCGTTTTAACTGAGAATCAAAACTTACCAAACATTCATCAAAATTTATATCATCCATTCTTATATCGGGGTCAGGTATAGCTATTTCCCTACTCTTCATTTTCAAGAAAATCCAGAGGAGAAATACAAAAGCAAAAGGAAACATATAATCTATGATTTTTAAATAATCCATTATAATAGCCCACTCCAATAGCAATCAAGCTGAAGACTCAACAGAGGAACGGAAAAAGATCAATATATACATCCTAAAAATACAACTAATATACATCATCAAATAATCCTATAGTATACTAAATCTAATATATATATAAATAGTTATTCAACAATTAAAATTACATCTAAGCTTATCAGCATTAAGGCATTCTAAACTACCATTAACTATCTATATGCAAGAAATCATAAAAATCTTCAAAACAGCTAAAATCTTTTTTAACCAGCACCAGTGATCGACGAGGCCTCATCGTTCAGCTTAAGTGGTGAGTGAAACAATACCTTTTGTATATAATAATTTTTTCTTGCATATTTCACTTAGTAAAAAAAAAAAAAAAACAAAACAAAACAAAATTTTGTCAATGAAAAAAAAAAAAAAAACTCCAAAATAATTTATCAATGAATGACGTCACAATCGATTTTTTTTTGTTGTTTTCTTTTCTAAATTATTGTTAAATTCTTTCACTTATATATTTTTTCTTTACTTGATTATGATTTACTTCTTTTGATACGTTCATTCATTGATCATTTTTTTTGTTGTTTTGTGACAAATTTAGAAATAGTAAAAACTTGTTTTTTTTTTTTTTCTCAATTTCATATAAAACCATAGAACATTACTAAATAATAACAAAACCTTAAATTTCATCATTTGATTCACACCTATATGAATATATCTAATTAAAATCCCTTTTTTTTCATACAAAAATTTTGTTAAATAATTTAAATAAAAAGGGACAACCATTTGTGGTAATGGTTCACATAAACTGATTGATGAAATTAAAGGTTACACATTACATTTTTTGATATCTATTTTTTTTCTTATATTTTTTTCTTTTCCATATATTAAAGAATATTATTTTTCTGTTAACATGTTTTGTTCTTCTTCACTTTACATCATGTAAAAAGTAAAACTGAATTTATGAATGAAATCAAGAAAAGAACAAGATATGAAAACATAAAAGTAAAATTCTTCTTCTTTACTACATATTTTTTTATATATATATATATATTATTTTTAGTACATGCATTATTTTTAATTTTTATTGCTTTGTTTTAATCATTACTTTCGATCTTCGATTTGTTTTGGTTATTTTTTTTGTTTGTTTTTGCAAACTGGTATACTATAGTCAAATCGTTAACGTTAATAAAACGGTTTATGTTATCATTATGATTGAATTTTTTCCCGATTTATTAAGTAAAATAATAAAGTTTTTTTTTTTCTTGTTTATTGCTTATAAAACTAAATTAATTGAACTTGTAAAAATCATCCAAAATAAACTTTAAAAATTTTAATATGTTTAGGATAAAATTTGTAATTTAAAGTAATAAAACTTGAATACTATGAGTATGGATCTGTAAAATAATTTAACTGTTTTCGTCATGGGTTGAATAATTTGAGATAAAAGAGTTTGTTTGTGGGATCTTAGACCAATGGTAATTGACTGCTAGGATCAAGGATGGGCGGGTTACGAAGTCTACTCCCAGCAACATCAGGGATTATTTTAGGGCACTGTTACCAATACAATTTTTATTTGTTTATATACACCCAATTGATAGCATTATAGGGGCAGTTTTTATGTAATGCTATTTCAGTCCATTCAGTAGTGTAGTTAATAAAACGGGAGTCTAAATAAATTTGTTTGTAGTGAACTAGAGTTAAGACAGAGAAGGTCACGAACCCCCCTCCGACTGATCGCTAGCGATGTAAGGCTCCCGCAGACCTCTTTTTGTCTTTTCCAGTATTGCTCCTGAATTTTGATTCGGTTGAGCATATCAACTTTGATATTTTTCAATATCAGTCAAAGTGCACTCGTACTTGTACATTACAGTATCATTTATCAAAATCGTGTAAACGGTTCTTGAGTTATAGTCAAAATTTTACAAACCATTCTCGAGTTTTAAAGTCTGACCGCTAAATAAGTTGATGATATTAGTTATGTCCATAAAAAAAAAAAAATCAGTACGTGATAGAAAAAAGTGAATGCAGTCCACCTATTGTTGTTTCAAGAAAAAATATATATATTTTTTTTGCCCACCACTGTATTTCTATACAATTGCATGTATACATGGGTATTTTTACTTAACAGTGAATAAAATCAAGATTTGTTCATCAAGACACATGCCTTATTTTATTCGCAGCATTACCATCTTTAAGACAAAGATGATAAACTGAAACATTTTTAATTCTTTCATTTATTAAAAGAAATTTTAGTAACACAAAAATCTAAAATTTTGCATGAAAAAGATTTTTTTGGACACTTATTTCAAAATAACTTCGAAACTATTGAACACATCAAAAAATTTAGTTTAGGTGATTTGAAGATATTTTTAGTGCGCATCTTTTGGTGTGTCATTTATGTTAATCGTACACACCATTCATGAGTTATGAGGAAATATACTAGAGTAATGGTCTTAATATGGGCGAAATATTAGACATGCCCATAAAAAAAAAAATCCAGACCTGATGGAAAAAAATCACATCAAAATGCATCAAGTTCAACTATTCGTCTTTGGTGGAGAATTTTTTTTGTCGACCAGTGTAATTTGTAAGTTTTATAAAGCATGATATGAGTTTTTCGTAAGGTAAAAATGATTGAGTTACAACACGAGTAAGAAAATCAAGAATAGAGAACATAGACGAATTTTATGTAAACTACTTTAAAAAGAATTTGATGCCATATTATGGAAAATGAAAAGCAGCTGCTAGTCATATATTTTGCTAAGGAAAATCTTAAGTTTTGTCTTAAAGAAAGCTTAAGATAGCGAGAGATTTTATTTTGGGAAAAGCTTAAGTTAGCGAAAAATTTTTTTTAGAAAAGCTTAAGATAACGAGTTATATTCATTTCGGAATGGTTTGAACTAGCGAGAAATATTCTTTGAAAAAAACTTCAAAAAGGCTATTAAAAGATTTTTAGTTAGCGAGAGATATTCCTTAACGGAATAAAGAAAAATCTGAAAAGAAATTTATATAAAATAAGAAAAAATGAGAGATCTTAAAAGGAGATTTAATTTCATTTAAGGAATGTTTGAGAAAACCTTCAGCTGCTATTGTAAAGGGATATTTAAAAAAATTTTTGGTTTGCAAGAAGTTTCCGTTTAAATAAAATTATAGCTGAGGATAGTTTTAACAGAAACATTTGATAATATTCTTTCATTTGAACAACATGTGTTACAAATTATGAGCGCAATAGTTATGCTCTATCAACTCCCTTAAAAAATAAAAACTCACTACTCCATTACTTATTTGTTCATTCTTTTTGGTCCTGATGTTTGTATTTCAGTTTAAAGTTTAACTTTTTGGTGTTACCTGTTTACACGCATTTTACACCCCTATACAGAGAATTTACAAGTGCTCCTTGTTCTTTTAGATTTTAAATATTTTCTGTATTTTATAGTTTCGTTGATAAAACCTTTCTTTCGTAGATATGTAGGGCGGTTGTTCTTGTTTTTCCTGTATTGTTGGTGTATTTGTATTTCCCTCTGTTGCATACGTCATCATGATGAAAGTTCATCATTATTATAATCATAATTTTCATTATCACTTTTAGTTACTTACATTTATTTCATTGCGAAAGTAAAGGGGGTAGGGGACATATTCCATATTATGTTGTATAATGTTTTGTATGTGTAATACATTTATTGTAATATCTGTTTTGCCTGCAAATACACTCAGCGAAAAATATTTAGTAGATTTTAAAGAAATATTTTAATGAAATTGACATTTAAATGCTTATTTTTTTACATTTGTTTTAATATTTATTTGGATTACATTAATTTTTCTTTGTCCTTTTTTAAATTATTTTTTTCTAAGTATATATCAGAATTATATTTTTTTCTTACAGGTAAACTTAAATGTATGTATTTAAGTGTTTTCATTACTAAATTCCCACCTAAAGCATAAAGTGTTAATCATCAAGCAATTCTGTTTTAAGCTCTAAAATAAATATTCATAAATTTAATCTATTTTAAAGGCACACAAATTATTATTAACATTTCTGGGAATATTCGTATGTTTGATGTAACATTATTAAGTATAATGGCAACCGTTGTGTTTCACCTGTGAATAGGAATTTTTTGCTTCCGTTTTTATTAAATTATTAAATACTTAATTTCACGCACTTATTAAGGGTGTCAGACATAATTGAATTTTTAAACAAATTATCTATTTAAATTAATTTGTAGAAAATACCAGCAGCAGATATGTTGTGGAATGGAGAATGAGAACGCATATGAAAAAAAGGTATGGAAACGCTGAAAAAATTTGTTCTGAAAACTGTCTGAAAAATAGTAGATATTGTCCACTTTAATATTATGAAAAAAAAAAATCCTGCGCATATATAGTCCGATTTGAGATTTTTTTTTTTAAACTCCAGTAGATTTTATACAAAAAACAGCATTTTCTTTGCTTTATCAAACATTAAACAGTGGGGCATAATCGAAATAAATCTGGAACTTCCAATTTACTGGTTGGATTTATATAAAATTTCACATAGTTGTAGTAGAGGATAGTAATATTTTGAGTTGTTACTAGAAGCAGGATCCTAAATACGCTTCAGGAGCGGAGCTATGGGGGTTCGAAATAGAGTACTAATGTCACACAGTGGTCCCAAAACGGAATTTTTTTGGAAATAATTCTGTAACTTTAGAACTGCTGGATATATTTGAATGAAATTTCACATGGGCAATCCTGAGGTGTGTGGCAATTGATTTGGAGGAGGACAGGTTCGTAGCTGGTCTGGAGGACGAAGGGTAGACCTCCAAAGTTGCACACAGATAGTCCTTATAATTCTCTACAAAAAATAGATAAAAATAGAGATATTTGGACCAAAGTAAAATTTGGACCCATTTTTGGACATGTTTTTTTTTAGTTTTTTTAACTTGGCGGGCGCAATTTGTGTCCTAAAATTTTTCTAAAATATCCTCTGGATTCTGTACAAAATTCTAAACAATTTTTGAGCAAGGATTATATACCTATGTGGTTTAGATAAAAAGTTATATTATTTTAAATTAGAAAATTTGAAAAAAATTTTAATTTTTTGTGATTTTTTTTAAAAAGGTGGTAACATTTTTTCGCTTTAAAATCCATTATTTTCCTCTGGACCATAATTTTTTTTTTCATTTTTCTAAAAGAATGCTTAATATAAATGCATGTAAAACAATTCCGAGGGCAGTTGGGGTAATAGTCTCCCCGCTAGCCCTATCAGAATTTCGTTAATTTTAATTTTTGTGTTTTTAGTTTTTTGTGGAGCACAAAAATGTCAAAGCTAATATTAAAATAAAAATACCTCCATATGTTGGCTAAACACACAAAAAATTTTTAATAAGCCACGCCTCTTATAACGACAGGGTGACCATTTTACTGAAAAAAGTCAATTTTTGAAGTAAGTTTTCCCCGAACAGGAATTTTTGGTATTTTAGAGTAAAATAATGGAAATATATTTATACTCTTCTTTTAAGAACCACTTTTTTTTATGTAATACTAAAATTTCAGAATGATAACTTTATAAATATAGATTTTATATAAATTCATATATAATTTTTTTTTGAAAAATAACACAAAATACAAAAATTTTTCTTTTTTTGATCAATTTAAGGAAAAAATTTAGTTGGAATACTTTATTATTTAAATATTATTATTTTTCAAGTAATAGCCTTTCCAACGATACCAAATATTTGCTCAAATACTTTACACAATCGTTTAAAAACTAACTGAAACTTTACCTCCTTCCACAAAATTTGCACATTTTCCTTCAATTTCTATGGTAAATGTGTGCTGAAGCATTTTATATACAAAAGTGCACAGCACTTTCAACGTGTTTTTTAAATAACTTTGTTTAACTTTTGAATCGTTCAATATATTTCAACGAAATTTCACATAATTATTACTGAGGTAGTTTCCAACTGTTATGGAGGAGCACAAGTTTCTAGGTGGTCTCGGCGCAGGGGGGAGAACCGCCGAAATGGGTCACCTCGGATATTATATAAGAAATAATTAAAAGAGTTGACCACTTTCGGAGGTTCTCCTCCTGCCCACAGACCAGCTAGAAATTTGTAATCCTTCAAAGTATTTGGAAAATACCTCAGTAATAACTGTGTTAAATTTCATTGAAATATATTTATCCATTCAAAAGTTACGTTTTATTATTTAAAAAAACACATTGAAACTGCTGTGCACTTATATATTTCAACATGTTTTTTTAATTAATAAAACGTAGTTACAGAATTATTTCCAAAAAAATCCGTTTTGGGACCACTGTGTGTCATAGAAAAGGTTTAACCACTAGAAAATTTTTGTTCCTTACCCGATTTCCAAGATTTCTATATCACCTTAAAGTCCTTTATAAATCCTTTAGAAAACATCCTTGCATGTACTATTTCCCTTATAAATTCTTCGAGATATATTCATTTGATATTTCAACAATCTCAACTTTGCAAGATATTGGTCAAGTCTTTTTCTTATATATCCTAACATCTTAAACTGATTTTGTCCTGTTTTTATTGCAGTTCATTAAAAAACTAAATTTTCTATTGAATAAAGAAAATTTGAAGTCGATGTCTTTATTGAGTCAGAAAATAAACGATTTTGAATTGAAAAGATTGCAGAAATTAATAAACAGACGGACGGAAGGACAGACATTAGAATTTTTTTAAAAAGGTCCTAAAATTCCAAAAATATATTATTTTTTACTTCTCGACCAATATAAAAACTAAATCTAAATACTAAAGTATTGATATCAAAGTATTGATATCACCGTTAAGTGCCATTTTCGACCTATTTAAACTATAATATAATAACAGAAGGTAGAATCATTAGAGAGAGTTTTCAATTTTAATTCTTGTTATGTCAAATAATAGAAAAATAAAAAACAAAAAATATGAATAAAAAAATAAAAATATAAAAACGATTTTGTTTCATTTTAATTTCGTTTTTTATTGAAACTTTTTTATGCAATTTATCTGGGAAAAAAAAGTTGCGTACATTAAAATATGCATATAAAACATAATGCCATCGGCTACTACATCAGCACCAACAACTTCCACTGATGCCATATATGTATATCCTGCCATGGAGTTGTCTCAAAAGAACGTTTACTGGAGCTGCAAATAGATGTTTCGGCTGGTCCAGTAGTTACCAATGACAAGGAATATACTTGGCTTCAGAGTTGTTGGTAGTTAACGTAAATCGGTCCGTTGAAAAAAAAAAATATTTAAAAAGAATTTTTATTTTTTTATTTTTTGTTTTATTTTATTTTTCAGTTTTTTGATATTTTATTTTAATTTTTTTACATTTTGTTTTAATTTTTTATTGTTTGACAATTCAGGGTAAAATAAATTGAGAGCACTCTCTCTAATGATTCTACCTTTTATAATTTTATCATGATTTAAACCAAATGTATAGAAGGACGGACAGACATTGCCATTCCGTCAAAAAATATTTTAAAATTCTAAAAATTATTTTTTTTTCCTAACTAATAATTAGAAATAGAACGTGATCATCAAAATTCGGGTATCACCTTTTCCTGAATTAAGTGCGATGTTCGACCCATTTAACCCAAATGTACAGACAGACGGACGGACATTACCATTGAACCAAAATACATTTTAGAATTATAAAAATGCATTCTTTTACTTATTAATAAATAGAAAAATTAAACGTGATCATAAAAGTGTTTATATCAACTTTCTCTGAATTATGCATAATTTTAGACCCATTTAACTCTAATGTATAGACGGACGGACATTACCATTCTGCCACATAAAAATCTTAAAATTCTAAAACTGTATTTTTTACCTAATAGTCAATAAAAAAAAAAAAAATTAAAAAAAATGTCATCATTAAACTATTGATCTCACCTTTCCCTGAATTAATCGCCATTTTCGTCCCCTTTTACCTTTTATCAAGAAATGAACGAAAAAATACCAAGATTGAAATTTTAATTATCCTGCATTAAGGACCTTAAATATATGTACATTTAAACTTAATTTAGATTATTATAAACGGAATTTCAAACTTTTATATCTTATCTTTGATGAAGGGTATAATAAATAATATCTGAGTTTCCATCTTAATAAACATTTTTAAATATCCTCCAAAATGCATCTTCACTCAAAATCGTTTTATTTGAAATCTAGATTTCCTATCATATACTAATTACAAAGAGTATATCTAAAAAATATAATATAGTTCAAAATTAAAACTTTTTATTGATAAATACTTATTAAACTTATTTTCTTTTCTCTTTCTTTCTAGGTAAGTGTTAATTCATTAAGAGCAATATTTCATCACCATAACTCCTTTTAAGTTTGTAAGTATTAATAAAATTCTGTTAACTTATGACAATTATTATTAACACCTTTGAAAAGCCTTTGAATTTTTTCCCCTTTTTTTCAAATTCTCATAAAACTTATAAGTTTCTTTTCATTGTGGCAAATAAGTATTTTCTTTTTACTTACAAAGCGGCTATAAAGTTTTCACTTGTAATTTTTTTTTCTGAGTTTTTTTTTTCCCACTTCTTAAACACTATTAAAAATCAATGATGACAACTTAAGCAGTTGTTGTATATCCTTATTATCCTTGGAAAATTCATATTCTTTTTTAAAGCAAGTATCGCGGGGGTTCCGCAAGTGTTTTTAGAACTTTCTTATGGTTTTTATTTTTTCTGAAAAAAAAACAAAACATTGTCTACAAGTTAAAGAAAAATATCGACTTAGAAAAAATATTTAAAATCTATAAGAAAAATTGTTGTAAAATAAAATAAACTTTATGCTTTAACTTTATATTAAAAGTATGAAAAATAAATGTTTATTTTGTATTTGTAAGTATAAAAATGTTTTGTTAAATGTATGTATCTGTACATGTATATGTTTTTATATATATATTTTGTCGTAAATTGCATTGTATCTAATATTAGTTCAACTAACTGTCTTGACAGTTTTGTGTTTAAATTAAAAAAAAAATCCTTATAATAGTCTTTCCTATATATGGGTGTGGGTATTTTTTTTAGAGCTGCTTAAACAAACAAACAAAATGTCCAACTATTGGTTTTGTATGCATTCCTTAGCAGCGTTCTTGTTCTGAATATATTTGTATGTGTTAAGAGAACAATGTGACCCATAAATGGTTTTAAAAGAAAAACATATGTCCAGGATATAAAATATAAAAATGTGATCTCAAAGATCATTGAAATTTATTTATATATGTTTCATGGTAATTACCATGACTTTTCTTAAAACGAACCTATACGGGAGAATAAGTTCGAATCAGAAAATAATTGTAATCTATAGCTGGTTCTCTTTAGCTTTATAAGCTGTTTGTGCAAACAAAAGTGTTAAATTTCGCGCTTATAATGTACATATTTTGTTTAGCACGGATGTTATTTTTCAACTTCAAATTCTTGCTCTAACACTTGCAACCTCTTATAACTCTTACTCACCCTTTTCAACACCCATAATTTTCACAAGAATATAGAGAAGAAAAAAAAAACTCTGTAAACGAGTTAGTTTATCTCTTCAAGAAATGTTTTCTTTATTGATTGTTTAACAATTGTCACAGACACATTTGTTCATTTGAGTGTATATGTATGCGGGTGTATGTATGTCAGTAAACAACAATGACGACGACTACGACAAGGAATATGAAATTGTAATTGTATTAGTAAAATAATAAAATAGTAAAAATAGTTCATGCAGTCAGTTTTCTATATTCATGATGAAGAATTTTGTTTTATTGTAAAACTTACAACAGACATCTTCATTTTTAATCATATTGTTACTTAAGTGCATTACAATGCAACTATGAAGACGACAACAAAAACAAAAAAAAAAAAACGACATTTACAATAATAATAACAATTCGCTCTCAAACACATACACATTCAATTGTATAGTTTTCCTTTTATGCCACTAGAGTTTTGTTTTGACAGTGATGTATGATGATGTTTTCTTTTCTAGAAAATAATATAAAAAATATAAACTTAAAAGCACTAATATACAGGGTGAATATTTTAGGGGTCGTGAGTATCAAGTCAAGCAAAATATAAAGAAAAATTATTAAAGTTTAAAAAATATCCCTGAAAAAATCTACAAAGATCTCAGCTTATCATCTTTTCAATTATGCTCCTCATAATGGGAATTACTTTGGAATTTAAAACAAATTTTCGGGTGTCTCTTAAACGAATATCCTTTAAAAAGAGTAAAGAGTAGAGTTTGTTTTCTTTCTTTAAAAATTGCTAAACAGAGTCACTTGGGTGGTGGCACTTCGTTAATAATAATTGTTTAAGATGGACGTAAATTTTTAAATATTAAATGATTAATTTAATAATAAGAATATGGTTTGAGATCATTTCATAAATTTAAGAGTTTCGAAGCAAACAAGTTCTCCATAGAAATATGAAAAACACAAATTTTCTAAACAAAAGTTTACTGTCAAAACAGGAAATTTTCTATAGAAAAGTTCACTGTCAAAACAGGAAATTTTCTATAAAAAAGTTCACTGTCAAGACAGGAAATTTTCTATAGAAATGTTTACTGTCAAGACAGGAAATTTTCTATAGAAAAGTTTACTTTCATGACAAGAAATTTTCTATAGAAATGTTCACTCTTAAGAAAGGAAATTTTCTATAAAAAAGTACACTGTCAAGACAGGAAATTTTCTATAAAAAAGTTCACAGTCAAAACTGAAATTTTCCTAAGCAAAGTTCACTGTTAAGGCAGCAAATTTTTACGGAAAAGTTCAATGTCAAGACAGGAAATTTTCTATAGAAAAGTTCACTGTCATGACAGGAAATTTTCTATAGAAAAGTTCACTGTCATGACAGGAAATTTTCTATAGAAAAGTTCACTGTCATGACAGGAAATTTTCTATAGAAAAATTCATTGTTAAGACAGAAAATTTTCTATAGAAAAGTTCATTGTTAAGACAGCAAATTTTGTATGGAAATGTTCACTGACAAAACAGAAAATTTTCGATTAAAAAATAGACTCTCTTATGCTTTAGAAAAATTGCTTGCCGGTCTATATCATAACGTTTCAATTTAAAAATTGTTTGTATAAAAGACATTTTTTCTATAGTAAAGTTTCTTGTCGATAAGACAACTTTCCTGTAGAAAAAAAGCTTTTTCTATTAAAGTGTTGCTCATATTTAAAAAATAAATAACAGCCAGTACTACATAATTTTGTTGACCCCTTAAAAGGCCTTCAATTATATTATTTTCATTTAAATTACATAAACCAAAAAACAAATTAGAAACAAAGTAAAAGTTTTCATTGCGACTAAACAATTCTATGAAAACTTTTTAACAAATGCACTAAGTACTTTTAAATACCTTCACTACAGTGGGGAAAATGCCCTTTAAACTTTTTACATCAAAACAAAAATGCACTCATAAAATAATACCAAAGAGAAAACTAAATTCAAAATGAACCCAAAAGTTTCTTATTTTTTATTTACAATAACAACAAAAGGGACAATAAGTCAATAAAGGTCCTTTAAATTGAAAACAAAAACAAAGTTACTCCTAAATGAAATCGTGACTAACTAAATCAGCTTTAAGATGATTATAAAAACAAATTATACTATTTTGCATAAAATTTACTTAAAATTTTCGAAAGTCTCAAATACAAAAAAATACTTTTAATTGATTTGAGTTTTAAAGTTTTTTTTTTTTTTTTCAATTTCTCTTACTCTCACATTCAAAATAAATATTTGAATTAAAAACATAAAAGTTTTTATTGTTTTTCTCGTTTGATATAAAAAAATAACTTCATTTGTCATTTAAGTTTGTCTAAATACTATTCCCCCTGAAAAGTCTATGAGTAATTATGCAAAAAATGGCAAAAACTTAAACCGGAAGAGTTTTACAATAAAGCGGAGTCGTTAGACATGAAAGTGAAGTGAAGAGAGAATGTTAGTCTAACCATATGTACAACGGAAATCCTTTAATTTTTTTTATTACATACAAACTAATTCATTCACTCATACAAAGATACAACCGTAAAAACCCTGTTTGTTTTTAATACTAAAAGACTGGTATAGGGGAAGGATAACCTTATAACAAATCTAAAAATTGCTTGTTTAGGAGACAATTTATCAAGCAATTTAGTTCTTACTTGTTCGACAGTCAACTTTTTCTAGGGATTAGTTGCTAAAAGAGAATTTTTTCTATAGAAAATTTTCTGGTCTGAAAGAGAATTTTTTCTACAAAAAATTTTGTGGTCTGAAAGACAATTTTTTTCTATAGAAAATTTTCTGTAATAAAAGAGAATTTTTTTATAGAAAATTTTTTGGTCTAAAGAAATTTTTTTCTATAGAAAATTTTCTGGTCTAAAAGAGATTTTTTTCTATAAAAAATGTTCAGGTCTAAAAGAGAATTCTCCTATAGAAAATTAGCATGTTAAGAGAACATTTTTTCTATATAAAATTAACTGAGTGCAATCCTTCTCATTTTGTATGACTAACTGCAATCGTAAGCCAACCGTAAATGTTTTTGTTAATTGTTGTTTTTGCTGCTTTTGTAGCCATTTGTAGCGGTGGTATTGGTGAGAGTGTGTGTGTGTATTTGAAGTAATCCTTGTAATTAAATATTTTTTTGTTGTTGTCAAAAAGTTCTTGAAACAAACAACTCAATGTATGCAAAATTAGTAACTCGAACTTTTTACAGTGTCGACAGTGTTGCATATAATTTGCACGTAAGAAAAAGTTTTTTTTATTACAACAAGCGCGCCATTGCATGTAATAGTATATTTGATAGTATATGTGTATGTGTGTTTAAGTATGATGAAGTAGAAGTTACTTCCGTTAAGACCTCTTTCAGCATTTTTGTTACTGATGATGGTTTTTGGAGCAACATCCTGCCAAAAGTTACACAAAGCGACTAGTAGTCTTGTTTGTTTTTGTTTTTTCAGCCCAGTTTTGTTTTTAAAGGTTCTTTAGCCTTTGTCCTTGTCTTTAAACGCACTTCAAATAAATTTCTTCAAAATATAGTGCATAACCTGATAATAACAGTAATTTTTTTTAACAAATAACACAAAGAGTTGTTTGCATTTATTATTTCACTCAAAAGACTTGTAACAGTCATTATTGTAGTACTTACGAAGTTGTTCATGTTGTTTGTTGTCGATTAGTTTTTTGTGTAAGCGAAAATTTCAATATCTCGATTGGACATTTTGTGGCAATTTTATGCTAATTTTGTTAAAGTTTCCTTTTCTTTTTGCTGTTTTTTTATTTCATTAGTAGCTGTTTTGATTTTTGTATAGTTTTAACACATTTTACACATTCCAGCCATATTTTACTTGCGTTGGTCCTTTAATTTTTTTGGTACTTGTTTTAAAAAGTAGTTCAGAGGCGATACTATTTGCTACTGTTTATTTTTACTATTTGTTTTTTTTTTTTGTCTTTTAAGTAATCTAGACAAAATTTTGCTATTTTTGTTATGTGCTTGAGCACAAACTGGAATGAAGAAATATTTTTGCAAATTAAATGCCAACAAACTTATGCAATTAATGCTAAAAAAAAAAAATATTTAAATTTAATAAACAAACTTGTGTATTAAATTTAATGAATAAAAATAAAAAAAGGTGCTCTTCAAGACAGAAAATTTTCTACAGCAAAGTTCAATGTCAAGACAGGAAATTTTCTATAGAAATGTTCAATGTCAAGACAGGAAATTTTCTATAGAGATGTTCAATGTTAAGACAGCAAGTTTTCTATAGAAAAGTTCACTGTCAAGACATCAAATTTTCTATAGAAAAGTTCACTGTCAAGACATCAAATTTTCTATAGAAAAGTTCACTGTTAAGACATCAAATTTTCTATAGAAAAGTTCACTGTCAAGACATTAAATTTTCTATGGAAAAGTTCACTGTCAAGACATCAAATTTTCTATAGAAAAGTTCACTGTCAAGACATCAAATTTTCTATAGAAAGTTCACTGTCAAGACATCAAATTTTCTATGGAAAAGTTCACTGTCAAGACAGCAAATTTTCACTGTTAATACAGCAAATTTTCTTCAAAAAAATTAAATTTTGAAATACTAAAAATATTTATTTAAAATTTTAATAAATTCAGACAAAAGTCCGCAGACTATGCCATTGTTAAAATATTTATTTTTTGCTCACTTGTTTTTCTGATTATTTTTTTCTATTTACTCAGTAAATTATGAAAGAAGGACAAAAGTCTTCAAATAAATGCTAAAAATTTGAGTCACGTATTTATGTTGGCTTTTCTTAACAAACATTTTAGGACAAAACTAAAAAAAAAATGTAACAGAAACAAACCTTTTGAAACTAGACATGTATACCGTCAGTCATACAATTGCACTGATAGCTATTCGTTACAATTTATAGAATAAAAAGTTGTTTTTTTTAGATTTGTTGTTGTCTGTCCATTCATGACATCTTTTGTTAGTGCACATCAGCACATTCATCTTTGCTTGCATAAACATTTGCCATTATTGCAATTGTCACTTTAGACAAATAAAGTAAATGAAAAATATTTTCAAACTAAAATACAACAAGATTGTTTTATTTTATTTTTCGCCTTTAAGTTTTTACTTTTTTTGCTGTTAATTTTGGCTTATAGTAAAAAGTATTAAAAGCAGTAAAAAAATTGCAGCAAAACAATTGATATAACAAACTACTGCAGACTCTCTTTTAAGGATATTGTGTTTTGAACATGAATTCCTTCCTAAAATATAAATGAATGACTGACGGAGTGTATATATGTTTTAAAGGGCGAAAAAAAAAACAAGCAAATGTTAACAACAAAACTACTTGACTTTGGTAAAATTACATTCCTTTTACGATTTTTTATTTTTTTTGTATTTAGTTCTAAAACAGTAGATTTTTGTTCTCATTTTCTTGTCCTTTTTTGCTAAGCAGTTGTATGGCATGAACAAACTAAATTCTCTGATGAAAGCAGGACCTTTGTTTCTCGATATTATTTCGAAAAAAAATTGTAGTTTTTATTTTTTTCTGTTCTTTGTTTTAGTCTAAATAAAAAGTAGAAAAAAGGAAACAAATAATATTGGTAAAAAGGACTAGAATTGAATACAATAAAAAAAAAAAGTATTTAAATTAAAATTTCGACACCAAACCCTTCATCATCATTATATAAGAAAGCAATAGGTTATTGTTAAAATCTTGCTCTATTGGCTGCAATTATTGATGTCTGTTTAGTTAATGAAGTGATTTGTAACATATGTATATTGTTTTTTTTTTTTTTTGTTAAATATAGAAAAAAATCAATAAAAACCGTTGGTTACAGATAATCGAATTTATATATTTGGACTGTATTAATGCCTTCGATTGAAGCTTAACTTGGGCTGCATGAAACCCTATTATTGAAACTGGGAATTTATGAAGATCTACAAATAGGGCTACAATTGTAAGTTGTAAACAAATCTAAAATTGATGCTGATCGGGGAATATATAAATAAAGAAATTGTAAATAATAAAAATATATGAAAATTGTCCTAAAAATTTCTCAATACAAATTATGTCTATTTCTGTTAAAACTTTTGTTTGGAATACAATTCTAAACAATTTTTATACCGTTTGTGCTGATGTTTGTAACGCATAAAAAAAAGTTATCCAACACCCACTTTAAAGTATACCAATCGACTCAGAATCACTTTTCAAATCGATTTTACGATGTCCGCCCGTCCGTCCGTCTGGCGTACTGGCTGTCCATGTAAACTTTGTGCACAAAGAACAGGTCGCAATTTTGAAGATAATTCAATGAAATTTGGCTGTGGGACTTTTATGATACAAGGACGAATCCTATTAAAATTGGTTGTGATCGGTCCGTTATAGCCTAGTCCCCATACAAATGTACCCCCGGAATAGAGATTCAACACTCAAAAATGCCTTAAAAATATAAAATTGACCATAGCTCCCACATAAACCCCTCTTCCGAAAATCACTTTAATGTGCATAAATCCCATACGAATGTTAGTAGTAGTTAGTTAGTTTTATATGAGTAGAAACAACATTTCCTAATTTTGTTAGAATCGGTCCATAATTTACCATAGCTCCCATATAAACCCACTTCCGAGAATTGCTCTAAAGTGCATAAAATCATGTAGATGTTAGTATCAACGCACAGTGGGGTCAAACGCAAATTTTTTGGTAATAAATCTGTATCTCCTAAACTACTGGTTGGATTAAATTGAAATGTATGAAGAAGTTGCTGAGGAGGACCTTAGCTTTGAGAAAAATAATCTTGTAGTCACCCTGTGATAACACAAGAAAATCTATAAGGTGTCAAAATTGACTACCTCGAGTATGTGAAAGTTTAAAAAATCGTAACTTATACAAATGAAGTCCGATTTTAAAGATTTTTGTATTTCTGTAAAGTGCTTGACAAGATAAAGAAAAAATAAACTTACTCACCCAAGTTATCTCTTACAGTTAAAAATATATTTACACTTGAATTTTTGATTTCTTGGCTCGACTTTCTTTCGTTTTTCGGTAATAAGTCCTTAGGTATATGAGGTAAAAATTTTTTAAAAATATCTTGTAATTTGCTCTATATTTCCAAACAACGTACTGAAAGAATTTTTGGATTATCTCAATGCGTCTAGACGTGAAAAATATTCAAAGTCAGCACTCTGAAATTGGTATGAAAAATGGCTATTTTTTAACAAAAATATAGTACAATTCTTTCACTTTTTACTCAAAGTTCCGTTTAAGAAAAAAATTCTTCTTTATATATTTCAAAAGACAAGGTTTCACAAATGACCAATATAGAAATTTTTAACTGATTTAGGCTTCCACCCTACATTAGGCATTGGTCGAAAATGGTGAATTTTGGAAAAGGTTAAATTTTTTATCGATTAATATAAAAAATGTATTATTATTTAACCATATCATACCATCCTGCGGAATAAGATTGATAAAATTTGGCCAAATGGTGCGACAGTTCAATGCTGAGTATAGAAAAAGAGAAGATTACGGGCTATAAAAACTCATGTGTTAAATTTAATTTTAAATCAACATTTTAAAAAACATTTTAGTGAAAATATAACAAAATTTATCGCTTGTGGCTCTAAAGCCCTAAAATGTTATAATAATTTTCATCAACATACATTTTTATGAGAAATTATCGCTCTTTTGTCCATCAAAACAAAGAATCGACATTTTGTGAACACAGAGAATGATATTAAATATGCATTACACTATGCAACAAATTGATGATCATCACGTGGGTGCGGAATCATTCCGATTGCAATTGATAGCTCTTCATATGTGTAATAAAACCTCCAAATGATTTATCGCTGGTAGGCAAAATTTTTGTTTTATGACCACTTAAACTTTTCTATTTTTGCACCTAAGTAGTTTCAGATAAATATAAAAAAATAATATAAATTTTGTTCGAAACTCAATTATTTTTACATAAATGTTTAGAGCACTTAAATGGCAATATTTCATTAGAACTTTCTATTAATCTATCTCTGATTATATGGGGTCATTTCTAGTCCGTTTTAACAAAATTAAACAAATGTCCATTAAAACTTGAGTTTAATGAGTTAAAATATTCTACAGAAATTTTCTACGTCGAATTTTACTAGGGGTCACCGAAGGTCAAAAGTTCATACGGTGAAGCGTTTATCCAAAGAAATGAAATTATTATTAATTTTGTTTACGATTTATACAAAACTTTTAATTTTATGTTATATTTCATTGCCTAGTTTAAGGAGTTTATATAAGAAATGTGGGAAAATTTCATAATTTTCTTTTTTAACAACATATGATAAGTCGGATGAATTTTTTATCTTTGGAGACTCCTAGTAAAATTTGAAGAAGAAAATATCTGTAGAACATTTTAACCCATTAAACTCAAGATTAAAACGACTTTCATGTCATTTCCTTAAAACGGACTATAAATGACCCCTTATAAGGACAGATAAATGAATTAAATGTTCTAATGAAATATTCCCCGATAAATACTCTAAACATTTATGGAAAATTATTTTAGCTTCGAACTATATTGATATTATTTTATCTGTAACTACCTTTGTGAAAGAATATAAAAGTTTAAGTGGTCATAAGTCAAAAATTTTGTCTACCAGTGAAAAATGCTTTGGAGGGTTTATTACACATATCAAGAGCTATCAATTCCGCCCCCAAAATACTGTTGCATAGTGTTATCCAAAAAAGTCTCTTGAAGATTTCTTAAACAATGTCGCAATTATTAATATTATCTGATTTTAAATTAGTCAAATATGTAGTGGGTCGCACTTCCATTACAATGTCAAATGTCGCGAAGCAAGATCTTGTGAGAACCTCTGAATTAAATAATTTAAATGAATTTTTTGGTTTATATTTTCAGAAACTCTTGTATCTTCTTTGTTTATTATGAAAGTATTTTACAAGATATTCTATGAATGTGAAGATTTTGAGAAAAAATTGATAATTTTTCTCTAAAAATTCAATATTTTATTAATTAAATTTTTTGTTATTATATAACTATAAGTTACTTTTCTTCATTTTAATGAAGCATACTTATAGGAAAATATAATCCCCCAAATGCATACTTTGAAAAAGGTATTACTAATTCGTTTTAAATATATTTTGCAACTATTTTTAACTTTTTACAATTTCTAGTTCTCATACATATTCTTTATTAAAGAAAACTATTGAAATGCAATAACAATGACAATATTTTTTTTACAAAAAACAATGAAAAACAAAAGAAAAATGAAATTAAAAAAAAAAAAAAAAAAAACAAAGACGGGAAAACAATGTGGCAACATGGTTATTGACAGACTAAATATAAAAGAAATGCATAGAAAAGTAGACCATGTATTGAAGAGGGAACAGGGTGGACAAATTTGCTAAGAATTTATGGCCACAATATATATTTAAATATATTTCAAAATTAATAAACGTGGAATAATAAAAAAGTTTTATTTTTTTATTCACTTTTGTGTTCTGGAAATTTTTTCAGAATTTATTCCCTTTTTTTCACTGGACATCTCTGATTTGTTCATGAAGTCAAGACAAATGTTTGGAATCTATTATGAAACAAAACATGACATAAAAAGCATTATTTGTTTTGTAAAAATTTGCCAGAAAATTACAAAAAAAAAAAAGATCTCTAAAAATAACATCCATAGAAAATGTTTAAAATGTTCGAAAATGACAAACAAAAGTGTGGGTAAAATAATAACCAATATACAGAATTTACAAAGGAATTTGCAATTTTAGTTTATTTGAGAAATAAACAGAAAAACATGAAATTAAAAAAAACTCAATAAATTAGTATTCTCTTACCACAGAAAGCAACATATTAGTTTTGTAGCATATTTTAAGGCGGTGTGGAAAATCTAAATTAATGTACAAAGCATACTTTAAGTATTTATTTGTTAATAAAATAAATTGTTAATTAAATAAAATTATAAATAAATTATAAAAAAAATATAATTTAAAAATAATTTTATTTTAGTTTTATTAATGCAATTTTTGCAGGAAAATTGTGTCTTATAAATATTAGAAAAGTCTAAAACTATTCCTACTATAAGCATTTTGTGGTTGTATTTAAAAATAATAATGTAAAGTCTAAAGATTAAAGCTGAGGTTGTCATTTATTTTCAAATTTACTTTAAGAAGAATTTTGTTTTAAAATAAAATTAAGTTTGTTTAAATATTTTTTATAATATGTGTGGCATATTTCTGGGCAAAATTTTAGCGAAAAAATTTAAAGCCTAACGCAAGAGCGGTCATATTTATTTACAAATTAAAGTCTACTTTAAGGAGTTTGTTATAAAATATAAATAAAAAAATAAAATGTTAAATTATTATGATTTTTTTTTTTCACAAAGTGGTTTGCAAACAATCATTTCTCTTCAAATTGTATTAAAATGCTCATGATCATTTTCCTTTGACATAATCAATGGTTACATTCATTTCAAAACGTGATTTGGCTCATAAATAGTTCGTGGTGTCTGAAACTGTAATTTTTATTATATGAAAGCAAAAATAAGCTTTGCAGAAGAAATGGAAAGAAAAAAAAGCATAACAAGAAATCATTTGAAAATATAATGAATTAATCTAATAAGAAGATTAGGAAAAAAATGACACTACAATTTTGTGTGTGTGTGTCTGTGTGATGGTTTCGAATTCGTATTCTTATGATGTTGAAAGATTATATTTATGAAACATAAGGACATTATTTATGGCACGTAAAGTAACGTGTTGTTTGTTGTGTGTTTTTGTTTTTTTGTCTCCACTGACTGTCTTAAATTCCCGGGCAATTTTTGCAAAATGTAACTGTTTTTTATGGGGTAAGAGAGATAGAAAGCTGTTAGAATTTGACGAGAAAAAAAAAAAAAAAAAAAAAAAAAAAAACAAGCAAACACCAAAAAATATAAAAAAGTAAAAATAAGTAGCTTAAGGTCATCAATTAAATGAATCTTTTTGATAAATCAAATTTTCTTGTTCATTTTTTTCTTTTTGCACAAAGTTGCTCATGACAACCATTTAAAGCCACACAAATAAAAAAATAAAAAACAAGAAAAATACAGTACAAAGTACTTTTCATATTATTTGTATTCAAAACGATTTCAATATTAAACCCTCAAACCAACACAACAAAGCCATATTTGGGAACATTTTTTAATCAACTTTCATGAGGTTTTTCATTGATGACAAAGTTAGAAAAAGTGCTGGAGAACAAATAAGTGACGAAAAGTTTAAAAAATTTAGCTAAATAACATGAAAATGTAATTAAATTTGAAATTGATTTGAAATTAACATAAAAATAGTAGAGTGAATGTAAAAAGGGGGAGACAAAACTGTGGTGATTTGAAATCGATATAAAAAGAATGAGGAAGTTTACTGTTTTTATATTTTTAAAGAAAAAAAAAAAAAAAATTTAAAAGGGAAACTAAATTAAATTAAAAAAAAAAAAACAAGCGAGAATGTTATATTCGGCCTGGCCAAATCTATATACCCATCGTCAAGTTTTTAAAACTTTACGTTATATAGAAGGTGGGCGGTAAAGTGGGCGGTAAAGTGGGCGGACCACGCGCATTTTTTCCTTGAACTATTTGTAAAAAATTTCGTTGACATTTCACCTTATATGGGAGTTGGGCGGATCATGGCCATTTTTGGTTTTGAATTGAAAAATTTTAAAAAATTAACAAGCAGATGGACAGAAGGACGGACACCAGAATTATGTCAAGAAAAAATATTTAAAAATTCCAAAAGTAAATTCTTTTACTTTTTAGCCAATATTAAAACCAAATGTATATATAAAAAATATTATATCACCTTTTTCTGAGTTAAGCGCTATTTTCTACCATGTAACCTCAATGTGTAGACGGATGGACTAATATGTATGAATATTCGAAAAACAAAACGATATCATTAAAATACTAAGATCACCTTTTCCAATTATAGACAGACGGAAGTTACCATTCTGCAAAAAAAAAATAATAAAAATCTTAAAATTCTAAAAACAAATTATTTTATTTAATAATAAATGAAACAAGTGAGAATGTCCCCCTAATTGGTCCCGTTCGAGCCCTATCCTGCTTTCAACAGAGAGATGGACGGACATAGCTAGATCGTCTTACAATCTAACCAGGACCCAGAAAATATATACTTTATGGGGTCATAAATGTTTTTATCGACCCCCCTCTTTTTGATGGTGGATATAAAAAAAGCTGACCATTAGAGTTACCTTTTTCTGAATTAAACGCCATTTTCGACCCATTTAACCCCAATGTATACACAGACGGACATTACCATTCTTCCAAACAAATTTTTTTTTAAATTCTAAAAATTAATAAATTTAACTAATATATATATAAAAGAGTAACGTGACTGACTGACTGATTCATCATCCCACAGCCCAAATGGCTGAAGCTAGAGAGACGAAATTTGGAACGTGGTAGGTCTCCCTCTTCGAATGTTTAGGGGATAAAAAATGGTAAAAACGGGTAAAATCGGTAACTCTATAACTCCCAAACTAATAAAGATACACAAAAAGTTGAATAGTTGTCGTTATTCAGTTAAAAAATAATCGGACAGGTGTCTGGTACTTTTTTGAAAATCGACCCTTTTAGGGAGAAAACGGTTAAAAACTGTATTTTGGTACTTTTTTGTCACCATATGTATCTTTGAAACCAATCAATATACAAATAAAATTTATACCATATTCATAACTTATCAAAAAACTAGAAATATAAATTTGGTACTTTTTCGAAATTCGAACGTTTAAGGGGTAAAAATCGTACCTATTTTTGGTACTTTTTTCATAAAATTTTTTTTATATTTATTGGCATAACCATATGCACATTTTAATATGGGATCTCACTATAATTTAGAAACTCATTGGAATACAATTTCTGATATTTCTATGGGTTAAAAAAAAGTAAAGGCGAGAAATTACATTTTATTCAAACTTAATAATGAATTTTCAATTACATTAAAGATTCAAGAGGATGAACTTTGTGGTACTGTTTTCTTCTTCTGATGTTACTTCTTGCATTTTCTGTAATATTTAAACTAGAAACATGAAATTAAAGATATATGGTCCTAAATGAATAAGAATCCACAATAGGGGATTTTGTGGTACTTTTTTTGTTCTTATAATAGTACTTTTTGAATTTTCTATAATATTTAACCTAGAAACATGAAGTTAATGTTATGTGGCCCTAAGTGAGTGAGTATTTATAAGAAGGGATTTTGTTGTACTTTTTCGTTCTTCTAACAACACTTTTTGAATGTTCTGTAATATACATCCTAGAAACATAAAATTGAAGATGTAAGGTCCTAAGTGAATCAGAATTCTTAAAAGTGATTTTGTGGTTCTTTTTCCTTCTTCTAAAATACTTTTTCGTTATTCTAATATTAGAAATGTAATATTAAAGACATATTATTATTTATGAATGAAAATTCTCAAGCTCTATTAGTCACATTCCTCTATACTAAAAAATAATAGGAATACTTTGGTAGTTGTTTAACTTTCGAATATTAAAGATGTTAAAAATTGTTACTTTATTGGTACCCTATCAAATATGCCTTTTGTACTTTTCGAAAATCCTATTTTAAATTTATTTTATAGTATGGTTTTTATAAAAAATTTCCGCTAACAAAGTAGCGGGTTAACAGCTCGTAATAAATAAGAAAAATATAACGTGATTATTAAAATATTTATATTACCATTCTCTGAATTAAGCCCCATTTCGGCTCCGTTTACCACTATGTGGGAAAGTCAGACAGTCGGACAGACAACGTTAAATCGAATCAACTAGTCATTCTAAGCCGATTGATATACATTAAGCTGACCTGGACCAATATTTTTGGGTATTACAAACATTAACACAAAAAAACTATAACTTCCCCACCTATTACGGTGGTGTAGGGTATATAAAAATAAATATGAATACTTTTCCGCATTTTACACCCAGCGTCAAAAATATGGGAGTATATTAAGTTTTTCATTCCGCATGTAACATGTTGAAAAAATCATTTAAGGCCCTAGAATGTATATACATATATGTAGATACATCCTGGTAAGATCCTAAATCGATTTAGCTATATCTGTCCATCTGTCCGTCTTTTTGTCTGTTGAAAGCAGGATAGGGCTCGGGGAGGACATTCTAGGGGGACGAAATTTGGTTCAAACTTTTATCTTATATAAGGTTTGTTTGGTATTGAAAATAGGTAAAATTAGCCTGGTCAGCTTAGTGTACTGCTCACCTTCCACTTGTTTTATATGTTCAAGGCTAATTTGATCCCCTTGTTAAGCGGCCACACTAAAATAACTCGATAACAGTTTGTCCAATTTTTATAATATTTTCAAGCGAAAAATGTTATTTTACATACATATTTTTTTAATGCATTCATATAAATTTTTCTTAATATTCATAAAAAAATATAAGTTACTACATCCTTAAGATTTATATTCAATACTTTAGTATTTAATTTAAATAATCCATTTCTTTTGAGAACACTTGTCCAATACTTATTTACTTTATATTCAGTTTTTCTTCTTTTAAAATTTATTTATTCCCTAACAAATATTGTAGAACAAACTATTCTATAACTAATTATTTGCTTTTTCAACC
This sequence comes from Protophormia terraenovae, assembly GCA_951394005.1. Lineage (NCBI taxonomy): Eukaryota > Metazoa > Arthropoda > Insecta > Diptera > Calliphoridae > Protophormia > Protophormia terraenovae. The sequence goes on along the minus strand of OX596076.1, from coordinate 74,959,335 downwards.
AAAGAAAACCAGTATCAGTTTAATAATACGATTTGTTCTTCTTTGTTTGGCTTTGCAGCCACCAAAGAAAAGTATTATAAATTAAATAAAATTGAATTTGAGCCATAAGATTAAAAAAAAAAAAGAGAAGAGACTAAAATTCATATTTAATTTATGAAAAATTAGAAGAAAATACAAAAACTTTTTTCTAACCAAACTTTATTTTTTTAAGAAGAAAACCCACACAAACATAAAGTAGAAAAAATCATAAAACATAACTTTTACATTATGAGAGCTTAAAGGAATTAAAAAAAAAGAAACGCACTTACACACCCACATATATATACATAAAAAAAATATAGGAAACTTACATACATAGACCAAAATAAAGCCATAAAATTCTCACCACTGCGTTTTTTTCTTCTTGAATTGATGTTCGTTTTTGGTTTTTGTTATTGTAGTTGTAGTTGTAGGAACAACTTTATTTTATTAACCTCGAGTTTGTTAAAGTATGAAACCATGTTGGGGGGTAAATGGTCAAATAACAAAGTTTTATTTTACACGCATACACACACACACACATACATACTTTATACAGACTCACTCGCATACAATAAACATAAAGTTTTTACTCTTATATACATAGACTCCCCATATTTTATCATAAAATAATATAGTATGCGTGCCATAGTGCATATAAGTGCTTTTTATTTATGTGTGAGTGTGTTTTACACAAAAAACTTTTGACGACGTTTATTTTGTTTTATATGCATTTTTTCTTTTTGTTTGCTAGAAATGTGAAACTTTTTGATTTTTGTGGTCGTATGTCGCAATAAATTTTTCTCATATGTGTGTAAAAATATGTCCAAGTTTAAGGATTGAAAACAGTGTAACTATTCAAAGATATTTAAAAAAATTTTCATTATTTTACAGCAAGTAGAGGAATATTGGGAAATTTGTTCCTTTATATTTTTTTTAGTTAAATTTTGTTGATTACAGTCCTTACTTTATGACTTACTTTTTTTTATTACTCTGCATAAATGAGTTAGTCACTGTGCGTGTGCTATATTACTACACACAAACACACACACATACTAACTATCATCCTCTATGCGTGTTTCCAGTAATTTAGTTTGATTTTTGAAATATCGCTAAAATGTTAAAGGGCTTCTTTATTGGAAAGACAATGATGTATGTGAAACCATCATATCTTTAACTCAAAAGCTTTCTGATGCCGTAGTAAAAACTTTTAATATTTTCCTTGCCAGTTTTTGCTGTTATGACTTTAACTTTTTGTTTTTAGTTTTTTGTTATTGCTACATTTGGTTGCATGTTTAGCATAGTTTTTGCATTGATATGAGATATGATGCAAAAAATATGAGATGTTATGACATTTGATATTGGTTGGATGTTACACTTGAAAAAAATCTAAAGTTTTGTTAATTAAGTAAATGGATACAATTTTGTTAAGAGTTAAAGGATATAGATAAAGTTTAGATTTCTGAAAATTTTATAACAGATACATATAAAGAAAAAAATATGATAAATATGAAAATCTTTTTTTTTAGGAAAGATTATCATGGAATAATTTATATATAATGTGTGTACAATAAGGATATAAATAATAATTTTAGATTTTAGAAAATACTTATATTTATCCTAAAGCAGGATATGTTTCAAATTATAAAAGGTGCTAACTCTTATTCAAGTCAAAGATTAAATATCGTCTTATTAAATCATGGTATCTCACAAACCTGGTTCACTCACATCTGTTGAAATGTTTTTGTTGATTTTGTAAATAATTTTGTAACATCCAACATAAAAAAATTGAGTTTATAATATTTCTAACCGTTTAAGAAATCCTCATAAAAATCTAAGACGATCTATCGTCTGGCTCATATTGAGGTAAAATAGTTCAGAAATGGCGTTAAATTCAGAGAAAGGTCATATCAACACTTTAATGACACAATTTATTTTTTTGTTATTTATTAGTTAATATAAAGTTAATACAGAATGATAATGTCTGTCTGGCCGTCTGTACGTTGCACAGTGGGGCAGAATCGAAATTTTTTGGAAATAAATCTGTAACTTCTGATCGGCTAGTTGGATTTGCATGAGATTTGGTATAGGCATAGCAGAGGAGTGTACAATATTAAATTTGGAAGGGAGACTGAACAGACCAATCAGGGGCGGAGCTAAAGGGGATACCTCTGTTGGGTACCTCTGATATACAAATTTTTTAATCACTTGCAAAATTTTTGTTTCTTGCCCAATTTCAAATGTATTTATACATTATTGTAGGCACTGATAAGACCTACAAAAAACATGTATGTTCTATTTATCTCTTATAGTTTTTGAGTTATTTGTACTTTAATTTTTAAGTACCTCAATTCTGCATGTTCTTGGTCCAGTTTTTGTCATATATATCCTATTGTTTCCGACCGATTTCATTTAATTTTTCTTTAGCTAATTAAAGAACAAAAATATTTATTGAATAAAAAAAATTTGAAGTCGATATCTTTACCGAGTCCAAAAATAAACGATTCTAAATTTGAAAATTGCAAAAATGACGACTTTTTGTGTTTTTTTGGCCGAAAAAGTATCTACTCTTTTTTCTCTAAAATAAAATTTTCTTCAAAAACATATATTAATTTTATACTTTTCTGAAAGGTATCTTCATAGAAAAGACTTTAAAATAAAAAACAAGCCCAATGACTTAAGTGGTCAAGGTACACACGCTCTCGAATTTGACCCATTTTATATGAAAGTTTTGACTTTAGTCTCTATTTTCTCAAATCCCAAAGCACGAATCGGCAAAAGGAATGCAGTTTAAGAATCTGTAATATGTTGTTAAAAGTTTTCAATCAAAATCTACGGGACTTAGAAAAAATTTGGATTTTATAGCAAAAAATGTGAAAAACCCATTTTTGGGATTTTCGGCGTTTTTCTGGGAATTATGGGATTCCTTTCCAAAAAATTTTAAAGTTTTTTTCACTTTCTCATTTTATACAATAAAGTCTATATCCTCCAAAAATTTCATTAAGATATCTTTAATAACAAAGATTTTATTACAGATGAAATATTTATAGTTTCTCAAAAAAACACTTTTTACAAAAATTTTATTTTAATTTCAAAAATCAGAAAAAGTATAAACTCGATTTTTTTCATCTAAATGACATTGCATAGCTGACGTAAACTTTATGAACAAAGTACAGGTTACAATTTTGAAGCTATCTTGGTGAAATGTTTTGGTCTACAATTGTCCACAGGTCTAATATAAGTCCCCTTCCCGAATTTTTATGCTCATACACAATGGTGTAGGGTATCATATGGTTGGTCTTGACCGACTATATTTTTTTTTTCGTTTCTTCTTCTATTTGGAACAATTTACACCAATAAATTCTTAAGAAATTATAGCAATAATATTATCATTCAATAATTCTTCTGAAAGTTAGTATTTGAAGTGATTTACTATAAGAATGAAAAAATGTGTTTTGGTCTAATAAGTTTAAAATCGACCTCAGAAAATCAAATAGAAGTACACTGCTACAGTGAAGTACTAAGATGGATATATAATTGTATGGGCATATTTTTCAGATATTGCTATAATTTATTGTATTACAGATCTTCAGAGATATTTTTAGCTCTGTAATAAATTAGAATTAAACATAATAAATTGATATAATAAAATACTATTAATTAAAAAAAAATCTGAAAAATTTATTTTCAGTTGCAAATATTTTGCCCAATATTGTACGTAATAAAATTATACTTAGAATTATTGAAATACATAACTTTTAAAATAAATCATCTAAATAAAATAAATTATCTTCTTGCACAATTTATCTCTCTCTCAGTGTACAAAGTTATTTTAAAATTCATAAATACTCGACTTTGGCATAAATTAGTTAATGTCATATGTTTTGGTAGTAAATTAAAATTACAGCATGAAATTCCAAACCCTCAAAAAAAGACGAATAGTGAGTTTATCAAATGAAGTCAAAACATGTTGTAACATAAACTGAACTGTTACTAATGATAACATTTTGAAAATTTTACTATAAATCCAAAAAAAAAAAAAAAAATGAAATACTTTATGAAAACTTTTGCACAAAATTCAAAAGCTGAAAAAAAGTATAGAAGAGAGAAAAGGATGTTATAAAATATATTTGAAAGATGTCAAAATGCCACCAACTACATTGAAACTCATACATATGGAACAGCCACCAGTACTACTACTGTTAACTCAAACAGGCAGACAAATAACAGTAATCATACTATGTATGTCCGTCTGTCTGCCTGTCAGTAGTTGTAGTTGGGTGTCTGTTTGTCTAACACAAATCATATGTAGCCATTTCTGTCTTAATATAGTATGTGAATGTGTATGTATGAATGTAAGTAGTAAGTATCATGTGTATAATTTATTAACACTTTGATTTATTGTCTTCAACGCTTGAGTTAAGTTTAGTTTTTTTTTCTCTTATTTTCCCCCGGTTTTTCGTCCTTTTTTTTTCTTAAATAAAACATATCCTTTTTGCTTACTCATATATGTATGACTTTATTTTTTGGGTGTTTTTTGTTAGTAAATAACAACAAAAAGTTTTATCATTTCTTATCATTATTTTATTGTTGTGTTTAGTCATTTAGTTTAGTTTATATAGTTTTTCCTACCATTTTATTTCCTAATTTGTTTAACAAATTTTTCATTATAATTATAATCACTTTAATGGGTGATAATGGTGATGATACGTCAGTAGAAAAAAAAAAAAGAATAAATATTAGGGTAAACCTTAAAGGAGGAATATGTTAAAGAATATTTTTGAAAAGTAAATAGGTTTGGGAATTATTTATGGCATAATTTGTTTATGGAGAAAGTTAATAAAATAAATTATTTTTTTATTAAAATTTCATTTTATAATTTTTTATATGGGACACCCTAATTGTTCCTTTTCAGACTTTTATTGTTATTGTTGCTTGTTATTTATACATTTCAATTTATTAATATGAATTTGTTATTTTTATATTTTTTTGTTTTCTGTAACAATAGTTACTGTGTTAGTTGTAATTGTTGTTGTTAAATATTTTCTAACTTTTGTTAGTTTTTATTTATTTTTTAATCTAAATGACATTGAAATATTTATATGTTTGTTTTGTTTTTGTTATGTTTTGATTAAAAAATTTTAGGGAAACAAAACATGAAAAATTTTTACTTGCTTGTATCACTATTTTTTGGGGGTCAAGAGTCATAAATATTTTTTTTGGTTTAAAAAACAATAGTAGAAAAGTTTTCGTTTTTATATAAGGCTATAAAGTCCTACAGACATATCGTGGATGTTTTGACAAAAGGTCATATTTGTTGTTCAACTTCCTTTTAGTAGTGCAAATTTACAATTCTGTAATTGGTATGTTCGTTTAAAAAAATTGGAAAATATACCCTATTCTCAGCGTACTGATGGTATGTGTAAATCATTTTGTTTAGAGGGGGAATAGGTTATTTTTGTTGTATATGAATTTGTTTTTGTTTAAGGAATTTTAAGTGGTTTTGTGGTGATTTAAGTACTGAAAATAATTAATTGTATATTTTGTAATTTTTTCATCAAGTTCTTTCTAAAGTTGTTATAAGTTTGTATTTTTGAAAAATTTATAAAAGTAATTTAGTTTGACAATTTTTAGCCATTTTCACTAGCAATATTGTTTCATGCACTTGGATTAGAAGGTTAAAATGATGAATAACTCCGACATTATTGGGCTGATAAAAAAATAATGTTCAGTTAACTTAAAAATAATTTTCGTCTACATCTTTTGGTATTTCTATTGTCTAAATCGTATAATTTATTTCGCTCTATTATTTATTTAAAACTACGGAAAAAACTTCCTACAGACCAAATTATAAAATTGGGGAACTCCGGAGGTAACATTAATATATTTAGAGTTGCAATTTTTATAACGAACACATTATATTCTGCCATTCAAGTACGATTTTATTCATTCTAAGCTGATTTGGGAAAATCCCAACAAGTTTAACTTATTATTAAGAAGTGTATGGTTAACTTTGTTGAAAGCTTTACTAAAGTTGTATATCACATCAGTTTGATGGTTTTTAAAAAAATTCTTCATTAATTATGGCAGTTAACAGTAGAATATTTGTTGTAGTTTAGCAACCTTTCCTAAAGCCATGCTGTTGCGGTGACAATAAAGATGAAACTTTGTTGACAATAAAATCTTAACGTGTGTTAAGATTTTTTCGATTTCAGAATATTTTGTTATCATTTGTATATTATTATCAAGAAATGGATAGAACATTGAGCTCTTTTTTGAAGTTGTTTTAATTTTAATTATGGTTTATATTTGATAACGTAGTGAGACACATTTTGGCTCATCATATATTGCCTCAATGATTCCAATGCGAAATGAAAGTATGCCATCAAATTATTTAGATCACCAAAGGTTTTTGCAAGGTTAGTTCGAATTTCGATGTTATGTAGGAGTCGATATTTTGGAGCACTTTTTTCATTATGTGTGTAAATAACAAATCAGTAAATTTCAATATATTTATGGGTTCTTATTGTTTAATAGGGCTTTTTTAGATATTATGTAAGGATTTTGGGGCGTAAAAAGGAAGGGTTAAATGCTCCTTCCACTTTTCACAACAAAACTGATATTTGTGGACGTATATGGGCAATTCTCATTTTACGTTTGCCTTTATGAAAACGACCTTAAACCTAAAATATTTTTTTAACTTCTGATCTTTTTAAATAACTTTTGATGCAATTACATTAACAACACTTGATGGTGTAACAGAAAAAAAATTCAAGACCTGAAACGGTTCCATGTAATGTTGGCAAACACTCAAAGTCAAAAAATCTAAAAAAAGTTTTTGAAACTAACAAGTTTTTTTTTCCTTTTTTTGATCGTGATTTTTAGCATATGTGTTCAATTCTTCTAATGTAGGCTATAAACACTTGTTGAAAAACACCAGCATGGATTTAATCAGCGTGCCATTAACCAGTGTCAAATTGTGTTATGCAAAAATCGTGAAACCAAATTTTAAAAAATTTTAAAAATTAGCAGTTTTTTCACTAGGAATTTTACGCCGTTTCGGGTATCGCAAAATTCAAAATAGAGCCAAATAGCTCTTGATCACTTATGCATCATTTGACATATATCTCGTTAATGTGCTGTAGGAGGTGCCCAAACTTAGAGAGAAAAATGTGAATGGCTTTAATCGGTGCCTTTTTCGCGTGGCACACTCGCAACATTATTTCAATGAAGCTATAGTATCGCGTTATCAAAAAATGTTTCCAAATTACATTTTAAAATCATTGTGGCATTTTAAAATATTAATTTGCTAAAAGTATATATTTTCAAAAAATCCGAGATTTTGCATATTTTGTTGTAGCGGATTTTGGCGTTATAAGTCAATTTTAATCTAAAATAAGTTCTTGTGATAAGTTTTACTTACGCAGAAAATATAATTTCACTAAAAATATTCAACAACGGTTTTCATGGGCTAAGAACGCGATGTTTTTAGTTTAACATGAATCGTCGAGGCACAGCCAAGGAGCTAATTAAAATTTCCGATGATATATGTCAATCTGTAGCTGCTTTAATACTTATATCAAAATCAATAAGCCGTTCAAAAAAAAGTACGATTTTGCCTTTAATGCAACTATAGAGATTTGAGTAAGTGCAATTAACAAATTTATATAAATGTAATTGTCTTATGACTTATTTAAAAAAAAAAAATAATAATAATTTTGCAGTAAATGGATGAATATGAACAATACTTCATCACTAAAAACTCAATTTTGCAAATTTTATAAGAAGGTTTAATAATTATTAAATTGCTAATATATCCACGCATACTTAACTTATCGCGATATTTTTAATTTGTATTTAAGATGCACCATTGTAGAGTACATAAATGCAATAATTTTTGATTTAGGACTATAAATAGAATTTTGACAATTTTGTTTATAAATTTTTATCTTAAACCTTCATAACATTGATGCCGTTCGCAAAAAGTCATTCACGCGAACAGATCTGTGTTCCACTAGACTTAGAGAATATTAGTACTAAATATCGTTGATGTGCCATTAAGAAGTGTTCGAAATTTTTTTGAACACCAAAAGTAAACGAGTTTGAAGAATTTCCCATATATTTCCAGCATCCTCTATAAGGAAATATTGGATATTATATTAATCAAATTTTGTAAATAATTCTTATTTTGAAAGTTCAAACTAAGTTTCGCACATATACCATGTATTTTGTGGAGAAAGCTATGGGCTAAAATATAAGTTTAATGCCTCGTAGCCCACTTTTAGTAAAAATCAATTTTTGCTATTTTCTTGATGGTACTAAGAATAGGAAGGAATAGAAAATATTGTATATTATATAATTTAATCTTTATGGTTGCCACGCCTCTTTTTCACTGTTATAACACTGTAGTATTTTTTTTTTTACCAATTTCATCAAAATGTTTTTGAAATTTACTTACTACGAAGCAAAAGAATCCTTCCTTAAAAAAGGTTGGCGTAGCATTAATTCAGTACTTATTTCAAGGATATACGTATGTGCCAAGTTTCATTTTAACCGGTTCAGTAGTTTAGACATAAGGTCAAGTCAAATAAAATAAAAGGAAGTGACATCCAGCAAAAATCTAGTATAATAATGCTAGTAGTCTATAAAACAACAACAACATACAATTACATTTGAATTTAATAATTTAAATGGTTTTCATATCTAATTAAAACCGAAATTTAAACTAACTTTGAAAAATCCTTTGGCGGTTTTACTATGCTACTGGTACGCTTTCTTTTAACTTTGGAATTATTGAGGCAATTTTTTCTTGTTGCACAGTGTAATTAGCCTCGCTAAACCTAGATTTAATTTGGGATATTCTTTTATATCACATAAATACATTTAAATGTATTAATTTAAATTACAAAAAATTTTTTAAACTCTCTACAAATTTCACAAATCACACCTTCATTTAACACTAAACTTGTATTTATCAAAATATTAAACTTTATTTATTTGACCCTAAAATCCAGCCCGCATAACATAAAATTCGCACATAATCTTGGCATTTCTATACACTATTACTCTTAATTTCAACACACTTCCTGTGTAAAAGTAAAATAAATATAAATATGTATGTGTTTAAACACTAATACACAACACTTTCAATAAAAATAAAAGTGGATTAGAAATAACTTTATAAGGATTTTTATTTGCAGTTCTCTAACTGCTGGTATATAAGATTAAAATAAAAAATATAGAGCAAAAATTGTAAACAAGATTTGGTGAAAAGTACTACAAAGTAAATTAATAAATTGATGATGATTTTGATTTAGTTATGTGAGAATAAATTCGAAAAAGTTTGTGTATAATACAAGAGATAGGGAGGAATATTTTAAAAAGAAATGTTGCCTCTGGGAAATAGATTTTAAAATCAAATAAATTTCTATAAATTAAAATGAAAATAAACAAATGTAATCCTATATTAATGTTAGTAGTGGTATTAAATTTTCTAGTCAATATTGAATCGTGTGACATTAAACTTATTTCCCGTATGTATAATTGTAGTGAGGGTAATATTAATACGTGGGCGATTGTACAAATATATGTGTTTGTATTAGTATTATAATATTACACAGTTTTAATGTTTAGAGATTAGAAAAAAAAAAGACCGGAGTGAGACTAAAATGAAATAAAATATAAGAAAATAAATATTCCATTATGTCTTTATTGTATTGTCTTTTATGACTCACGTTTTTCTCTTGTCTCAAAATAAATATCCATTAAGGTGTAAACAAATATAAATGTACAAATAAATATAAACACATACACACACACTTAAATGAAAGCAGTTTAAAAAGTTCTATAAAAACAGAAAAAAGTAAATTATTTTGAACACTATTTCTAATATTTAATAATAACTTTTTAGACTAACCTCCTTTCAATAAACATAAATGTTTACAAATATATACAATACATGCAACCATTATATATGTTTGTATGTATGTGTTTGTATATTGTGTTAATATAATAAACACACTTGCACTTGTATATTCTGAAATGCTCACACCTACATTACCCACTCTAACACGTATACATTTATACAGTGAATTTCGCATACAAATATATTTTGTAGCTTGTAAATAAATATTTGTATCCGTTTGTGTTTATCTGTGTGTGTTTGTGTGTGTGTATTTGTATGTGGCGTATTTATATCACTTTAAGAAAATACATCTATAAATCAATTGTCAAAAGGTAATTATATGATATTACGTGGTATTTACCTTTAATTCACACGCCACATTTTTGCTGTCTTACATTTCATTTGAAGCGTTCATAGTTAATTTTAAAAAGTGCCCCTATTGTAGGCAAGGTTGATGAGTGAGTTGGGAATCTAATACCAATATAGTTTATAAAATCCTTGCATATGAGTAATTCCATATCGGATTTGCTACCTCCAATTTCAATGAAATTTGCTACAGTTAATCCCTATTGCAAGTGTTGCTCAAATTACAAACATTCAGACCATTTCAGGTCCAAGAAAATGATGTTTTAAAAATGAAAAAACTATTGATTTTTTTTTTTAAACTTACATACTTTATTGCTAATAACTTCTACACTATACCTTGTAATATTCTAAATTTTATTTCATTTAATAGCAAAAGATGTTGAATTTAAAATTTATAATTATAAAATAATAAAAATAAAAGCTGAATATCTCAAAAAAAAAAAAAAAAAAAAAAAAAAAAACGGTTAAATATGTTCAAAAATAAATTTAAAATTTTATTTAAGAGTGAAATTTAAATACAAAATTTGACTTTAGTTTATATTTTGTTACTTAATTTCCAAACTAAAGATGTGTCCAATATGAAATTTTGTACAAGAGTTGTGTTAATATTATATAATTTTTTAGGAATTTTAAAAATACTGTTTTTGGAGATAAAAAGGTTTAATTTATATAGGTATAATTTTGACCCTTGAACTTTCTAATTAAATCAACTTGCAAGTTGAAGGCAATATGTTCATCTTTAAAATGATATTACAATTAAAAATTTATTGTAAGGAGTGAAATCGAAAAAATCTTTTATTATTTTCAAAAATGCATACATTGAATAGTATAATAGCATACTTTTAGGTTTATCCAATTAAAACATTTACACTTTTTTCCTTTAATATTTTTTAATTGGAATGTAAGTAAATATGTTTTCTATAAACTTAACAGCGAATTTCATTATTAATCTAAAGTTCAGATCATACTCCTTCCATTTTTCGGCTAAATGTGTTTGGACAGCGGCATAGAACAAACAAACTAAATACCAGGACTAATGAAGGTAAACGAACCAACGGAACCCAAAGTTGATATCCGAAGAGATGAAATTAAAAAAAGATTTTGAAGTTTATAGACATCCAATCTAAACTATATCATACCCTAGAACTGCAGGAAAAATTGTACGGGAGCTTTGCTTAAATATGAGCAGTTCCGCGCAAAGCTTTTTATAGTAATTATTTATAGTAATTTCAGTACAGGAGCTATGGGCAGTTAAGACACAACATCTTTAGAATGGTATTACCGAATTAAATTTTTATTATTAACCCTGGAAGGGCTTCGTTAGTCGTTTCGACTAACAACAATGCTGTTTTGAGTGATATTTCTTTATTCGTTGCATATTCTTTTGGGAATTAGTGTATAACACCTGCCGTAAATAAGATCTTGAAGTGTCCAGGCGTATGTTGATGTGAGTGATCTAGAAGTTAGTATTTTGAGCAACCATGTTAGTCGAAACGACTAACGAAGCACTTAATGTGACTTTTTGAACTTTTAGCGATAAAGTAATTTAGTAAATATAGTAATGCAGTGTATTTAATATTTGATCCTATAGTATGAAATATATTTTTTTGGGAAAAATAAATAAAAAATGAATTCCAGAAACGCATTGATGATGAGGAAGCTCTATATCCTATATAAAATAGAAAAGGCATTCTGAAGACTGAATAAAGCCATATTATAAAGTACTAACGATTACAGATCGACTTCATCTTATGAATTCTATAATAAAACCTCAGGATGCGATTGATATTTTCGACCAAATATGCAGTGAAATATTATAATAAATCAATATATATCGGTACTGCTCTATATTTTCTACATCAAGCTAAACATTATTCATATTAATAGTTCATTAAAAAAATATGTTAAAAACAATTAAAGAACCATTTTTTTTAATAAAATTTCCTTAAAAACTGCATAAGGATCTAGTTAAGTGACTAATGTCTTATTGACTTTGTTCTACTTCCAATTTATCAACCAAGCTTTGTAAAAATGTAGAAAATCTCCTATCTCCAAGTAAATTTATAACAATCGTGTAAATTGTAGAAAAAAAAAAAATTAATTAAGTTTTCAGGTTATGCGACTAAAAAACACTGAACTACTAAGGGATACTGTAATGAAAAAATCAAAAAAGTATCACAAAATTGAAATACGCACAGAGTATGCAAAAGCATTTATTTTTAAACTCTTTTTTGGTTAGAATAATTACAGAATACATATATTTAAAAAAACATATATTGCCTGTTCAAAATTTTTTACACAACTAACACAAAGGGTTCTTATGTAACATCATCTCCGAAAAAGTACAAAAATTGAGGTCTTTTCAGTTTTTGCTTAATATTTTGAAAATAACGATAAGTATTTGGGAATTTTTGCTGTTATTTTATTTAAATTAATTCATCAATTAAAAATCAATTGATTTATTTTTAATTTTAATGATACATCTTGAAATATTTCGAATAAAAGTTAGTGTTAGTCGTTTCGACTAACGAAGTCCTCAGAAGGGTAAAAATATCGAAGCCCTTCCAGGATTAAATATGATCGAATTTTTATAAAAATTATTAGATATTGCAACTGAAAATTTGATTCAAGTTCAAATTATTTAAAATAAATAAATTCTTAATAGCAATCACTAATATTTCGTTTGGAAGTATGAATTTAATTCCGTTATCTTGATTAATTGAATAAAATATTAAAAAATACAAATTGGTTTATACAACTAATTTTGTTATTAGAAGAACTCTAATACAATTATATTAATGATTTGTCTTCTATAATGAACGTTAATATATTGAATAATTTAATATTTATAATACATTTTGTATTTATGGAGCTAAATTTTAATAATAGTAACCATTTACAAATTAATCTTTTTTCTGTCAGTTATTATTTTTAATGATAACCATGTGAGTTTGATCAAAATGAGGGACGAAATAGAAGTACGTGAAGAAGGTCCACATATTTATAATAGGAAGACCAAGAAAATTGAAAGCATATTGAAAAGAACTCCAAACACATCTGGTAGAAAAGCAGCCTGGTTAGCTCAGTGCTCTGACTATTTGGTGCAAAAAGTTAAAAGCCAATGCAAGCTTGAAAATATACAAAGTCCAAAAAGTTCAGACAGAAATGCTGCAAAAAATTTAGAAACTAAGAATAGGGCACGGAAATTAAAATCAAATTTCAAACAAAAATTCTCACGTATGTACTGGTAGATTTTTCACAGCTTCCGGGTCAGAATTTGTATATTGCTAATGTTAGAGGAAATGTTGAAGATAAGTTTAGGAACAAAAAGCAGAAATAAATTCCTAAAAAATTTCTGGTGTGGCAAGCTTTCTGCAGTAATGGCAAAAGAAACAAGTCACTTGTAAATATAAATCAATAAATGTTTGAAGGTATGTTTCATAAGAGAGCACAATGTGTCCACATATTTTTGGCCCGATTTGGCATCATGTCACTACGCTAAGAAAGATCTGGAGTGGTACCTAAACAATAACATAGTTTTTGTACCATGAAAGGTTAAAGGCTCCGTTACTCTACCGTCAATGTAAATGAAGCGAATCAGCTGACACGTTATGCTTATGACAGTTATGTATTTGTATTTGTACTTAATAACATAAATGTAATGTAGTAACCTAATTAAATTAGGTCGCTTTACGTTTTTACGTGACAGCTGTAAGAACAATCTTGACAGCTTTTTATTTGAATATACTTAATCTACGTAAAAAATCGATGTAAAAAGTTTATCAATTGGAGAATTTGTTTCGATGTTTTCTTCACAAAAAAGTTGTTAAAATAATTTAAATAAGGCGGAGAGTTGAAACAATAATTTAAAATTAAACATGTTTGTTACAAATTTCGTTTTGTATAAAAATCGCCAAATAAAAACTAATAAAACTAGTGATTTTTAAACTGGATTTACTGGAAATATGAATAATTGACATCACTTGTGTTGATGTGTACAAAACAACAACAAATTACTTTCTTCATTTACATTTTTTGAGTCCATTAACGTTCTGCTTACATTTACTTTTTTACATTTACGGTAGAGTAACGGAGCCGTAATTCTCTAAATTGTCCGAAGCTAAGAGCAAAATATCTAAGATTTTAAAAAGAGATGGTCAAAACACTTCTAAAAAAGTAATTAAAACAACAACAAAGGTTACCAAAAAAGGTTTTCGAGTTTATAAGTAGTGGTTAGAACTATAAAAGTTATATTTTTCCGTGATATGTTATATAATAATTAAATAAAACTAGCGAGAATGTTATATTCGGCTTGGCCGAATCTGTATAAGTAGGCGGACCACGCCTATTTTTTGTTTTCGAGTTTATATTGATAATCGAACTATCTGTAGAAAATTTCGTAGTCGTACATGCTTTTGTTTAAGAGATATCAGCAGAAAAGTACGAAATAAAGCTTTAATGATCACCCAGTGTTTCTAGTATTTAGCCCATAGCCCATAACAATGTATAGTTTAGAAGTTATTAGCAATTAAACAAGTACACTTTTGTAAAGTTTTTAGCATTTTTTTGTTTTTAAAATCGTCATATTTTTTGACCGGAAAGGGACATGAGTCTAAAATTTTATGATTCGAGAAACACTTCCAATGGCTAATTTCTGTAGTGAATTTTATAGACATCGGATATGTCAAGTCCGATTGCTGTCCGTTTTGACATGGAATCACTCATATGTATGTAAATATGGTATCAATTTATTTTATTTTTTCTCCTAATGAAGTAAAAACCTATTTTTATATAATAACTAGCAACACCCGGTGTATTTCGCCACCCCACAAAATGAAATACATAGTAATTAAGGGTTAAAAAAAATATACTAATTTTTATATTTAATTTTTATGGGAGGGACCATACCCCCATAATCCGCTAATTTATTAGACAAATGTTTTCATGGATGTCAAAATTCTTTGTGCAAAATTTGAGCATTCCAACTCCAATAGTTTCCCAGATATACGAATTTTAGCATTTAATTCATATGGGAGGTACCATGCCCCCTACTTCTAGTCCGCCCATATTTTTCTTAAATATTAATATTGATACCAAAGTGGTCCGACAAAATTTTAGAATTCTAACTCTTATATTTTCTCAGATATGATAATTTAATATTTTCTTTATATGGGAGGTGCCACGCCCACTATTGGTAGTGTACCAATTTTTGTCCAAAATATTCATATTGAAGCTAATGCTAGTCGTACAAAATTTGAGCTCTCTAATTTTTATAGTTTTCCAGATATAAAAATTTTGGTATTAACTTTATATGAGAGATGACACGCCCACTATTTATTTTCCGCCCATTTTTGCACAAAATGTTCACATTGACATTTAAGTTTATTGTACAAAATTTGGGAAATGTAACTGTTATAGTTTCCTAAATTTACGGCATTTGGTATTGGCAAGCAATATTAGGCGTGGGATGTGCCACACCCCCTATTGCTAGTTCGCCTATTTTTTCCAGAATGTTCATATAGGTGTCAAAGTTGTTCGTGCAAAATTTGAGGACTTTAGTATTACCAATTTCCGAGATATACTACTTTTAATAGTTATTTAGTAAGTGGGCGTGGCACCTCGCCCACATGGAATTTCAAAATAAAAAGTAGCCTATTTTTCCTTCCAGGCATATAGGAACAAACTGTGAAAAATTCAAGAAAATCGGTTTAGCCGTTTAGGCGGCTATAGACTTCAAACAAACATACATACATACAAACAAACACACATTAATTTTTATATATATAGATTACCTTAAAGTATGAAGTGTGTTAAATATTCGTTGCCTGACAACTTGCAGGCTAAAACAATATATTCACAGCTTGTAGTATATTTAAAGTAAACACATTGTTTCCCAGAAACAACTTACTATATACTACCCCCACCCAACCAATAACAAAACCAATAACATCTTTATAATTCATGTATTCTTTACACATTGAACAATATACATGTATTTTGTTTTTATTCTGCAATTTCATTTAATTGACTTTAAAATTGCATTTCACTTATATTTTGTTACAACATTTTCATTTTATATTCTACCCTCTGGTTCGTGTTTTATTACCATTTTTTTCGCTTTCACAACGAAATTAATTGAATTAAAACATTTCCTGATCTTAACTTATTTTATATGTATGTGCATTTGTGTATATATACATGCACATATACATATAAGAATAAATGGATGTTAGTATGTTTATAATTTTGGTATTGTACTCATACACATACCAACATACATGAATAAGTAAAACAAATGTTAATATTTTATTATATACAACATTGATTTTTGCCTAAGGATTTTTTTCATCGCTATTAATGTTTTATATGTGTGTGTGTATTTTCTTGCAATATGTGTCTAGGCCAGGTTTATACTACTATATATTGCTTTTTATAAAAAAAAATAATAATAAGTGTAACATATTGTTTTAAGTATCTGGACTATTTTCTACATACAAGTTAATACATAAATATTTTGTTTAATATTGAGTGCATTGGTTGTAAGCGTGTGTGTTATAACTTTATATATGTATAACTGTTAAATTAATATTTTTCATATAAAATTTCTTCATATAGATTTTTAAAAATGTATATACCCAGAATTTTTTTTTGTCACATGACAATATGCAGCTAATTTTTAGCGCTTAGTTTCAATAACTTAATTTTGATCCTGTGATTATAGAAATTGTATAAATATATTTATTTAGTCCTTTTAATTGAATTACTATAGTTTTTATACCCTACACATTTTACGATGTCCGTCCGTCCGTCCGGAATTCGGTCAGAATATTTTCTTCAAACTACCAGATCACTGTAGCGCGGTAAGATGGTAAATGTACTACAATGTATTCGTAGTGGATATTCAAATTTGTACAGATAGTCAAGCCGCGATTAAATCTCTAGGTGGTGTCTATTCGACATCCGAGTTGATACATGAATGCCAGGCACCAACAAAGTTGGTTGGTTTATCGATGGTATTTTGCCAATTTAGCATTCTGCTTTATTTATCGAAGATAGCTCGGCAAAGATAGATAAATTAATCCACATGCTCTATCACTAGGCAGATTTGACCCCACTATGATGAATCGCAAACAAACTCCATCTTGGGAATGCAAAGACGTCAGCTGCGAAATCTTGTAGCCGTTAGTATTGAACACTGGGTCGCCGGTGCGCATGTTAGGAGATTAAGTCTACCTTTAAACGACCGTACTTTCATGTTATAAAAGTGTGCGAATGTTTTTTATTTAGAGCCTTAAAAATATTGCGGTACTATAATTTAAGTTAAACACTAAGAATTTTAAATAATTTTAAACAATTTAGATGTTCTTCAGCTTTTAAAAATTTAGCGGAAAATAAAGATTTTTTTATTTTTTGATATTCTATGGATGTTTACCTTTAGTAAATTAAAGTTCTTTACTTTGAGATTTTTAATTATATTTCTTTTTTTCTTTTTATTTCAGGTATGTTCGATTTTCTTATTTCATAAAGTTTAAGGATAAGGTAGGTGTAAGTTAATTTAAAGAAAAAAATCTACAATTTATCAGAGTATACAACTTATTTATTAAATAATAAATGGTTGTAATCCTGTAATATTTAGGTTTATATTTTTCTTAAAATACCTAATGGAATGAAATTAATTATATCATTTGTTGCTACTTATTTTGACGACCAAATCAATGGCTTATATATTTTATGAGATGAGGAAATAGGTGATATTTAATTGATCATAATGTAAATTAAATAAATCTGTAAATACTTAAAGATCTTTATTTTTGAGATGGGAAAAAAAAACGCTTTAATGGAAATAATTTCCAAAATGCAAAATAAAATAAAATCCGAAATGGAAAAACCGTAAAAAAAGAAAGGGGGAACAAAATTATCGAAAAAAGCCGCTAGGATAAATGAAAATAATCGCCAAAATAAAAAATGCTATAACAAAAAAAATTCCACATTAAAACATTCATCTAAATGAAAGAAAAATCTGAAACAAGAAAATCGTGAAAAAGGAGAAAAAATAATCGGCAAAAAAATCGTTTATTTGAGAGAAGAATCCAAAACGTAAAAATCGCAAAAAATCAACTAATCCAAAATAATCGCCAAAATGAAAAAAATACGCTAAAACGAAAAAAAAAATAATTAATTCTTCAAAATTCATAAAGAGACAATCTTTAATAGATTTACTTCGATGTTGTTGAATAAAATATATAGAAGTTGTATGTTAAAATGTTTTTATGATGATAATTGTTTCATACCTGTTTGCAATAATGATAATTTTGTTGAAATTAAACTCACCACTATTAGGTTTGATGACGTGAAAGCCTCCAAGTGATCAATGTAGGTGTTGCTAAAAGTTGTGCTTTAAAAATGTTGGTTGCATATTAAAATATTTTCTTATAAACCTTTAAGCCCAAATATGTTTTATTTTTTTTGTGTGAATGTTAATATTTGACAATGCATTTAGAAAAAATGCTCTAAAAGTAGAGACTAAAAAATATGTAATAATAACTTTAAAAGAATGAATTCTTTTATGCTATTAAGCAGTATAATTAATAATTTGTAGTTAATTCTAAATAATATTTGAAAGAATTATATAAAGAAATATATTCATTATTTTTCAATAATTGAATTTGAAATCTTAGTAGTTGGTTACTGAAATTTTTATAGTTTTAGTGATGTTTCACCGGAATATTGATGGATGGATGGTTTTCAATAAAATGGACGAAAACGGATATAATTTTTTCTTGATGGTTCTGAATATGATCGCACTTGTACAGTGGAAAAATAAGATTAAGGTTACCATCTTCACAATATAAAATAATGAGATGTAAATCTCATTATTAAAGACATATTAATAAAAAAAAAAAATTTAAATCAAAACGTTCATTACAATATCTTTAAATTTTCGAACTGTACTTTGCTCCTAAGGTTTATATTGACTGGCTGTATGTTCCCAATCGAGCAGACGAATGGGCGGACATCGTTAAATCGACTAAGAAAGTGATTCTGAATCGATTGTCTTTAAATGCCTTATATATTCACAATTAAGATATAGAAATAAATTTTACTTTCTCTAAAAAATGATTTATGATTCTGTTCCTTTTTTAAGCTAAAGATAAAAAAAGTTAATTTTCTTTTTTTCAATTTTTATTAAAATACATTTACTATTGAAAAGACATTCTCTTGATGGATGATGGATGTATTTGGAGCTTTTATTTATTGATTTCTTAAGATTTCCCCTTATAGAAATATTTTTGAATTTTCAAGCGGAACGACACATTTTTATTTATGTTTAAACATTTCTAATTTGATTGTTATTTTAAACCAAATTACTTTAAATTTGAACAACTTTTTAACTTGAGTCTATTTGTTTAAAAAAAAAATTTAAACTGTAATTGAAAGATGGAAATCAGTTTTAATATAATTAGCAATATGCCAAAAAAAAAGTACTTTTTCATTTTCAAGCTATGAATGCCGAATGATTTTTAATGCTTCGGGGGTGGAGTCAGCTACCTTAATATATAATTAGGGTGTCCCTCACTTGTCCAAAAACGGAAATATAGGGTGGCCCTTAAAACTTGGACTTTTTTAATTTTTATGAATTAAACGCATTATTTATGTTTACAGCTACAAATTCAATGTTTTTATTAGTTGGATAGATAGTCTGGGTAGTAGTCTTTAATTTTCGGATATTGTGGTAATAATACACTGAGAAAAACAAAATGGCAACAACAAAACATGGAAGTAAGAAAATACTACTGTTAACATTTAACGCGGCACAAATTGGACTGAATGTTATGCCTTGAAAGTCAACATAGTTGTTGATGACAATAATATCTAAAATTCTGCGGTGGTGCTTGACGATCGCATTTTTCGTTTACGAGAAAATTTGGAAAATTTAAAAAAAAAATCGAAAAAAATTAAAAAAAAATGCGCTTTTTTCAACTTCATGGAATGTAATCTTCAAGCACCACCGCAGAATTTTAGATATTATTGTCATCAACAACTATGTTGACTTTCAAGGCATAACATTCAGTCCAATTTGTTCCGTACAAAAAACAATAAAGCCTATTTTCGGAAAATTTTACTTATTCATTTAAAAACGAGAGAAGAAGATATAGTGGGTCAAGCCCGACTATATGATACCCTACACCATTTCCATTCACATAATTATGTTTTTACTATTATACAACTTACTTGTGTTAAATATTAACATAATACTAAAATTTGTATGGGATTTATGCACGTTAGTGATTTTCGGGAGAGGAATTTATATGGGAGCTATGGTCAGTTATGAACCGATCTTCAGACAGATTTTTGCTGATATAAAACTTATTTGAGCTAAATTTCATTAAAATATTCCTATTTTTAAGGCGTCTATAAGTGTTAAAACTCTATTCCGGGAGGACATTTGTATGGGGGCTAAGTGAATTAATGGGCCGATCACAACCAAATTCAATAGGCTTCGTCCTTGTGCTGAAAAAAGCATATGTACCAAATTTCATCAAATTATCTTTAAAATTGCGACCTGTACTTTGCGCACAAGCTTTACATGGACAGCCAGCCAGCCGACCAGACGGACGGACATTGTTAAATCGACTCAGAAAGTGAATCTGAGTCGAATGGTATACTTTAAGGTGGGGGTCCGAAGATTTTTTCTCTGCGTTACAACTTCTGCACAAACACATAATACCCCAACCACCTTTGGTGGTGTAGGGTATAATTATACAGTAGTAATTAAGACCACACACACTATTTATTTTGAAGATAATTTGATGAAATTTGGTACATATGCTTTTTTCAACACAAGGACGAAGCGTATTGAATTTGGTTATGATCGGCCTATTATTTCACCTAGCCCCCATACAAATGTCCTCCCGGAATAGAGTTTTAACACATAAAGATGCCTTAAAAATATGAATATTTTAATGAAATTTAGTACAAATAAGTTTTATATCAACAAAAATCCGTCTACCAAATATCATGAAGATCGGCCCATAACTGAACATAGCTCCCATATAAATTCCTCTCCCGAAAATCACTAACGTGCATAAATGCCATACAAATATTAGTTAGTATTATGTTAATATTTAGCACAAGTAAGTTGTATATAAGTAAAAACAAAATTATGCGGATCGAAATGGTGTAGGGTATCATATAGTCGGGCTTTACCGACTATATCTTCTTCTCTCGTTTTAATTTAAAACCCCATAAAGTATATATTTTCTGGGTCCTGGTTAGATTCTGAGTCGATCTAGCTATGTCCGTCTGTTGAAATCAGGATAGGGCTCGAACGGCACAACGAAAGGGGACGAAATTTGGTTCAAATATTTATCTTATATAAGATTTGTTTGATATTGAAAATGAGTAAAATCTGTAAATAAACAAAAAAGTTATGAGCAAAATACTAAATACACAGGGTGTTCGTTGTAGCTTAATTTCATACTTATCTGCTATATTTCTCTTAAATAAAAGCATGTACTATAACAAAATTTTTATGGGTCGATATAAACTTGGAAATAAAAAATGGGTGTGGTCCGCCCACTTTACCGCCCACTTTACCGCCCACCTCCGATATAAGGTGAAAGGTCAAAGAAATTTTGTACAAATACTTCATGGACAAATGTAAACAAGGAAACAAAAATAGGCGTGGTTCGCCCACTTTACCGCCCACTTCCTATACAACATTCGCGCTTGTTTACATTTGTAATGTTATTGTTTTTCTTTGTATCACTGTTTTTGTTTAAAACATTTTTTACTGATTTACGGTTATTTTTCAACCGTTTTTCAAAACAAAGCTCTTTTTGGAAAGGTATTCAAATTACCTTTCTAATTGCTGAACATAGTTAGTACAAATTATTGCCGCTAGATGGCGCAAAATTATTTTTTTTATTAAAATTGCATCAAAAAACCCTGTATTTGCAAATATTATGAGTTCATATGTTCAGCAAAAATATTCGCCAAAGGATTTTGTACAAAGTTGCCAAACATCATTTGGTCGAATTCTGGAAATTTAAAGGTCAAAATTGTGATTTTCTTCAATAACCTAAAAATAACGGTAATTTTGTAAATAACGGAATTATGAAAAAGTCACAAAACAAAAGTTGCCGCTGAAGCCCTAAAGAACCATTTTCAACAATAAAAAAGTTCCTTTTCGCTAAAAGCCGTTTTTGGCATATTGCTAAATATAATGTTAGAATATATTTATCATATTAAATTATAAATGTCTTTTAGTAGCTCCCGGGACCCAGGCTAAATATGGCCTTTATAAAATAAATTGTAATAAATATTTTGGATAATGTGTTTTTAAAAACAACATTTTTACCTAAAAGACTAACATTCAAATAAAAAATGCTGTTATTATACCAATAAAAAAAAGTAATATTTTAATTTGTCATTATAATTTTAGTTTTTGATATGTTAATTTAAAAAATTTTGTGTCTATTTTTAATTTGGTTAATTGAAAAAAATAATAATAAATAAATACATTAATATTAAAACTCACAAAAGCATATGATATATTTAAATATTTATATGTAAATATACATTAGTTGTTTTTAATTAATTTGTATATTAAGTTGTTATGTGGTGCCCAAAAGCTAAATGAAAAAGCTATTAAAAATTAAATTTAAATTTAATTAATTTTATACTCATAGATACACACAAATATACATATGTATTTAAATTAATTATTTGGTTAAAATAATTACAGGATAATTGTTACAATAATCAACAATTTTAAATTAATATTTTTTTATAGTAATCTTTTAAATGTATTTAAAACTAAAGCTTGTAATTTATTTAAGAATTAAAAAATTTAATTTTTTATGAGGAACTTTTTTTGACAGCTTAAGGTTATTTAAAGTCTTAAAATTTTATTAAAACTCAAGCTACACAACAAAATTTTGTATTAATAATATTTAAGTGCCCAAATATGAACACTTAAGTGATTGTGTAAATTTCAAGTATTTGCTGGTTATAAAATCTTAACTGAAGTTTGAGCTTATTTCGATTTTATGCAACCGTTTCTCATACTTTCTGAAATAGAATTTGCATACAACAAGCGTACTTAATCAAACAATGACATTATGTCAAGTCAGTCTGTAATAATGTTTGTTGCACAATTCAATATTCATATTATGTATATAATGATGTGTTCATTGGTTTATGATGATGCTGATGATGACATAAACACAAGTTGAAATTATCTCCCCCACCATATAGTAAAACCACCCTTTTATTTATTTACATACTATTACAAATTCTCAAACGTATATTTACACGTAATATTTTATATCAATTGTTGCAGTGTTTTAGATTTCTACATTACATGCATTAAGCATATTACATACACACTCACTGTAGTATGAGGCAGCCATAATTTTACTGTATTATATATTTTTTTTCTTATTGTTGCATGTGAAACCTTCAATTACCCAATTGAGTCAGAACTTACGGTGTTGGCATTATGCAAACTTAAGCGTACTTGACAAATGTTTTGATTGCAAAATAATTATTTTGTACATTTGCTCCTTTTTTTGCATAATTATTATTCATATTATATTTTTCCTCTTTTTTTAAAAGACATTTACAATTGTTTGAATGTATGTATATGTAATGTAAGATTATTTATGTATGTATATGTGTTTTAAATACGCATTTTAAATGATTTCAAAATTGCTCATATAAGCTTGAAGAAAAAAGCAACTTAACAATTTCTGTTCATATTTTTTTGTAAGCATTTGTTTTTATTGTGCTCTTTAGCTATTACTATTGGCTAAAGGGAAAAGTATAAATTCTTTTATTTTATTTTGTAGGATTTTTTAGATTATCTACTTTTATAATAAATTTTATTATATTTCTAATTTTAATTATAAAGATATTTTAACAAAATCTAAAAAAAATTGTTTAAAAAAGTAAAAAAGACCTGTCTGACAACTTTCAATGTATTTAAGTGTTTTTCCTTACCTGTCCTAGGATTAAAAATATATCAATTTTATAATTATTTTAAAGTATTAACTCTATTATTTTATGTAAATTTTTATTTTAAAGAATACTCCGATAGTTAATAAAAAATTAAATTATTGTAGCATTCAGATAATTGACCTAAGCCTTGTAGTTTTAACTTTTTATTTACATTGAAGTTTTAAAATGACTTTTAATGTCATTGAACTAAAAGCTATTTTTTGTAATTAATATTAATCATACGCATATTATGACTAAATATAGCGTGTAATATAGCGTGTAACAAAAACAAAGTTTATTGAAATTGGTTATGGTCGGTCCATTATTTTACCTAGCCCCCATACAAATGTCCTCCCGGAATAGGGGTTTAACGATCATAAATGCCTTAAATATAGCAATATTTCAATTTGAATTTTTGTTTAATTTTATCTATTATTTTATTATAACATTTTTTTCTTATTTATTTTATTATTATGGTAATCGTTGAGTCTTTTAGTTAAGAAAATTTTTTACTTTGTCGTTTTTATTTTTTTGATTTTAAGTTTTATTTTGATATTTTTGCTTCATTTTACGTTTTATTTTAGCGATTTTAATTTTGGTGAATTTTTTAATTTTATTGATTATTTTTAATTTTGGTATTTTTCTTTTCCAATTTTTTAAATTTGTCTTTTTTTAAATTTTTTATTTATAACTTTTTTATTATGGTAATTGTCGAGTTTTTTTATTTAAGCGATTTTTTATTTTGTCGTTTTTTCCTTATATCGACTAATTTTCATTTTAGGAATTATTTATTTTTTTATTTAAAGTTTTTTTTTTCATATTTTTTTTTTTGTTTTGCTGACTTTTTATACCCACCATCAAAAAGATAAGGGGTATATTGATTTTGTCATTCCGTGTGTAACATGTCGAAGGAATCATTTAAGACCCCACAAAGTATATATTTTCTGGGTCCTGGTTAGATTCTGAGTCGATCTAGCTATGTCCGTCCGTCTGTTGAAAGCAGGATAGGGCTCGAACGGGACAACGTAGGGGGACTAAATTTGGCATAAATATTTATCTTATATAAGTGTTTGGTATTGAAAATGGGCAAAATCGGTTCATAACCAAAAAAGTTATGGGCTAAAGACTAGAAACACGGGGTGTACTTTTCTGCTGATATCTCTTAAATAAAAGCATGTATGACAATGAAGTTTTGTATAAATAATTTGAGGGTCGATATAAACTTGAAAACCAAAAATGGGCGTGGTCCGCCCACTTTACCGTCCACCTTCCATATAAGGTGAAACTTAAACGAAATGACAAATGTAAGCTCGGAAGCAAAAAATGGGCGTGGTCCGCCCACTTTACTGCCCCTCCCATATAACGTAAAATTTCATATTTTGTAATTTTATCTATTATTTTATTTTTACATTTTTTTAGTACTTTTCGAGTTTTTTATTTAAGTATTTTTTAGATTTTTTTCGTTTTAGCGAAATGTTTTTAATTTTGTTGTTATATTTTTATTTAGTTTTGGCGTTTTTCTTTTAGTGTTTTTTTTTTGTTTCGGCGATTTTTTTTATTTTATTATTTTTTTTTTTTTTTCATTTAAGCGAATCTTTTGCTTGTTTACGTTTTTATTTTGTTTTGGCGATTTTTTCATTTAATAACTTATGTATTACCTCGGAAAAAGTAAAAATCACATAATAACTTTTTTATGCTCCAATTAACTTAAGCTTAAAAAGTATAAGAAATAATAATAATACTTTAAACTTTATGATAAAACTCATGATATTAAAAAATCCAAAGATAAAAGAATGATAAAATAACTCCATCTTGATAATGCAAATAGTTGTCTTTTCTATTTTATTTACTTCTCCTCTCTTAGAACTCTTTTAACTAAAAACGAAAAAAAACTGTAACTCACTGTTGTTATTTCATTAAAACAAGTCTAATTTTTTTGTAAATATATAACAGCCAAAGAAAACAACACTTTTGATTTGCTCAACAAAAAAAGAAAAAAATCTTTTCTTACGTACATATAAAATAGTTTTTTAGAAAATTCCGCTAAGACAAACAAAGAGTTAGGTTTTTTCTTTGCAGCTTAATTCGATTTTTTGAGATCTATGATAAAAACTGCTTTGAATTGAGAAAGTTGTATGATAGGCATGAACAAAACAATAGAAAGGGGTTTTACAATTTGAGCGGCTTATATATTAAATTTTTTTAATATAATTTTCCAGTTGAGGTTAACAAAAAAATAAAAATAAAATAAGATTATTAATATGTTTTGACAAAGTCATTTAATGATGGTCGACCGCCCATCTATGTATGGAAAAAAATTACAGTCTTAACTTTAAGATGTTAAAGTATAAATCGTACTCGTAAATTTCACAAGAATTGATTCATAATTAACTTCTTCACCTACCCATTGCAATTATTTGCCACTCATGATTTTCCTGCTGTTGTTGCTGTAAAAAAGAAGTCATATACATATAAATTATGCATAAGTTAACAAAGTGTTTAAACATGCATGTCCTTAAGGTTTTATTACTCTTACAAGTGTATACACACTCATGTACATGAAAATGCAAGTGTGTGAGTAGAAATTAAAAAAAAAAAAGATTTTATCATAAGTCTACGTAAAATCGTGTTTGGTTATACTGATAAAAAAAGATTACATAACAATTCAAGTAAAATGCATAAATTTGTAATAATGCACATGATTTTTGTCATGCAATTGTTTTCATCAACCTTTTATAACTTTTGTGCACTGAATTTTAAACTTTTTTAATAAGTAATTTATGAAGTAAGGGAAGTTATGGTGTTTTTTTTTTGTCTAGAGGGGATTGGTTAAACTTTAGCTAATTGTTATTGAGGTGGAAAATAAGGAAATGTTGTTAATTAAAATTTATAATAATTGACACTTTCCAGTGATTTTATTCTTTCATTTTTTTATTCTTTTGATTTAATGAATAATTTCTTTATGTGAATGAAAACAAAATTAGGATTAAAAGGAGAAATATTTATTAAATTAATTTTATTCGATTTTTATTAATACATATGCAGATTATTTGAACTATTTTATATACAATGGTCGATAGTTTTTAAATTATAATCATATGACATTTAATTATTTATATTAAATTTTTTTTTAACAAATAATACCCTAAATTTTAGTTTTGTAATTTGAAATTAAATTTTCACAGTTTTCTTTTTTAAATATAATTATTTACTTGCCGCTAATTATCACATATGCTATTAAATTTATATTTGAATAATAAGTCTGTGAAAAAAAAACAATTTAAATTGAAATTTTATAAATCGATTAGTCAAGTTTCAATTAATTTCATTAGCATTTTATTAATACATTAAAAGTAAACTACAAAGCAAATGCAATATCTGTTATGCAATACTAGTCATGTATGCAAAGAATAAATAAGAAAAAAAAAGCGATTAAACCAGTAGCTATAAAGAAATAAAATTTTAATTAACCAACACAATTTTAATTACTTTTGCACTTGACCGTGATCATCAATCAGTAGTGCAAACATTTATAAAGAATGTAAGAGAATAAAAATAAAAAAATAAAAAAAAAATAGAAGAAATAAAACAATGAACACAAAAAAATCTAAAGAAGAAAATTAAATTTTTTTCTTTGAGAACATGCGAAAAAAAATATTAGCAAAATAGCGTGCCACTTCATGCAACAATGGTTAACCACAACAACTGACTTTTGGCTAAAATGCCAGAAGCTTTTTATGTTTTTGTTTTAAGTTGATTTTATTTCTTGGTCTTTTTGTTTTAACACATCTACATTCACATTCATTTAGGGTTGAGAGGTAAAGTACCCAACAGTGTTGCTGCTATACTAAATGTCTTTTCTAATGCAAAATAGAGTCAAATAACAAGTTTGCTGTTCTCAATGTTTCCTAGCGGTTTCTATAGTAATTTTTGTGATTTAAGAGGAATCAAATTGTCTTTCTCCTAAGTCTAAATGTAGTTGATGGTCTCCAGAACTGCTGGGTATATATACATTTATTTATATATGTGTTTGTAATTGTATATAGAGTAGAGATTTACTTTTACACATTTTTTTAAAGGATATAAGGATATATGTATGCTGGACAGTTATAGCATTTGTAACATATTTTTTAGCCTAAAAAATCTTATATATTTTATGGTTGTTTTTTGAAAACTAATCCTTCTCCGAGAACTATCTCTCGTTCTATAACTTCGTAAAGAAAGCTAGGATTTCCAAAATTAGTTCCTGAGTTTTATGATCTTCACCAATATTAATTTAAATTTAATTAGGTCAAAATGTGGAAATCTCGAAAAACAGTAACGGGTTATAATTAGACGACGCTAATAGCTCAGTGGGGGAGTGAAATTCTAAAAAAATGGCTTAATTTGGCTAGAGGAAGCCAAGTTTATATTATGTTTTAAGATAACGTATAAAGTTTTTATACATATATTTAGTATCTAAGAAAAGGTTAGAATATGGAGATTAATAATTTATAAAAAAAATTAGTAGAATGTAATTTGATTTCAGAATTTCTTGAAGGACTTAAATTTAGCATTTTTTGTGGTTTTATTTTTAACATAAATTTAATATGTAAACTTTAATAAAATTTAAACGAAAAGAAATATTTTATTGTAATTTTAGTATAATATGTATAAACTTGTCCTAAAATCAGAGAATAAAAAAAATTCCCACTTTTTTATACAAAAATATCCAAAATCCCAATCCGCATAAAACGTGTTCAAAAAATTGGCTTTTTTCATTGAAATGGTCACCCTATCGTTATAAGGGGCGTCCGTCAGATAATACTTTTTGGGTGTTTAGCTCACGTATAGAGCTATATAATTAAAATAATTTTAAGACGATCTAGGCTTTGCAATTTGAGAACTTAACCCAAAAAAAATAATAAAAATTTAAATTTTGGATAGGGCTTGTGAGCAAACCTTTGCCCCAAACTCCCCCGGATTTACTTTACATGCATTTGCATAAGATTTCTTTTAAAAACATTAAAAAAATGATAAAGCCCTGTACAAAAAAAAAAATTTATCAGCGAATAAATATTGTAACTTTTCTGGTAAAAATCCAAAAAATTAAAATTTTTTTTTAAAGCTCCAACTTCAGATTAATATAACTTTTTAACAGACTTATATATTTATTAGATTTTTTTCAGCAATGTTGTTCAGAATTTTGTTAGGAATATCGAATATTTTAAAAAAATATTTTAAAAAGCCCGCCAAGTTAAAAATTAAAAAAAAAAAACGAGGCTAAAAATGAGGTAAAAATTTATTTCGACCCGAATATCTCTTGAACTAAAAGAGATAACTTACACATGTAAATATATTTTTTGTAGAGATTTACAAGAACTATCTATATATAAAATTTCTTTTCTGTCATATCGTAAATAAATTTTTGGCGATTTTTCCAAAAAATTACATACCCGAGATGGCCAACTTTGGAGGGTCACCCACTACCTTCCTGACTCGCTAGCGGCCTGTACTCCTCCAAATCAACTCGAAAACACCTCACCTCTGACCATGTATATAGAGAACACTGAATAGTGATATCCAAAAAGATATCGCTATTTAGTGTTTTTCAAAATTATATCCAAAAAGAGAAGTTAGGTTGTTGGGGTATTATGTGTTTATGAAGAAATTGTAACGCAGAGAAAAAATCTTTGGACCCCCATCTTGAATGTTTGTATCGATGTAATATTCTATATAAGTATATTTGATTTTAAACTTAATACTAGTATCGGTCCACTAAGTTGTCAAAGTTGACTGTTCTGTGAATAGCAGATTATGCGGTCCTAGGGCTAAGTTAGCTATCGTTGATTTAAACCATATATCAGACAGACAGACAGGTATGCGGACGGATAAAACTAAAGCAACATAGATTTATAAATTAAGACGCAAACAATTATATGCATTATATATGGCCTTTAAACTTACTTGTACAGTGAAGTCAAATTTATTCTAACACCCGTATTCTGAAATTTGTGACAATAAGAAAATTATAACAACTATTTTTTTAATATTTTTATATGATCTCTTTTTATTGTTATTTGTTATAATTTAGTTAGTCGTTAAGTTAGGAATACAAGGGTAAAATATAAAATATATTGTTTAATTTTATAGTTTAGTTATTAAAAATGGGCTTTGGTAATAACTCAGAACCCTATTGAATCATTATAATGAAACTTTATAACGATTTAATTATGTACTTCTATCTGGAAATTTAAACTTTGCGGCTCATTTCATTAGCACAACTATTTTGAATCGCCTATTTTTGATCCTTAATTTTAATATTCCAAAGTTTTTTCTTTTATTTTTTTTTGTTTTCAGTTAAAATCCATTTGCTTTACCTTAAATAACAAAGGGTATTTGAAATTCTATTTAACTCGTGTATAGCCCTTAAACTCCTTTCTTTTATTCCTCTTCAAGTTCATGTGTTTACTTACACAAGTAAAATAAGAAAACGTGAAAAACATGAAGTCTTGTATTATTTACTTAAACATTGTAAATAAAACGTTAAATTTCAAAAATTACCAAAGGGCTACAAAAGAAAAAAATAAAGTCAAACATTACCTACTCTCACTCTCACACAAATTGCATACATATACTCATACGTAGAACAATGAAATGAAAACTCCGCCTTAAGCATTGTTTACATTTCATGTCCAAAATAACAAAGAAATGAGTCACGCCCCAACATCGGCTATTTTTATTGTTTCCATACATTGTACATTAGAGTGTCCCGAGAATAGCCTTTTTCGAGATTTCGATGTAGGAAGATCCCTCAAACGATGCGTAAAAATTAGCTTAATAGGAAAAAAATATTTAAAAAAATTTTAAAATTGGTCTTCAGTTCCCTACCAGCGATTGAAAATTCATGGGTCCCATACTTTTTAGTAAAAAAACAAGTTTCGATTTTTTAATCGATATGGTTATGGAAAAAATATTTTAAACATTTTTCCAATGGGATTTTTTTTCGCTAGAAGACTTTTTAAGGTCTTTTGATGAACAATTTTTTTAAAAAATCTGGAAATTATATATTACCAACAGTACTTACTACAATGAAGATTTTTAATATTTTAGCCTTAAAAGGAACAAAATTATAAAATTAGTATTTATTTTTTTAAGAAAAATATTGAAATTTTTTTTCGCATGATGTAGTAAAATGACGGTTTATGGATCAAATTTTTTGTGAAAATTTTTTAAACTATTTTTTCTGTAATTGTCTTAAAATTATGAATTTTTTGATACCCATTTCAAGACAAAACTCAATACTACTTTTTGGACGAAATGTTCTAGACCCGTGACTTTCAATCGCTGGTAGGGAACTGAAGATCAATTTTAAATTTTTTTTTAAATTTTTCCCATAATCAGCTAATTTTTACGCATCGTTTGAGGGGTCTTCCTACAAAATATTTGTCTACGGGACACTATTGTACATACATATGTAGATTTTGTTACCTTTTTCAAAGTCCTTTTGAATAGCTTCCAACGAAGACCCTAAAACATAATAAGAATTTAATGCAATAAAAATTTAATATAAAATGCTTCTTTTAAATTCTTTTGCAGACAACTAAATATGTCCTTCGAATCCTTATCATTTTTAAGTTTGCAATTGAAAAAATTAAACGAAACTTATTGAAAATGTGTTCCATATAAACAGGTCATGCGTTTTCAACTTTCTCTGATAATTTAACAACGAACTGACATTTAAAAGGATCCATTAAAAAAGGACCAATAAGCTAATTTAAGCCAGAAAGAGCTCTGTCAAAAAGGACACGAAGTAAATTGGTACACAGTAAGCAGAATCTGAATTTTTTTGAACGCAGCTATGGGGGCCCAAAATATAGAACCATTGACATAGAAATTTCTAAACACCTGCCAATTTTTTCTTATTTGATTTCGAATATTTTTACTTCTTATTAAAGTCCTCAATAAAGCTATGTTCAGATTTATCAAATATTTGACCAAATTTGCGTGACCACTAGTTTTATAAAACAAATTGTTTACCGTTGTTTGATCTTGTAAGTTTTTGTAAGATAAAACAGCTTCAAACAACACATTCGGAAAAAGAGAAGTTAAAACGTTTTATAAAGTGGTTGCGTCATTTTGGTTAAATATGCCATTTATTTCTTACAGTTTCCGAGTTATTTGCATTTGAATTTTACAAGTTCTTGGTCCAGTTTTTTTTTTTTGTAAATAAGCAAGTATTTCCGATAGCTTTTTTACTGAGCCCAAAAATAAACGATTTTGAATATGAAAATTGCAAAAATTGTTTTTTAATATATTTCTTTATTATTTTTATTATATTTTTTTTTTAATATATTTCTTTAGTAACATATAACAATTTTATAAATTTCTTAAAAAATGTGTTCACAAAGATGATTCTAAAATAGAAAACAAGTCCCACTATTAAAATATTGCTATATTGAACCCATATTCCCGGCGAACATTTGTATGGGGTCAGGTTTTTGGATTATATAAAACGTTTTCATCAAATTTCATTAAAGTTTTTTCAAACTTTCAATTAGCAAAATGATCGTTGGATAATACTTAACAAAGACAATTTTCTTCTAATTTACACATAACAAATAAATACAAGCCAAATCAATTAAATAAATTTTTAAATTAAAATTTCTTTAAAAGAACTTTGCATTTTCCCTCCAAAATGCTGACAAACGTTAATGAATTTTTGTAAATTAACATTAAAACTCCATGTTTCATATTGCTAATATTTAATGTATATTTATATGATTGTGTATTTATATATGTTATATTAAGAATTTAATGAATAAAGAAAATGGAATCCTAAAATGACGCTATAAATAAACCATAATTAAAGAAAATTTGCAGAATATTAATATCTTTTCTTCAAACTCTAAAGGGAATAATTATATTCAGTATTTTTTATTTTTCACACCAACACTTTTTATTCTCCTCTAACAACAGCTAGCTGTCCGTTAAAGCTTTTAAGCTAAAAACATTAACAGAAAAACCAAGTTATAACTTTATTAAACAAATTATTAAGCGAAGACATAAATGCAAAAGTATAAAAGAGAAAAAAATTGTAGGGGAGAGAAAACTCATGAAACCCTAATTAAAATCCTCTATAAAAATGATCCCAAAAATAATGTTAGCAAAACAAACTACTAACATATCTACTCATATAAATAAATATGAAATGAAAATTCACTTTTCTCAATTCCAAACTTTTATTCCTTTCTCTTGTTGGTCGTTTTGTTTAATGTTCTTTTCGTATATAAATGATACAATATTTTCATTGACTATATTAAGCACCTCATTTAGATAAGAAATCTTGTATTCTAAATGAGAAAATCAACCATAAAATAACCTTAAGGGTATTTTTAGTGTTGGGGAGATTTTTTGATTTTTCTCATGTATTTATTATATGAGAAAACAAATTTTCAACATGATTTGGTTATGCAGAGCATTGGAGTCAAAAGTAATGAAATCATATTTAACATATTTGTTTATATATTCTCATATTACCAAAGCCAAACATGCACATACGTACATACATAAATGTAAGGATATTAATATTTAATTTGAAATTTACACTGAAAGAAAATTTTAAGAGCTTTTATAAAAAAAGAATAAATAATTTTGAATAAAACGTGACTAAAATAAAATAGAAATTAAGTAAAACAATAGCTATTTACATGTAGTGGATATTTTGTGAAAACACTGGTGGGAAAAATAAAATTTTTCTCCTCCTTAAAAAAAAAAAAATAATAAAAATGTGGAAAAGATGGAATTCGACATGCTAAATACGAATCTGTTTTTTTTTTATATCAAGTCCAATTTTTTTTATGTCTAGTATTTCGCCTCAAATAGTTCTAAAAGGATGTACAAGTCTTATATAAATGATACACCAAAATATGCGGACTCAAATAAGCTTTAAGTTGTTTTAAATTGTTGCTGTTTTTTTTAGAGACCGAAAAAAATGTTCATGCAAAATTTTACATTTTTTAGCCCTGTATCATAAAAATATTCATTATGGAGTATTATGCGTTTGTGATGATGTTTGAAACGCACAGAAAACATTATTAAACCCCCACCTTAAAGTATACCGTTCGATTCAGAATCGCTTTCTGTGTCAATTCAGCGATGTCCGTACATCCGTCTGGTCGTCTGACTGGCTGGTTGTCTGTCCATGTAAACCTTGTGAACAAAGTACAGGTCGCAATTTTAAAGATATCTTGTTGAAATCACCATACGATACGATGACTGCAGCGGAACCGACCCGACCTAGATGGAACACACGTAATATAAATACGTATGTCTGTTTGGAGAAACTGACAGAAATTAAGTCTAGATGGCAGATAAACGTCGACCTAGATGTGAACGAAACTGCTGGACTACTCATCGATTTACTCACAGAAGTGTGTAATGTCGGAATGTCAAGGACTACAACACTTGGTAAACGCCGGAGCCAGGACATAGCAAAATTCAGAAGAGAGTACCACAGAGCTAAACGTGTAGCAACAAGGAGAAAAGGTGACCATTCGGCAATGGTAGTGGACAGAAGAGCTCGAAAAAATCTTAGACTATCGATTAAAGATTCTAAGAGAAAGGCATTGGAAGCTCTATGCGAGGAGGTGGACAAAGATCCATGGGGACCTCCAAAGAATATAATTATGAAGAAAATAGGAAACCGGGTGAAAATATCAGGCAAAGATCCATGGGGACTTCCAAAGAATATAATTATGAAGAAAATAGGAAACCGGGTGAAAATATCAGGCATATTGAACCCAGAATGGGACTACCCATAGTGAGCACACTTTTTCCCAATACAGGAGGGAGAATGACTGACTTTCATTCAATGGGAAGCGTAAGAGAACAGGATATTTTTTCCTGCGAAGAGTTGCTTAAGTGTGTCGTACTTTAAAGAGGCGTAAGGCGCCAGGACCTGATGGGATCCCGAATGAAATCATCGTAATAACTTGTGAACATTGGCCGGATTTATTCAAGGATACCTTTAGCCTCTGCCTAATAAAGGGAGTATTTCCAAGGATATGGAAATGACAACATCTCGTTTTGCTACGTAAGGGCGAGAAACCCCTAGATAATACATCGTCATATAGGCCTATCTGTCTATTGGACACATGCGGAAAGTCTCTGGAAAAACTGATAACGAACAGACTCGAGACAGAAAATAACAAAAAAGGTAGCAATTCGGATTTGTAAGGGGCCGATCGACTGTTGATGCTATACAGGAGGTAGAGCACACTGCGAGGAAATCTATTGAATAGATAAGATTTTGCTCTACTGTTTCCTTAGACATTAAAAATGCATTGATAAAAATTCAGCGATGATTTTCGAGATACCTGATTAACATTGCTAATAATTACTTGCAGGATAGAGTTCTAGAGTTTGAAATGGAGAATGGAATGGACTATTAAGAAGTTTCGCCTGGTGTACCACAGGGTTCCATATTAGATCCATTCTTATGGAATCTAATGCACGACGGGCTGTTGAAGTTAAAGCTACCGGACGTATCGAAACTTGTCGGATATGCAGATGACGTGGCACTATTGGTTCATCAACCATCAGCACCTTTAATCGAGATTAGCACATGGTTAATATCAAGGAACTTAACACTTGTCGCAAGTAAGACGGAAGCGATTTTGGTGACCAAACGAAGATCTTACATGTATCCAAATCTCAGGGTCGACGGATACGAGATAACAATGGGTAAAAGCTTGAAATATCTGGGAGTGATATTGAATAGTAAACTATAATTTGAACCACACATAAAAATGGTATGTACTAAGGCTTTGGTAATACCATCGAAATTGGCAAGGATAATGCCAAATATTAAAGGTTCCGGTCAGACAACTAGAAGATTAATTGCTACAGCTGCATATTCCCAAGTATTATATGCAGCTCCAGTTATAAGTGAGACCGTCTCGAACAGTAGGAAACTCAGAAGTCTTCTTGGAAAAGTTCATAGGACATGTGTCAACCATGGTAATATTGATAGGAATAATATCAGAAAAAATACGAGGGAGAAGCTGCTTCAAATATGGCAGACACAATGGGATGAAGCGAATAAACGAAGATGGACCCATTCTCTCATACCCAATATAAGGATCTGGGTGAATAGAGAGTATGGGGAGCTAAACTTCAACCTGACTCAAGTTTTCAGTGGACATGGTAACTTCGGTAGCTACTTACATAAATTCCGGTGCAGACAATCGGCACTATGCGAAATGTGTGGCGTATGTGAGGACGACGTTGAACACGCAGTAAATAAATGTTGCTTCTGGTATAGCAAAAGGAATACATTACCAGAGACGTTTGGGAATACGAACATTGCAGAATTAGTGGAATTAATATTGACAAACTCAGAAAACTGGCGTAGATGCTCCAATTTCGTTGTGGAAATTATAAGAGAGAAAGTCAAATGCCAACAAGTGCAACTACCGAACCCCTAATCTCATACTGTTGTATGTTGGATGGGGGAGTAGGAAAGGAGGACACTTGAACTGATCGGCAAATGAACACCATCCCGAAGTAATGCGAGAGCGGTCGCGGGATGGTGGTTCCTGTGCAGGACCACTAGATGATAGTGCGCTATTACTACGTCCAAAATAGATAGATAGATAGATAGATAGATAGATAGATAGATAGATAGATAGATAGATAGATAGATAGATAGATAGATAGATAGATAGATAGATAGATAGATAGATAGATAGATAGATAGATAGATAGATAGATAGATAGATAGATAGATAGATAGATAGGTAGATAGATAGATAGAGAGATAGATAGATAGATAGATAGATAGATAGATAGATAGATAGATAGATAGATAGATAGATAGATAGATAGATAGATAGATAGATAGATAGATAGATAGATAGATAGATAGATAGATATATAGATAGATAGATAGATAGATAGATAGATAGATAGATAGATAGATAGATAGATAGATAGATAGATAGATAGATAGATAGATAGATAGATAGATAGATAGATAGATAGATAGATAGATAAATAGATAGATAGATAGATAGATAGATAGATAGATAGATAGATAAATAGATAGATAGATAGATAGATAGATAGATAGATAGATAGATAGATAGATAGATAGATAGATAGATAGATAGATAGATAGATAGATAGATAGATAGATAGATAGATAGATAGATAGATAAATAGATAGATAGATAGGTAGATAGATAGATAGATAGATAGATAGATAGATAGATAGATAGATAGATAGATAGATAGATAGATAGATAGGTAGATAGATAGATAGATAGATAGATAGATAGATAGATAGATAGATAGATAGATAGATAGATAGATAGATAGATAGATAGATAGATAGATAGATAGATAGATAGATAGATAGATAGATAGATAGATAGATAGATAGATAGATAGATAGATAGATAGATAGATAGATAGATAGATAGATAGATAGATAGATAGATAGATAGATTGATAGATTGATAGATGGATAGATAGATAGATAGATAGATAGATAGATAGATAGATAGATAGATAGATAGATAGATAGATAGATAGATAGATAGATAGATAGATAGATAGATAGATAGATAGATAGATAGATAGATAGATAGATGGATAGATAGATAGATAGATAGATAGATAGATAGATAGATAGATAGATAGATAGATAGATAGATTGATAGATTGATAGATTGATAGATTGATAGATTGATAGATTGATAGATTGATAGATTGATAGATTGATAGATTGATAGATTGATAGATTGATAGATTGATAGATTGATAGATTGATAGATAGATGGATAAATAGATAGATAGATAGATAGAGAAGGTTGATGTTAATACTCTGGTTCTATCACATCTTCACCCAGAGACCAATGTCGGTTCATTATGAATCCCTTCAATTGCAAGAGATAGACGAAAGGGAAAATTTAAGAAATATAGTGATAACAAGGAGAAGAGAGTGGTGACTTAATCACCAGGACTGATGAAAAAAAAAAAAAAAAAAAAAAACATGAAAGCAGACAAGGACATTAAAACCTATCAAGTCCAACTATTTCCCTATAAATACAGTTAGACTTGAAATTATCACAAAATGTTGCTGAAAATTACTAAATTGCTTGCGTTTACTTTAAAAATCCTGCAAGTTAGAACATGAGAGAGACAGAATTCGACAGTTCTTTAATGCAGATCTTGAAGAAACTGTTGGATGTTTTTCTTTTGGAAAAATCTGGAAATGTGGATTATTATAGATATTATTTATATCTAATTGATGTTTGTCAGATGCGCTAAATTCAAAGATTACAATTTTTATTTATAGTAAAATCCATAAAACAATAAGAACGAAATTTATTTTAATTTTCTACTTATAATCAATTTTTTTCCTGTGTATTTGTATAATCCTGTCATATATGCAGCTCACATCCATGCAAAAGTTATGATGTACTTGTATATTCCTGTGGGTGTATGGCATGGTGTTTTCTAAGGGGTCTTTATGGTAAACTTTATCGTTTAGCGTATAAATCTATGTGAGTTCATTTCAAGAACCTGTATGTTTGTGTTTCTGTTCGCGTGTCTGTGTGTGTGTTTAGCAGCGCTAATTTTGTTTCGATTAATTTCATAAAATTGTTTTTTTTTTTTTTCTGTGATTCACACCCTGAATAATTTGTTTAGCTTTTACGTATATCATAAGCCAAAAAATAAGCACTAAATATTTTTATGACTTTATAGATAGACAGACGACTAACGATGGTTGGAAAGTTTTAGAAGTAGGGTTTTTTTATTATATTATTTTACATATATATGCATATTTAGTGCACGGTATGTGGTAGCTATATATTAGGGGTTTTTATAGAATTTAAGGTAAGGAATTATGGGTCTTTGTATTAAGTTCTTTTAAAATAAAATAAAATTAAAATTAGGAATAGTTAATTTGGTCAAATTTTTAAACTGTATTTTGGGTAACAAAATATTATATTTGTGTAAACAAATAAAGGTCTACGAGCCGGAATGCAATTGACAAAGCTGCGATTGTAACTTATTTATTTATGAAAACCAGAATTATTAAATTTTAGTCTTATAAAATTATTTTTAAAATTATACAATTTGTTTTTTCATATTCCCCGGAAATATTTAACTCTCAGTTATAGAAACCCTTTTAAACATATTAAATTATATAACTACCACTACCTTAACTTATTTATTTAGTGTCTGTATGTATTTATTTGTATGTGACTTTATGATACGGGTTATTACTCACATCATACATTTATTTTATGTTTTATTTTCATAAATGAGGTGATAAAATTTGTTAACTTTTTATGACCTCACGTTGATGCATCATAAAATTTTACTTAAATGTTAAACAAAAAAATCATCCAAAGAGTAAAAAAAACAACAAAAGTTTCTTAACAACGCATCCTCATAAATGAAATATTTAAATGGAATTTTTAAATTAATTACAAATAAAAGTCATAAAACAATATTTTAACAAATATTTGCTTTTTAAAAAGAAACCAGCATTTATGATAAAGTATGGTAAACAGTTTATGTATATTATCTTATGTTGTAAAAAATATTATTTAATGCTTAATTAGGTAATAAAAAAAGAAACCATGAAGTTTTAAATACTTTTATGCATTTTAAACATAATCTCCATTTAGCATAACTTTGATTTAAAAAAATTATAAGTCTTCTTTTCAAATATGTATAAAAAATGTTACAATACGAAATTTTGTTAAAGACTTTTTGCAAAAAAACACTGAGGATGGATTTGTGATTTTTTTTATATTTTTAATTTTTAATTATGCAATGAAATTCTTGTTTGTGAATATTTTTGAATGAGATTTCACACATAAGTAGATTTTTTGATGCTTAATTCAAAGCGCTATTTACTTTTTTAGATTTGTCTACGACAATCCCATAATTCCTAAAAAACTTTAAAAAATTTCCAAAAATGGGATTTTTTACTTTTTTTACTATATCTTTCCAATCAATAACGAAGAGCAAAAATTTCTATTGCGAAAAAAATTAAAACACTTTAGACTAAATAAAAAGTATAATTTTTTTTTGATTCCAGCTTTACGATTTGAGAAATTAAGGCAAAAATTCGAAATTAGTTGGAAAAATAGGTAAAATTTGGGAAATCCTAGTTCTCGCAAAAATCGATTTTTAAAAGCTTTTTTTTCTTTAGAGTATTTTATGTTTAGTTATCTTTCAGAAAAATATAAATACTATACATGTTACTTAAGAAAATTTTTATATAACAGAAAAATAATGTTACCACCTTTTTGGCAAAAAAAACGGGAAAAAATTAACTTTTTTTGAAAGTTTAAATTTAAATGCTTGTAACTTTTGACTCCGTAAATATTTTTTCAAAATTCTTTCTTTGCACAACTTTTCTATTTGTTTTTAATGAAATAAGAAAAATTTAAAGAAAATCGGATTAAAGTTGGACCCGGTGTAGCCAGCTTAATATCTCTTAAACTAAAAGAGATAATATATGCATACGACGATGTTTTTTGTAGATATTGACTAGCAGAATCCTCCCATATAAATCTTTGAAATCGGTTCAGATATAAGGAATCAGGATAGTTTTTAATAAATTTTATACCCGAGGTGTGCAACTTTGGAACCCTGTGGACTCGCTCCCTGTAGGTCTATATAGTCCAAATTCAAAACTTAAACCCGCCTACACCTCTACTATCACCATGAAAATCGGAGAAGCCGTTCCGAAGTTCCATAATTATTTCCATTTCATTTTTTGAATCGCACACTGTGCGACTATAGGTAAATTCGATATGCAATAAAATGGTCAATTAAACATTTATTACTTTGGAAAAATCTAACAAAATCTGCAAAAGTATCCTTTAATAAAGAGGTGTAATTGCTCGTTATCCAAATATCATAAGCACGTTCGGAAATATAAATCTTGAAAGACAGAAAAAAAGTTAAACTGCCGACCACCGGTACACTTATCCTATTTAATGGTTTATTATAGAATTTAATGTTGTAAAAAATTATTCATATCCATTTAAGATCAAGTATCTTCTTTAATTTAGTGCATACTTTTGGGAAATAAAATGAGAAATGTGTGGAATTTTAGTAAGTTATTCCAGATAAAATCAAATAAGTTCTACAATTCTTGCATAATTACACTGGTCGTCAAAACAATCCTCCACCAAAGACGAATAGTTGAACTTGATGCATTTTGAAGTGCTAAACACGAATTTGCTTTCAGTTTTTTTCCATTAGGTCTCGATTTTTTGTTATGGGAGTGTCTAATATTTCGCCAGATCTTCCATTGAAAATATTATGTTTGAAAAAAAAAAAAAAAAAAAACATTGATGGAATAAAGAAAGGGATGCTGTCTAATGACACAATTAGGGTTTGGGGTCCGGGAACTCCCGTGTGGAAAATCCCGGGAATTCCCGTAAATTTTTCATCGGGAATTCCCGGGAATTTTTTTCAGTTTTCCCGGGAAAACGGGAAATTTAATATTCACGTAGTTTTATAATCCTATAGAAAAATGTTACTGTTAGTATCGCCTCAGTGAAAATTTTACATTAATATAAAGTTTATATTATAAAAACATTACTTACTAAAGCAATTTTTGATGTTAATACAAAATATACATACATGAAATTTTATACAAGTGATATTTTATATTATTCAAAAATATTTCATCGGTGCGCTGATGAAAATTCCTATTTGACGACTTTTCATTAGGAAAAAAACGATTTATTTTGTCAATTCACATTTCAAGTACACCAGTTTTTAACTACATATTGCTATAATTTTCTAAACATTTTAATGATGATGTACCATTTTCAAACTTCATTTAAATCTCTTAGCTCTGAAAGGTTTTTTCATATTTTTTGCCAATATCTTTAGATATTTTCGACATATTCCAGTTTGTATCACATGATTTTATATTATCTTAAAAGCACTAATTTGGACTATTTTTGGCAATAATAAACATAAATTATTAATTTTGAAATATGTAAAAATTTTCAAATGAAAAATCGACAACAACTTTTCTTTTAACATCAGAAATATATACCGCTACTTTTTCAAAATTTAAATTTAAAACGTATAAACCCAGCAAAAACTTTGCTTGCCATGTAATGAGATAAGAAGCTAATATAATGGCTCTACACTACTTTCACATTAGATGAATAACTCATTATTTTAACATGGTGATGTCATTAGAGGCAACTACTTACTCTATATTATTACAGGTAGGCATTTCAGAAAGTCATTACTTAGATGTCGTTACAAGAACTAATTACTTTGTAGCTATTCAATCACTCATTAGTTTCAAAGTATTACAGAAGTCATTATTAACAAAATGAATAGTAACTAGTTACATTATCGGTTACAAGTAAGTACTGAAGTATTGAAAATAAAAAGCAGAAATTTTTTTTGAAATTTATTTATTTGAAAATATGCGGAAATCAGGATTTGACATACTATTTCATACCATAGACTTGGAGTTAATTCTTGAAGCGCACTCTTGTGACCCGTGCAGAAATTGAATAAAATACCGGGCCTTACTGACCTGCCCCCGTCTGAAAATTGTTAAGAGTTTAACAAATTGTTTTAAGATAGCCAATAAATTTTTCTTACCTTTATGTAATTGTATTTCCTAAATGGCAATCGCTTCAAATTTGTTACCTGTTGAGTTTCAAGGTATTATAAATTTGTGCCAATGTGCCTAAGAGAAACAATACAAATTAGTGGATATTTTTAGATATTTAGATACTTACCACTTTTAAACACTAATAATTTACCAATAGCCTTTTGAAATAAGAAATTGATTTTTGTAAACATTAACAAAAAAATTTTATTTTCTTGAATTTATTTTTTTATGTCAAGAATTTTTGATTTTGAAAAATTTGACAAACATATTTTTAGACACAAAATTTATTTAGTACACATGACATTAAAATTAAATGAACAATAACATAAGCATATAACTAGCTTATTGAGCAAAGTACGTATTTTGATGTTAATACAACATTTATAGATAATAAAATTTCCTACAAATTTCCTCTAGTACATTTTTATACCCCTTTATTGGTTTAAGAGTTATACCGTATTTTATGTTTGATTTAGCATTTTACATAAACTCAAATTACAGAGTTCATGAATGAATTCATGTACGTATAAAGTGGCCTAATGGATTTGTTAACAATAAGCTATACTGTCTGCTTACGTCGTGGTTTCGACTTCACCGGAGACTGGTGTGTTTACGATTAATTATTTGTTAAAGTCTTTGAGATTTTAACAAATAATTAATGTATTTTCATATTTTAAAATATATGAATTTTATAATATAAATGAAGAGATAGATAAAAAGTAACATTTCTAAAAATCTGATCTTATGTAATTGATTACATATCAAGTTAAAAGTAAGTAGTTACTAATCTACTTTCATGTAATGCAGAAAGTATGTTGTTATAATTGAAAAGTAACTACATCCGTAACTACATACCATTACCAAGTTTTTGCTGGGAATATATAAAACTACGAGTGTATTTTATTTTTAAAAAATTTTCGTCTTGAAATGATTAACAATATTTTTCAAATGAAAACTCATTTTTATCAGATTTCCGAACACTAAATCAATTGACCACAAAATATTATTGAGAACCAACTTTAAAAGTTTTTAGATTTATGATTTATAACGAATTAAAACGATAAGAAAAAACTATTTATACTGAAATTTATGTCATTTTTCTTTCAATTTTTAGCATAAAAATCTATTTACGTTAAAAATCTGAAGTATACAGTTTTTAATTAAATAATGATTTTTATTCCATAACGCTATTCTAAAAATCATAGTTCTACTGAATCATTTTATAAAGAAATCATTGAACTTTTGTTAAATCAAATCTTCTGCAAATTTAGTGGAAATATTTATATTTTTTAAATATTTTTTCTTTAATTCGTATAAGATTTAAATAGAAGAAAATTTTAATGATTCAAAGTATTTGTTAAGCTTGAATTGTATAATTGGTAGAGCATTCTTTAAACAATTAATTATTGCGAAGTCAAAGAATTTAAGTCTATAAATTTAATTGTTATGAATGCTTCAAAGAAATGACTAAGATAATAAATTTAATTTGATTTTGAATTAAATATTTGGAACCTTTGCTTACAATAGGCACTTATTTTATTTGCATGAAATATTTAAAATTTTTTAAATTTTAAATTGGAAGTCATACTTCAATATTGTTTTATTTTCTGTTAATTAATCATGAATTTGATTTATTATTTTATTTATTATATTATTGAATAAAAAAATAACATTCTTTATAAAAAATCATTGCTTTTTTCTTATATTTTAAGTTTCCCGGAAATTGAATTTTTCATTCCCGTTTCCCGGGAAACAAAATATCACGGGAAACCCCAAACCCTA
Organism: Protophormia terraenovae; assembly: GCA_951394005.1. Classification (NCBI taxonomy): domain Eukaryota; kingdom Metazoa; phylum Arthropoda; class Insecta; order Diptera; family Calliphoridae; genus Protophormia; species Protophormia terraenovae. Next base: position 74,914,603 of record OX596076.1, on the reverse strand, counting down.
GACACAATATAAAAAAAGCTGAGATGTGGCAGGGAAAACGATTGATTAAAAAAATAAAAAATACTTCACTTTAACTTGATGAAACTAAAAATTTTTCACTTTTTTTGCAAGTTTATTATGTCAATAATTCAATGCCCTTTCGAAATTTAACCATGGAATAACATCCTGTGTAATAAGATTATTAAAATGTGCTCGAATGGTGTAAAAAGTCACACCATTCGCTAAGTAGATACACAAAATATTTCTTTCGCAGATAAAGTTGCGGGCTGTAAAAATTAATTTTGCTTAAACGATTTTTTAATTCCAAGGCGTAAAAATCCTTTCAATATGCATATTGATAAAATACCAGATTCATTTCAAAATGTGTTAAAATGGTTCAAATTTTTATTCTTAGTTCTAAAAGTATTAGAGCAATTTTCATCAGCATACATTTGTATGTGGAACTGTCTCTTAATCATTAAGCAGAAACAACGTCGCAATTGGTAATTTTTTATCTGATTTTTATACCCTACACCACCATAGGTGGTTGGGGTATTATGCGTTTGTGCTGATGTTTGTAACGCATAGAAAACATTATCGAACACCCAAATCAAAGTATACCAATCGACTCAGAATCACATTTTAAATCGATCTAACGATGTCCGCCCGTCCATCTGGCTGGCCGGACGGCTGGCTGTCCATGTAAATCTTGTGCACAAAGTACAGGTCGCAATTTTGAAGATAATTCAATAAAATTTGGCACATGGGACTTTTATGATACAAAGATGAAGCCTATTGTAATTGGTTATGATCAGTCCATTATTAAGCCTAGCCCCTATACAACACTAAAAAATGAAATGAAATTCGGTGCAAGGAAGTTTTGTTCAAGTATCAAAATTTGCGCCAAATTTTAGGAAGATCGGTCCACGATTAACCATAGCTCCCATATAAACTCCTGTCCGAAAATCACTTTAACGTGCATAAATCCAATACTAATGTTAGTATAAAATTAATATTCGGCACAAATAAGTTTTATATAAGTAGAAACAACATTGGAAGCAACAAGTTTTATTCGAATCGGTTCCATATAAAACCACTTCCGAGAATAGCCCTAAATTGCATAAAAATCAAGTAGATGTTAGTATCAACGCATTATTCTGTATTTGTATATTTTATTTTACATTTAGTAAAAGTGTTGGTGTAGTATAAGTCCCCTTCCCGAAATTTTATGGTCATACATAATGGTGTAGGGTATCATATGGTCGGTCTTGAGCGACTATACCTTTTTTTCTCGTTTAACTTATCAGAGTTGTGGTGGGTCACGCTTCCATTACAATGTCAAAAGGGGGTCGCAAAACAAGATCTTGTGAGAACCCCTGCTCTAGTATTTTCTTATAAGAACGGTATGTATGATTGACATAAGGGGTACACCAAAACATGCGTACTAAAAATATCTTCAAATCACTTCATTTTTTTTATGTGCTCAATAGTTTCGAAATTATTTTGTAATAAGTATCCCAAAAAAACTTTTTCATGCAAAATTTTAGATTTTTTTTTTAATTTTTTTTTAACAAATGAAAATATCAAAATCTTTATGATTTTTTTTTTTTTTTTTGCTACTAATTACCAAATAACTACGGAAATATTAACTGAACAAACAATTATGTAAATTCAGATTAAATCGCTATCTATTGGAGTTTAATTTATATTAATTGGACAAACCATTCTCGAGTTATACAAATGTGACTGCCTAAGGGCGGGGTCATGTCATAAAAGAAAAATCAATAAGTGATAGAAAAAAAGTAAAAACTGATTCTTGTTTAGCACGTTAAATTCTATCTAATTCCACTATTTTTTTTATTTAAGACAAAAAAATTTTTTTTTTGCCCACTAGTGTATCTCCACTTAACTGTAGTTATGCATTGGTATTATTATTAACTATGAATGAACTCAAGATTTGTGTATCAATTTTGATGAAAAGTGACTTTACTTTCTTGTAATTTTACCAGCTTTGAGACAAAGATAATAAACTGAAATATTTTTGATGTTTTCAGTTTTAAAAAGAAATTTTAGTAAAAAATAATTTTTTACACTTATTTTGAAACATCTCCTAAACTATTGAGCGGATGAAAAATTTGATAGTAAAACGATTTAAATCCAATTATATTTCACATATTTTGGTTTGGTTTATCATTTATATAAATCGTGCATACCGTTCTCGAGTTATAGTAAAATATACTCGAGTAATCGGCTTATTTAGGACGCAATATTAGACACGCCCATAAAAAAAATCTCGACCAGATGGGAAAAAACTGAAAGCAGATTCGAGTTTAGCATGTGAAATTACGAAAAAAAAATTTTTGTCGACATGTGTTTTTTAGTAACATAATTAATGATTAATTTCATTTTTTGATTTTTTCTGTGATACAAAATTTTATTTATTTTTTTTTTTTAATTAAAATTTTTATTCTTTAATCATAAAGAGAAAATCATTTTTTTTTTTTTAATATTTCTATATAATTTGTAAATAAAGGACAGTTAAACATTCCAAAAACAAAAAAATTATATTGTAGTCTAAATGTCACGGAATCATAAGATTTCATCTTCTAAAATTACTTTGGTTTCAGTGTCTCATTACTTTTATTGTATTGTTTTATATTTTTAATTTAATCTTATGATTTTACAATATTTATTTCTTGTTTTTTTTTTTTTTTTTAGTATCAAACTTTCATTTTATTATAAAACATCATTAACATTGTACTGCCCTTCTTCTATTCCGTAATTAAATTTTACACATTTCATTTATAGGCAAACATATTGTATTGAATGTGAAACAATATCTTTGTATATACATTTTTTATTTAGCTTTTAACATCATTAAAAGTTCTATTACTCTCAATTTAACTATTAAAAAAAAAAAACAACAACAACATACTTGTATACATAACTACATACACATGTTTAGCTAAAAGTAGTAGTAGTACCCGTTGTAACTATAAAAAGAGGATAAAAAAGCCTTAAAAACAACTACCATCATATGAACAATGTTATATGAGTGAACATACCGTTAGTTAGACATAGACACACTTACACTTTTGATATTTTTTTACTTTATCTATAAATTTATAAAGATTAAAAACTAAAGGTATCACTGCGTTGTTTTATTAAGGGGGTTGTAGAAAGTTTAAGATTTTTTAAAATAAATATGTATCTTTTTTAATCTTAGATTGATATAAAATAAAAAATTTTAGTTTTTTTATTACAATAACTTTTAGTAAAAAAAATAAAATTTTTACCAAATTTACCTTTTAGCTTTGATTTTCGAATAAATGGAACTGGCCTATTGTATACAAACTACTTAGTTACTCATACATATAGAAGTACATAGGTATTTTCTTTTTTTTTTTTTGTAACTTTTAAAAACAATATGCTTGTTACGTATTTTTTTAAGTTTCGCTGATAATATTGTTGTTACTCTTAATAAGTTGTTATAATATAATAAAGAGAACGACACATTGTTACGTTATAGAGTGTTTTCAACAGGAAGTGTTTTATTGAAGATATATATTAGAATTTTACTTCTGTAGTTGCAAAAAAAAGTAGATTTTTCGACTTTTCGAATTTTTTAATAAATAGTCGATTGTTCGATTATTTTTTGCATTACTTTTGCAATTTATTTTCTAAGAGCGCAAAAGCTCTTGTTTATTGTTGTTGCATTTTATCTCAAACAACTGGATTATGTGAAGAATTTTATTTTATTTTTTCAATAAGCCTTCTAAAAGTTGTTTTTTTTTACCAACCAATTTTTATTCTTAAAAGCAATATTTTAAGAGACTACTGATATTTTATTGTATATATCATATACCTAGACAATCGTCTCATTCAAAAACGATATATCAACTGACACACAGATGGAAGGATAGAAATCGTTATTTCGGATTTCCACTTATAAAGATCCAGTTTATGGGATCTTAGAAAAAAATTATAGAAATTAAGGGTATATGATCACGCAAAGATCTATAGTTTTCTGCTTTCGTTATACTTGGTCTACGCAAGCATTCAAAGAATGATCCAAGTCTTATAACCTTCCGAATAAGAATGATTTATAGAAAATCTGGGGAAATGTTTTAATGTCAAAGTATACTCTGCTGCACAGAAAAAAATTACGAAATTGCTTATATTAATAAATCATCGAATTTATAATATTAATTAACTGAAGTTAAGTGATCTTTATTAAAATTTCAATTATTTTTTTAGCTACATTAATTAGAAACGTTACTGAAAATTTGCTTAACAACTAATATATTTATCGATGCAATTCCTAAATTAATTTAACATTGCACAAAGAAGTTTTCACCAATAATACACAGGAGTTTCAGTTAAAATATTTATTGAACTGTAACTAATACTACTTAAAAAAAAAAAAAAAAAATCCACATGCTACACTTGAATCTGCTTTCAGTTTTCTTCCATCAGGTCGAGATTTTTTTATGGGCGTTTCTAATATTGCGCAGTAAATAAGCCGATTACTCAAGTATATTTTACTATAACTTTTAAGAACGGTATGCACGATTTATATAAATAATACACCAAAATATGTGGAATAAAATTGGCTTTAAGTCGTTCTACTAACAAATTTTTATCTGCTCAATAGCTTTGGAGATATTTCGAAATAAATGTCCGAAAAGAATTTTTTCATCCTAAATTCGAGATTTCTTTATTTTACTAAAATTTCTTTTTAAAAGTGAAAACATCAAAAATGTTTCAGTTTATTGTCTTTATCTCAAAGTTGGCAAAACTACGATTATGATTGGATTCACAGTTAAGTTATGATACCCATGTATACCTACAGTTAACTGGAAATAGACTAGTCGGCAAAAAGAATTTTGTTTTCGTCTTAAATAAAAAATAAAAAAAAATAGGAATTTATGGAATTTAATGTGCTAAATAAGAATCAGGTTTTACTTTTTTTCTATCGCGTATTGATTTTTTTTATGGGCATGACTACTATGACCTCGCCTTTAGGCAGTCAAACTTGGATAAATTAAACTCCAATATATAGCGACCTAAATTGTCTTTAAGCTGAATTCATATAATTTTTTGTCCAGCTAATATTTCCGTACTTATTCGGTAATTAGTAGCGAAAAAAATATTTTTTTGAAATTCTTTAGCGAATAAAAATATTTTTGACACACCTTGAAGTCAACTTTCGTATGCATCTTTCGGTGTATCACTTATCAAAATCCTGTAGATGGTTCTTGAGTTATAGTCTAAATTAACAAACCATTCTTGAATTTTATAATGTGACCACTGAATAAGGTGATGATATTAGTCATGCCAATAAAAAAAAAAATCAGTACATGATAGAAAAAAAATGAATACAGATTCTTGTTTAACTCGTCAAAATCCACCTAGTCCACCTATTTTTATTTCAAGAAAAAATATATTTTTTTTGCCACCACTAGTATTTCTACTCAATTGTATGTAACATGGGTAGTTTTACTTAACTGTGAATATACTTATTGGATATGGATACTTATTTCAAAATAACTTCGAAACTATCGAGTATATAAAAAATTAAGTTTGGGTGATTTGAAGATATTTTTAGTCAGCATCTTTTTGTGTATCACTTATGTCAATTGTTCTTGAGTTATGAGAATGGCCTTATTATAGGCGAAATATTAGACCCGCCCATAAATAAAAAAATCCAGACCTGATGGAAAAAAACTGAAAGCAGATTCGTGCTTAGCACATTAAAATGCATCAAGTTCAACTATTCGTCTTTGGGGGAGGATTTTTTTGTCGACCAGTGTTATTAATATAATTAATTTTCTAATTGGTGTAAAATTTTTTTAAATAAATTGACAACTCTTAATAAAATATAAAGAAAAATTAAAAAATTGCGTATAAAAATATAGAAATAAAATAAGTTTAAGCAAAATAAAAAAAAAAAAAAAATAATAATATTAATTAATATAAGCAATTTCGTAATTGAAGTCCATTTTTACTTTTTTCTGTGTATTTAGATAGAGCGATCAAAATCTCTAATGTTGTAGTTGTATGAAGCATAAAATCCTTCTTCCATATCACCAAAAGAAGGGATAGTAGTGAGATATAAGTCGTATTCTCCTGGAGTAAACTCGCCTTCTTCATTTCTTCTTCTTCGAGCTCTCGTTACTCTCCTCGGCTTTCCTTTTCTTCTTCTCCTTCGCAATCACTGTTTCTACTGCTTGAGTGTTCACTATTTGCTCGGAATCGCTTAAAATAACTTCCTGCTGATTCGATATTTCCTCGTTTTCGGATACTACAGGAAATTGGTCGACCAAAAAAACTGGTTTGCGAATTTGTACAGGTCGAAATTTTGAGGACAATTTGCTGAAATTTGGCAGGTGTGATTTTTATGATATAATGTCGAATGCATATTTTTCATACTATTTGACTTAGTCCCCATATAAATTTCGTCCCAAAATAGGGACTTAACGATCACAAATGTCTTAAATATAAGAATATTTTAATGAATTTCAGCAGATCTTTAAATAATTAACCATACCTCCTATATAAAGTCTTCTTTCGATAATCACTTTATCGTACATAAATAATAATATCAGCCAAAAATATATTATATAAGTAGATATTACAGTACCAAATTTTATGAATATCGGCTCTTAATAGACCATAGCACAGTGTGCGATTCAAAAAATTAAATGGAAATAATTATGGATTTCGATTTCCATGAAATTTCACATGGTGATAGTAGAGGTGTAGGCGAGGACCATATATCAATGTTTAGGAAATTTTTTCTTCTTTTCAAATATGCATAAAAAGTTTTACAATACAAAAATTTGTTAAAGACTTTTTGCAAAAAACACTGAGAAAGTTTGGATTTGTGATTTTTTGCATATTTAATTTAATTTTTAATTATGCAATAAAATTCTTGTTTGTGAATATTTTTAAATGAGATTTCACGCATAAGTAGATTTTTTGATGCTTAATTCAAAGCGTTAATCACTTTTTTAGATTTATCCACGACAATCCCGTAATTCCCAAAAAACTTTAAAAAATTTCCAAAAATGGGATTTTTTACTTTTTTTGCTATATCTTTCCAACCCATAACGGGGAACAAAAATTTCTATTGCGAAAAAAATTAAAACACTTTAGACTAAATAAAAAATATAACCTTTTTTTGATTCCAGCTTTGCGATTTGAGAAATTATGGCAAAAATTCGAAATTAGTTGGAAAAATAGGTAAAATTTGGGAAACCCTGGTTCTCGTAAAAATCGATTTTTAAAAACATTTTTTCCTTTAAAGTATTTTGTGTTTAGTTATCTTTTAGCAAAATATAAATTCTATATATGTTATTTAAGAAATTTTTTTATATAACAGAAAAATGATGTTACCACTTTTTTTGGCAAAAAAAAAAAAAAAAAAACCGGAAAAAATTAACTTTTTTTGAGTTTAAATTTAAATGCTTGTAACTTTTGACTCCGTAAATATTTTTTAAAAATTCTTTCTTTGCACAATTTTTCTATTCGTTTTTAATGAAATAAGAATTTAAAGAAAATCGGATGAAAGTTGGACCCGGTGTAGCGAAAAAACTTCAACAAGTCTGGCTAAAAAGTAAAAATTTTAATTTTTGAAGCTTAATATCTCTTAAACAAAAAGAGATAATATATGCATGCGACGATGTTTTTTGTAGAGATGACTAGCAGAATCTTCCCATATAGAAATCGGTTAAGATATAAGGAATCAGGATCGTTTTTAATAAATTTTACACCCGTGGACTCGCTCTCTGTAGGTCTATATTCTCAAAACTTAAACTCGCCTACAACCCTACTATCACCATGTGAAATTTCATGGAAATCGGAGCAGCCGTTCCGAAGTTCCATAATTATTTCCATTTTATTTTTTGAATCGCACACTGTCAAAAAATTCTATATAAGTGCCACTTCCGGGAATCACCTTGAAATTAATAAATAATATAATATAATGAAAATGATATTATTTATTAATTTCAATAAACTACGGTTATTACAAGTATCGGTCTATAATTGACCCGGGTACCATATAAGACATCTCATAAGTTCGGGCATGACCGATTGTATCTTTCTTACTTGTTTTTTTAATTATTTGTAAGTTGGAGTTACTAAAAGAAACACAAATCATCCGCACATCTCCAACTTAGTTTCCCTTTATGGAGACAACTTTGTTGTGGCATGGAGTTGAAAAAAGAAAATGTTGTTACAAAGTGAACATATCGTAATATTGTATTTTGTTGTTTTTTCTTTTTAACTTTTGTGTATTACAACCGCCACTTACAACCTTATTAAATTTCAAATAACATAAACGTACACTAATATAATTAAATACACAAACACACTTATGGGGAGAGGAATGTACTGACACATACTTACACTGACTTATTAATAAAAGTATCCAACCTACGAGTACAATATCTAAAATCTTAATTTAATAACTAAAACAACGGTAACAACAATTCAATTTTATATTTCAGGTTACAAAGTACTTTTTTCTTTTACATTTCTTGTCATTAATAAAGAAATTTTTAATAAGATAAAAAAGGTAAATTGTTAATGGTCAAAAAAGAACATACAACAGAACGAAAAACATTGATTCAAATTCGATCTGAAATATTTTTTCTAGTCATGGTTTTCTGACATCTTTATGTGCTCAATAATAAAATTTATATAATGTCTAAACTAGCTTAATTTAATGATTTGATTTTTTTTTTTTGAAAAATTAGCAAAGTGACCAAATTAATATACGTATATTTAGCATTGAAATCCTATGAAATATGTACCAAAATAAAGGGTCTTATAAAAATCATACTTAAGTACTATATACTTGAAAATTAAATTCATAAATTTTATAAAACTCATTTCTTTAATGTAGCTTATTTCTTAACAACTATTTTAAATCATTTTTTCATTTTCATAAAGGTTTCCATGAGAATAAGTTTTCTTATATACAAACGTAGCAAATTTATTAAGTCTAAAGTATTCATACATATGCTCTTTTCATAATACCTATTTACAAGTATTACTTATGTATGTCTTTTTAAAACACACGCACAGTTTTTTTTTTTACAGTACAAGTATTTATAACTTTATCATTTTTTGCTTAATTAATAATTTCAAATAATTTTTTTATATTCATGTTTTATTTTTTTTTGTAATCTCTTTACAGGTAAGTTTTGTGTTGTCTACCTTAAAACATGCTTTTGCTTGCTACATGTGGCTTCATGATAAACTGTGGTAAGACAGAGGAAAAAAAAAACAAGAAAATTAAAATAAAAAAAAGACGAACATTTAAAACGACAACAAGTTGCCATTATATTCTTATGAATCTCCTTTTTATACTCTTGTTCTGATGTATGTTTGTAGCTGTTTGACGAAGACTCAAGAGCACAGAGCCATTGAGAAAATAAACGTATAACATGCAACTTGAGACCCTTGTAAAGTCATTTATAACCCTTGCAGCGTTTTAAGTTCTTATAAGTGACAAATGTTGGAAGGTAAATTACACTGATTCCAAAAAGAAGTCAAAATTATACATGAAACTGACTTAGGTCCTACAAGAAGTTAAAATTTTAAAATTTATCTTCAGTTCCCTATCACTATCACTATGGTTTCACCGACCACTTTTCTTGGCCAAAACTAATTTTAGTAACATTTTCTTTTTGTGGTTTAATTATCGTAGTTTTATAGCAAACTCTTTAAAATGTCAGAATATCGAGTTTTTTCTTACTTTCACTTATTTGTCGCCATGATACAATAGATCAAATTTGAGTTTCTTAAGCAAATTTAAAATATGTATAAAAAAGGCGACTTTTTTCAACGGTTTTCATTAATTTATAATTATTGAATACAACAATTTTTTAAATAAGTTTAGTATGGAAAATAGTACTTAGGATAAGTACTTTTATAACTGAATACGAAATCAGTTAGAACTTGTTGTCAACTTAGAAAAATACAGTTTGTTTTACAAAATCCAAAATGAAATTGGTTTCGTAAAAAAATTTTTCATTTCATTAGACCTGCAAGTTTTTGGTGAAAATCGGTAAAGAAGAACTCAACGGAAATAAATAAACATATATATGGGCTATATTTTCCATATTGTCTCGTTTTGCGATTTTTTGCGATTTTCGAGAAAATCCATTTTTTCCCTATAAGTTAGCATTGGAAATTCTTAACACTTACAAAGGTCTAACCAATGAATAAAAAAGCTGAGATTAAAAAATAAAATAGTAGATATTGCTTAAATATAGTTGTGTACCAAAATTAATGTTGCTAAAACAAAATGCACGCCTTTGGGTTGAGTTATAAGTGAAATATGTTAAAATTTCCTTTGTAATGACTTTACTTCTGACACATAAAAAGTGTAAAAATTAATTAAATTTTTGAAATACAAAATAAATACATTAAATTGCTTTGATTTTCACCCAAATCATATTTCAAACAAGACAATTTGTTTTTTTCCATTTTGGTAATTTTGGCCAAGAAAAGTGGTCATTGAAACCATAGTGCACCGATTGAAGGTCTAGAATATTTTGTGTAAATAAAAGTTTTGAGTTTTGTCTCCAAATGGGTATAAAAAACTCGTCATTCTGAGCTTTTTATGAAAAAATTTTGAGAAAAATAAACCGTAATTTTAGTATATCATGCGAAAAAAAAGTTCGATATATTTTTTTTGCAAAATATATAAGTATTTTATAATTTGGTTCATTTTATCGAAAAAATATTAAAAAGTTGCGTTGAAATAGTCTGGACCATACTAAATTATTTAAAAAAATTTCACCAAAATGCACTAAAAAGTCCTCTACTGCAAAAAAAAAAACACACTTTTAAAATTTTGTCCATGGGATTTTTGTTTTAAAAACTATCTAACTGTACAGTGAGGCAGATTCGAAAATTTTTGGAAATAAATATGTAACTTCTGATCTGCTTCTTGGATTTGCATGAAATTTGGTACAGACATAGCAGAGGAGTGTACAATGTTAAGTTTGGAAGGGGGACCGAACAGACCACTCAGGTGCGGAGTTAAAATTTTCCGTGACTTATAAAACTTGAAAGTGGCATAGTTTCGGTTCTGTAAAAGATATTGATTTCAATATTTTTCTGTACAACAAAGAATTATGTCAGCTAAGCAATGTAATTTAGATGAAAAAAATCGAGTTTATACTTTTTCTGATTTTTGCAATTAAAATACTATTTTTATAAAAAAATTGTTTTTTGAGAAATTATAAATATTTTATCTGTAATAAAATCTTTGTTATTAAAGATATCTTAACAAATTTGTAGAATTGTATGTAGAATTTATCGTATAAAATGAACAAAGCTTTAAGAGTTTTTTAAAAAGAATCCCACAATTCCCAAAGAAACGACAAAAATCCTAAAAATGTTTTTTTTTCACATTTTCGGCTATAAAATCCACATTTTTCTTTAGATCTTGATTGAAAACTTAACAACATATTACAGATTCTTAAACTGCATTCCGCTTGCCGATGCTTTGGGATTTGAGAAAATATAGTCTATAATCAAAACTTTCATATAAAATGGGTCAAATTCGGGAGGGTTTGTACCTTGACCATTTAAGTTGTTGGACTTGTTTTTTATTTTAAAGTCTTCTGTATGAAGAAGCCTTTCAGAAAAGTATAAAATTATTATATGTTGTTAAAGAAAATTTTGTTTTAGAGAAAAAAGAGCACAGATACTTTTTCGGAAAAAAAAAAAACACAAAAAGTCGTCAATTTTGCAATTTTCAAATTCAAAATCGTTTATTTTTAGACTTGGTAAAGATATCGACTTCGATTTTTTTTTACTCAATAGATAATTTTGTTCTTTAATTAGTTAAAGAAGAAAAAAATAAAATCGATCGGAAATACTATCGGAAGAACTGGACCAATAACATGCAAAATTGAGGTACTTAAAAATTGAAACGCAAATAACTCAAAAACTATAAGAGATAATTAGGACGTATAAGCATGTTTTTTGTAGGTCTTATCAGTGCCTACAATAATGTATAAAAGTATTTGTAATCGGACGAGAAATAAAAATTTGGTAAGCGATTAAAATTTGTATGTCAGAAGTACCCAACTTTGAGCCCCTTTAGCTCCGCCCCTGAGAGGTCTGTTCGGTCCACCTTCCAAATTTCATGCAAATTCAATCAGCCGATCAGAAGTTACAGATTTAGAAAATATATATGGACTAGATGGAGTTCCACATGCTAAACTCGAATCTGCTTTCAGTTTTTTCCCATCAATTCGAGATTCCTTTTTATGGGCTTGTCTAATATTGCGCCCTATATTTCACTTCTACTATCAAATTTTTATCCGCTTAACAGTTTAAGAGATATTTCAAAATAAGTGTCCGAAAAAAATGTTCAAGCTAAATTGTAGATTTTTTTGGTTTACTAAAATTTCTTTTTAAGAGTGAAAATATCAAAAATGTTTCAGTTTATCATCTTAATCTCAAAGCCGGTACAACTACGAGTAAATAAAGATACGTATCATCAAAATTGATGCACAAATCTGGATTTCATTCACAGTTAAGTTAGGATACCCATGCATACCAACAGTTAAGTGGAGATACACTAGTGGGCAAAAAGAAAAAAAAAATAATGGGTAGATTAGATGGAATTTAACGTGCTAAACAAGAATCAACTTTCACTTTTCTTCTATCACGTATTGATTTTTTTATGGGGATGACTACTATGACCCCGCCTTTAGGCAGTCACACTTGTATAATTCGAGAACGGTTTGTCTAATTAAGATAAATTAGACTCCAGTTGATAGCGATTTAAATTTAAATATGATTTGAGCTAAATTTACATAATTTTTTTTATTTAGATAATATTTTCGTAGTTATTCGGCAATTAGTAGCGAAAAAATTTAAATTTTTTTTGAAAATTCGTGAAAATTTTTATCCATAAATCTGAAATTCTTGAGCGAATAAAAAATGTTGTTGACATATCTTGAAGACAATTTTCGTATGCATCAATTGGTGTATCATGTATCAAAATCATATTTAAAAAAACGGGAGTTTATGTTACTGAAATGAATTATATAGTAGTAATTAAGACCATACTCACTATTTTTAATTTAAAACCCCAAAAAGTATATATTTTCTGGGTCCTGGTTAGATTCTGAGTCTAGCTATGAAATTTTGTACAAATACTTCATGGACAAATGTAAACACGGAAACAAAAATAGGCGTGGTTCGCCCACTTTACCGCCCACTTCCTATACAACATTCGCGCTTGTTTACATTTGTAATGTTATTGTTTTTTGTTGTTTTTCTTTGTATCACGGTTTTTGTTTAGAACATTTTTTTACTGATTTCCGGTTATTTTTCAACCGATTTTCAAAACAAAGCTCTTTTTTGGAAAGGTATTCAAATTACCTTTCTAATTGCTGAACATAGTTAGTACAAATTATTGCCGAAAGATGGCGCAAACTTCATTTTTTAATAAAATTTTATCAAAACACCCTGTATTTGCAAATATTATGTGTTCATATATTCAGCAAAAATACTCGCCAAAGGATTTTGTACAAAGTTGCCAAACATTATTTGGTCGAATTCTGGAAATTTAAAGGTCAAAATTGTGATTTTCTTCAATAATCTAAAAATAACGTTAATTTTGTAAATAACGGAATTATGAAAAAGTCGCAGAACAAAAGTTGCTGCTGAAGCCCTAAAGAACAATTTTTACCAATAAAAAAGTTCTTTTTCGCAAAAAGACGTTTTTGACATATTGCTATATATATTTAAATAAAAAAAAATTATCTAATATATTTTTTTCTCATTTAAATTTTTTATTAAATCATCTACTGATTGATAAAATCAATTTTTTAATTGGAATAAATTTTCTGTTTTTAATTTTTTAAATTTTTTTGTAATTGATATAATTATTTTGGTGAGAGGTGCAAATTAAAGCAAGAAAAGCCGGATCATATGATACCCTACACCATTGTTTACATCAAAATTCAGGGAGGGGTCTTTAATTAGACTTGGGACCGATATTTATATTGAGTGTAAAATAAAACATACACAGAAAAAATTATTACCGTCTTTTTTTCAATTAACTCAGTTGTTTAATTTTGCAGCAAAATTTAAATAAATACATTCAAGAAAAAATAAAATAAAAATAAATTTTGGTATGATTTTAACATTTTTAATTCATTCAATCATCTACTTGATTGATTTAATTAATTAATTAATTGGGAATATTTTTCTGTTTTGTATTTTTTATAGTTTTTAGTAATTGATATAATCATTTTTGTCAGAGGTGCAAATTTAAACTAGTTTATAATTGAATGAATTATTTTCATATATATTTGTTAATTGGTGACTTTTTTCTGTGTACGAATACAGAATATAACGTCGATATTAACATTTATATGGGAACTATGGTAAATTATGGACCTATCTCCGTTAAATTTGGCACTATCATTTAAATTTATATAAAACTTATTTGTGCCGAATATACCTTTAATGGAATTTATGCCCGTTAAAGCGATTTTCTGAAAAAGAGTTTATATGGGAGCTATGGTCAATTATGGACCAATCTTTTTGAAATTCACACACATATTTAGACTTATATGGAACTTATATATGCCAAATTTCATTAAAATAATGCTATATATAAGGGATTTATGATTCATGGATAAATCGACTCAGAAAGTGATTTTAAGCCGATTGGTATAATTTAAGGTGGGTCTTACAACAATATTTTTGGGTGAAATATGAAAATATGTTCTAATAAAATTGTTTTATGTTTGTTTTTTTATAAAAATGCTTTTAAAATCTGAAAATATTCCCTTTGGAATTTTAAAAATATTCTCTAAAAATATTTTTTTTTTTTCTTCTCAAAATTTAGGATATTTTTGGAAATTTTTGAACATTTTTATATGATGCTGAGTTGAAACATAGAGAGTTATTGTATAGCAGAGTATTATAGGGGTCCTGTAAAGTTATTAAAATACAAAGTATCATTATTGGAAACATTGTACATTCTTATAATTGTAAGAACCTTTGTTCTATAGAAAACAAAAAACTTTCTTATTTTCGCACACATTTTCTTACTAGTATTTACAGGTACTCGAGTAAAACATATGCAGTAAAATTTAAATTCTCTACAAGTGAACATGTACCATGTACAAGGTGATGTGAGAGTATGAAAATCGTTTTTTTTTCATTCATTTTCTGTGTCTTAAGAAATTTGTTTTAAAATATCAATACGTATGTAGTATGTATATTTGTTATTATAAGGATGAGTATAACTTTGCAGGTATTTGTGTAAAATTCTGTTTCATTAGTTCAAGTCTATTGAATAGACTTTGTAAATAATTTCATTTATCTAAAGAATTTATATTTTTTTTGTATACAAAATATACTGTGGATTGTACTCAGACTGTAAACTATGTATGTTTAACTTAAAATCATACACCTATGAATATGTAAGTTTATCATGTATGTTTTTCATATAAAATATTTTCATGTAGCATGGGTTTGTGAAAGAAAATCCTGGCAGGTTTTTAGTTTGTTAATAGTAACACAGCAGGTATATTTTAGTTGAGAGAGTGTGTTTTTGTGTGTAAAGAAAATTATTGTTTTAATATATCAAACCACTACAAAGTGTTTTACCACTTGTTAAAATGACTTTTACACATACTATATAATTAATTTATATTAAATAATTTTCACAAACATTTATGAGAAAGTTTACAAGTTTTTTATATCTCTCTCTGCATTTTTTTTTTATTTAGCTTGTTTTAACATGTTTATAAACATAATATAGAAAATAGATAACATGAACATTGTTGGCAATTAAATTAAAATAGTTTTAGGTATTGAAAGTTACAAGAAAGCCAATTTTAAAGTTTAAGCAACTACTTAATTAAGGGGGACAAAAAAGTGTAGCATATGTTAAGGTTAAGGAAAGTTGGATAAACTAATAAAAAGCGTTAAATTGAGGTTTAATATTTCTTAAATATTCAAAGTTTAAGAGCGATTTGATTTGACAAAGACTATGTATTTGTTAGCTCAATTACTTTTAAGCTCAATTACTTTTAAGCTCAATTCTATTAGAAAATGTAAATAGATTTTGGCACTTAAGTATGTTTTAAACTTTTATAATTTTTAGCAGATGGAAATTTATTTCAAATTAATGAAATTCTACATCAATTTTAAGATTTAAGTTTAAAATTTTCATTTCTTAAGCCTTCACTAATTTTTTCACTTAAAATATTATATTTTTTATTTCCCTTAGAAAACATATTAAGTACTTTAAGAGCACAATTTGATTAATATTTAGCAGCATTGTTGCAAATTAAAAGTTTTTAACAACAAATTTTTATTTATTCCTTTTAGCTTCCTATTAAACTATAGAAAAATAAAATAAAAACATTCTTTTATGTAACTTTTTTTATCTTTTGTTAAAAAGTTGTTAACGTGCTGATACCCAGTTTTTTTTTTGCTTAAAGAAGGATCTAAATAATAAAATGACTGGACACTAAACAACTGAAGTGTACACGAGAGTTTTTTTTATTTTATTTTACTGTATATTGTAGTCAAATTAATTTTTTATGATTTTTTTTTATGGAAAGAAAAGAAATTTGTCATGACATCAATATCATTTATACTGAAGAGTTCTGGAGAGAATATCAAGTGGTTGGTGGTTTTTTGGTTGATGATTTTTTAAATATTAAGTCATGGAAAATAAGCAGAAAATATTTAAACCGACTGTGTAACACCATTTCTTCACCCTATAATAGAGAGTTTTGAGAAACTACTTTTTTTGTAGGAAGATCACTGAAACGATGCGTTTAAAGAATTTTTTAATTGTTTTGGAAACTATTTTTGATTTTGTTACAGTAAAAATACATACATAAATAACAACGTGTCAGAATAAGTTTCCTAATTTTATATCAACACAAAATATTGTCTGTCCTTTCGGTCACCGATAAGTATTCACAGCTCTCTCTTCTATGCAATCGAAAAGCTCTGAAATATACTTATGTACATAATATATGTATCATATTCAGTGTTGCCATGAGGTTAGAAAAAAAAGAGGCTAAATTGGCCCAAACGGTTCAAAAACTAAAGCCAAAAAAAAGGTTGTCTTTTTTTGGTCTCACTAGTTATTGTTATTTCTCTTAAAAATATTGAAAAAAATGTATAAATGAAACGGCTACAAACAAAATGATCATCCAATAAAAAATAGCGCACAAAATTCTCATAAAAATGTTTGTTATATTTCATATGAAAACGAGAGAAAAAGATATAGTCGGCCAGGCCCGATCATATGATACCCTACACCATTGTGCACAGTATAATTCGGGGAGGGGTCTTTTATTAGACATGGATTCGAATGTCGACCGATACTCATAAGTGTAAAATAAGACATACAAATACAGAATATTACGTTGATGCTGACATTTATATGAATTTATTCACTTTTGGGTGATTTCCGAAAGGGGGCCTTATATGGGAGCTATGGTAAATTATGGACCGATCTTTGTAAAATTTTTTACTATCATTTATATTTATATAAAACTTATTTGGGTCGAATATCAACTTGATACTAACATTTTAATAGGACTTAAGGCCGTTAAAGTGATTTTCTGAAAAGGGGTTTATATGGGAGCTATGGGTAATTACGGGCCGATCTTTTTAAAACTCAGCACACTTATTTAGACTTGTATGAAACTTATATGTGTCAATCTTCATTAAAATATTGCTATATTTAAGAGATTTATGAACAGTAAAACCCTTTTCCGGGAGGACATTTGTATGGGGGCTAGGTGAAATAATCGACCGATCATAACCAATTTCAATAGACTTCGTCCCTGGAACAAAAGAAACCTGTGTACCTAATTTCATAAATTTTGGTTTAAAATTGCGACCTGTAGTTTGATTACAAGGTTTACATGGACGGACAGACGGACGGACGGACGGACATCGTTAAATCGACTCAGAAAGTGATTCTAAGCCGATTGGTATAAATTAAGGTGGGTCTTAGACCAATATTTTTGGGTGTTACAAACATCAGCACAAACGCATAATACCCTCCCCACCTATGGTGGTGTAGGGTATAAATACAGGTAAAAAACGAGAGAGAAAGATATAGTCGGTCAAGGCCGACCATATGATACCCTACACCATTGTGTACATTATAATTCGGGGAGGAGTCTTTTATTATACTTGGAGTCAAATGTGGACCGACACTCATAAGTGTAAAATAAAACATATAGAATATTACGTTGATGCTGACATTTATATGAATTTATTCACTTTTGGCTGATTCCTGAAAGAGGGCCTTATATGGGAGCTAAGGTAAATTATGGACCGATCTTTTTAAAATTTGGCACTATCATTTATGTTCATATAAAACTTATTTGTGTCGAATATTAAATTGATACTAACATTTTAATGGGATTTATGCCCGTTAAAGTAACTTTCTGAAAAGGGGTTTATATGGGAGCTATTGTTAATTATGAACGGATCTTTTTAAAAATCGGCACACTTATTTAGGCTTATATGAAACTTATATGTGCCAAATTTCATTAAAATATTGATATATTTAAGGGATTTATGATCGTTAAACACTTTTCCGGGAGGACATTTGTATGGGGGCTAGGTGAAATAATGGATCGATCATAACCAATTTCAATAGGCTTTGTCCCTGGACTATAAGAAGCCTGTGTACCAAATTTCATTAATTTTGGTTCAAAATTGCGACCTGTAGTTTGATTACAAGGTTTACATGGACGGACAGACGGTCAGACGGTCAGACGGACAGACGGTCAGACGGACAGACGGACGGACGAACATCGTTAAATCGACTCAAAAAGTGATTCTAAGCCGATTGGTATAAATTAAGGTGGGTCTTAGACCAATATTTTTGGGTGTTACAAACATCAGCACAAACGCATAATACCCTCCCCACCTATGGTGGTGTAGGGTATAATGACCATATACGTGTTGAAATCGATACCATTCGGTGTTAATAGTGGAAAGTGCCCCATACGCGTTTAACTTCAACACTACATGTTCAAATCGTAAAGAAATCGATACTTTGTTAACGACCGTAAATTTCCAATCCAAATAAATTTCCAAAATCCCTCTAGCATCTGCAACATAGAATTCCTGGCTTTTTTTTATATTTTTCTGACCATCTATTATTACAGAATTTCGTAATTTTTGCAATTTTCAAATTCAAAGATATACGGTATTAATAAGTACTTTGCCTTTAATCCACTTTTTTTGGAATTGACTCTCATATTATAAACTTTCAATAAGGCAAACTCGTACGCCTTATTGAAAGTTTATAACGCAACGCATCCTGTAGAATTAAACATGGCAAACTACTGAGTAGAACAGTGGAAGTTGGTATAGGCGTTCGGCAGAGTGTTCTGTCACCACTACTATTTAACATATTTTTGGATACAATTCTTGGAAAAGCCTTCAAAAATGGAAAGGGGATAATGTGGGGTTTGAAAGATTGTCTGTATGATCTTAACTACGCAGACGATATATATCATTTGGCACACAGCTTCTCGAATGTTGCATCGAATTTACGAAGCTTTACGCTGGCTGTGGAAGCAGAATGTTTGAAAATCAATGTAGCGAAGACAAAAACTCTCCGCATTAATGCGATTTCCTAGGATCGATTTGTAATAGGTACAAAAGAAATAGAGGATGTCAACCAGTTCTGTTATTTTGGGAGTATTATATCCACAAACGGAGGATAGGGCGAGGATATTGATAATTGCACTATAAATTGAAGCATATCTCGAAAACGACTTGTCTGATTTTGTTCAAGAAAATATCAAAAAATTTGAATTAAAATTATCTTCAAGTCAATCTTATATCACTTTTTAATAAGGTCAACTTTTATGAAGATATTAAGCCCAACTTTTGAGACTAAATGAAATTTTATACAAAATTTAAAGAAAGAATTTTTTCAAAAAATCGTAAAAATTTCAAAGTGTGAAAAATTCAAATTTTTATTCCTTATTCATAGAGATAAACTTGTTTCAAATAAAACAAGACATATTTCATTAAAATCAATGCATAAGTTTTGATTGTATTCACAAATTAGTGAAAATACTCAAAAACAAGTTACATAGAAAAACTAAAAAAATAAAAAAACGAGAGAAAATGAAATTGAAAAAAGATTCGGCTGTGCCGAATCTTTGATACCCTTCACCATATTACCATATTACCATCTTACTATCTTATCGACATCACATTACCATATTACCGACAAATAATAAAATTTTCGCCTTAACGTATGCTTTCATATTTTCACATATATAAATCTAAATTTTTTTCAAACTACGAAAATTTGAATATATAAAAAAACAATCATAGCATAGTTTTGCTTTTAAAAAATAAACAACAACATCAATTCCATATTTATTTATTTTTTTATGTGTGTATATACAAACTGACCAAGAATGATAAACTAAAGATTACGCCTTGCGCATGATTTACCGTTTGATGACGTAGTTGTTCCATTTTAAGGGTTGACATATCTGTTTCGTATATAAAAATATACAATTTCCATTGAAAAATGTATGTATTATGTGAGAGTTGGTAATCTTGCAATCAAAATTATATTGACAATTTAAAAAAAAAATATTGTAACAGTTTTCGAAAAATATAACGAAATTTGTTTAAAATTTACTGCAAAACATCATAAAAAAAAAATTACATTGCAAATAAATTAGGTGAGTTAACACAAAAAAGCCCCAATATAAAAAAAATCTAAACAAAATTTTCATAAAGAATATAAACATGAAGTGTGCAGTGGGCAAGTTTAAGCAGAGTAATAGCAAAAAAACAAGTAAGAAATTGTGAAAAAAATTGTGCATGTTTTTAATTAAGTATTTAAAATTCTTTGTATATGAAGCTGCATCCTTTTACAATTTTCCGAAGGATGTAATACAAAGAAAGAAATGGATAAAATTTTGTAACCGTTTGAAAACCGTTAATGTCCAAAAACAAAAAATTTGTGCCTTACATTTTAAACAAGAGGATTTTGAAAGAAATTTGAGTTGGGTAAGTTATCACAAATTTAATTTCTGTAGGTTATTTCTTCATGAATATGAAAAGGATTTAGTAATCGCCGTGCACCAAAATTAAAACCGGGGGCTGTTCCTATCAAGAGGAGTTATTACAAGCAGAAAGTAATGAAATCAAGATAGAAACCCTGCAATACGACAGTTTGGAAAATTTGACCGGATATATTTGCCACAAATTAAAAAATGAAAACCCAAATCTTGCTGTTAATCCTCAAACTGATTCCAATTTCACATGGGTTAATCACCTAAGCGAAGGTGGGTTAAGTAAGCCATCGAAATCATTAATGGAAACGCTAAAAAAATGTGACGCTATTTTTTTGAAATTAAATGTTGAAAAATTGATGCTTACGATTGGTTATATCCAAAAACATTTGTTGGAAGCAAAGGACGTTGAAGGATATGAAGATGTGAAGAAACTATTTTTTAGATGTAGAATGCTTTTTAGAATTAGGTTACTAAATGCCGAAATTTCTCAAAATATCAATAAAAGAAAAAGGAAGTTTAATAAAATAACAACATAATGTAATAAACAAAACAAATATTGTCGTATTATTAATTAAATTTATAATAAACAGATTTGTAGAAAAAAATATAAATTGTCCCACTGTTATTTTTACATATTAAAATAATAGTTTGACATCTGAAAATTTTTAACCAATAGGAACACAGGTTACGTGACGTCACAGTTCCAACATGCGCAGAAAGTTTAAATTGTGTTTGCTTGATGGCGTAATCTTTAGTTTATCATTCTTGCAAACTGACTGCATATACAAAGAACAACAACAACACTGTTATTCATTATATTACTTCTGTTGCTAACTAAACTACTTGTCTTATAGGCAAAAACGTCACTAATAGTCATTACAATGCTTAATATACATGTTTGTGTATGTATTTATGTATATTCTTAACAGATATGTTTTAGTTTTAAAAAATAAACAACAACAATTCCATATCTATTTATTTTTGTACAGACTGCATATACAAAGAACAACAACAACACTGTTATTCATTATATGACTGCTGTTTCTAACTAAACTACTTGTCTATACAAAAAACAAAAAACGTCACTAATAGTCATTACAATGCTTAATATACATGTTTGTGTGTGTATTTATATTCTTAACAGATTTGTTTTTGGATCATAACTCTGTTGATTATGAACGAATTTGGTTTATTAAAAAAAACGAAATTTTATAAAAACATTTATGACTGATCTATGT
The DNA here is from genome assembly GCA_951394005.1 of Protophormia terraenovae. Taxonomy (NCBI): domain Eukaryota; kingdom Metazoa; phylum Arthropoda; class Insecta; order Diptera; family Calliphoridae; genus Protophormia; species Protophormia terraenovae. Next base: position 74,892,294 of record OX596076.1, on the reverse strand, counting down.
ATATAAAAATAAAAATCTGTAGCTTGAACAAGGGCTTCAAAAATAAAAAATTCGTTTTCCCCGATATCTCAGTTATTACTGAACCGATTTATTTCATTTTTTCAGAACAAAAATTCAGAAAATAATTTCCGAGCCCCCTTTAAAAATTCGAAGTCCCTGGTATATACAGAGGCTTCAGAAACTGAAAAACCGGTTCCAAAAACCGGTTTTTAAAGCATATCTCCGCCATTTATAAACCGACCCTGCTGATTCCAAAAACCGAAATTTTATAAAAATATTTGTGACCGATCTGTATAAAAATAAAAATCTATAGCTTAAACCAGGGCTTCAAAAAATAAAAAATGCGTTTTGTCCGATATCTCAGTTATTATTGAACCGGTTTATTTCATTTTTTCAGAACAAAAATTTAGAAAAAAATGTCCGAGACTTCTTTGTAAAAACGAAGTGCCTAGTATATACAGAGCCTTCAGAAACTGGAAAACCGGTTCTAAAAACCGGTTTTTTTAACATATCTCCGCATTGTATGAACCGATCTTGCTGAATTCCAATAGCAAAATTCTCGAAAGCATTTCCGATCGTTTGATATATATATTATATATGTCAGTTATCGGTGGGCTTCATAAACGCCATTTCAACCGACACACGGACGGACGGACGGACATGGTCCTATCGTCATCATTTCTTACAAGGATCCCGAAAATGTAAACTTTTTTGCTCTCCGACGAAAATTGTGAGAATTACAAACGGAATGACAAACTTATATATACCCTTTACACCTTTGGTGAAGGGTATAAAGATATAGTATAAATAAGATCGACTTAAAGATAATTTTAATTAGAATTTTTTTTTATATTTTTTTGAACAAAATTAGACAAGTCATTTTCGAGATACACGGAGAAAACAGATTCGTTGTAGCAAAGAAATTTTGGCCGGTTGCAGGTACTAATAGGTAATTCGGTTGGCATTACTATATGCATTCGGTATACACAACTGTTTTTAAAAACAATTCTGTTCTGGGGTTTAAAATGTCTATAACACTATTGTGAATGAAAAATATTTTTTTTTTTAAATTTGTTTTTTTAAAGACAATAAATAAGCAAAATAAATAAATAATAAATAAATAATTTTAAGAAAATGTTCTTACAAAAAAACCCATCTTTGATATTTGATTACCCTTGATAACATAACCCTTCCGTCTTCTTTAGGTCTTTAAAAACTGTTTCAAATTGCTATAAATAGGAAAGTTCTCAAGAACGGAGACTTCATGTTAAAAACGAACACAAAGTCTCACAAAGATCGACCTGTTATCAAGTTAATGGGCTTATCCATCGGCACTCTCAACTAATTAAAGTAAAAAATTATGGCGTCTTTAAAAGAAATCCTAAAAAGAAGATGATGTTCGTTAACATTTTATGTACTTATCCTTTATATATGGTTATTCCGGTTGATTTATTAAGAACTATGAAAGGAATTCCGCTTACTACGATAAGTTATGCCATTGAAATCAACTGGTGGGATATATGATGTTATTGCCTAAATACACATAAAGTTTAATTCTGTTTCATATAAATATATATATAATACGAGCTGTAAACCCGTTACTTCGTTGGCGGATAATAAATTTAAAATTTATAATAAATTTAAACTAAGATTCTTAACTCCCTTGGGAACATTTTTAATAATGGTGTTATGTCATCCATAAATAACAATATCTCTTTAATTTCAGGTTTATAATCTTAGAATAATGAAAAATAAATATCAGAATGACGAAAAAGTATATTAGAATAAAGAAAAAGGACCACAAAATCCATTTAAAGGTTTCTGAATCACTTAGGACTTTACATTTTCAATTTTATGTTTCTAAGGATGAAAATTGCAGAACATTCAAGAAGTACTATTAGAAGAACGAAAAGATACAACAAAGTCCCTTCTTATTGATTCTCATTCATTTAGAACCACATATCTTTAATTTCATGTTTCTAGATTCAGAATTATAGAAAATTTAAGAAGTACCATTAGAAGAACGAAAAAGTACCAATTCTTTACAACATCGGACCATGCGTATTTATTTTCATGTTTCTACGTTAAATATTACAGAAAATTAAAAAAAGTACCACAAAGTCCATCCTCTTGAATTTTTACCCACAGGACCACGTATCCTTAAGTACCACAAATTTCACTCTTGTGAATTCCTATCTACATTTTCTTAATTTCATGTTTCTATGTTTAATATAATTGAAAATTCATTATTGAGTTTGAATAAAATGTGATTTCCCGCCTTTACCCCTTTTATTGGTACTTTTTTTCACCCATCGAAGTATTAAAAATTTTATTCCAATAAATTTCTAAATTGTTGTGGTATCCCATATTAAAATACTCATATGAATATTTCAATAAATATAAAAAAAGGTTTTATGAAAAAAGTACGAAAAATAGGTACGATTTTTACCCCTTAAACGTTTGAATTTCTAAAAAGTACTAAATTTGTATTTCTCATTTTTTGATAAGTTATGAATACGATATACATTTTGTCTGTATGTTGATTGGTTTCAAAGATACATATGGTGCCAAAAAAGTACCAAAATACAGTTTTTACCCGTTTTCTCCCTAAAACGGCCGATTTTCAAAAAGTTACCAGACACTTTTGCAATTATTTTTTAAATGAATAACGATAACTATTAAACTTTTTTTGTATCTTTATTAGTTTGGGAGATATAATGTTTATAAAGATTTTACCCGTTTTTACCCTTTTTTACTCCCTAAACATTCCAATTTCCAAAAATCCCGTCTTAGTGGATCTATACGGTGGGAGATCTACCTACCAAATTTCGTCTCTCTAGCTTCAGCCGTTTGGGCTGTGGGATGATGAATCAGTCAGTCATTCAGTCAGTCACGTTACTCTTTTATATATGTATATAGATAATAAATATACATATATGTATGTGCATTATACATTCATATGTGTGTATACTTACCACCAACACTCTTGAAGCTAGTAATTAAAAGTCTTTGTAATATTTTTTTCTATTTATTTTAAATTATTTGTTTTTATATAAAATAACAAATTCTAAATATTTGAGCTCAATTGTTTTTGAAATAATTTATTTTTTATATGTCAACAGGTTTTCAAAATATACATTTGATTGAAAACACCGAATTTTATTTATTTTTTCTTAATCATAATTATAATATGGTTGCAACTACCAAATCGTAGTACTAAAATTCGGTTATATTGATCGAATTTGTTAAACTAAATATATAAAAGCACATATTGGTTCATCTGATTAAATTTACTTTTGTAGTAATCCTAATTCCAAATTAATACCAGTAAAATGTTTATAAATATAAAAATTTTGTTGAATTAACGATTTTTTAATAATACTAATAAAATATTGGTTGTTCTAATAAAAAGTCTATTGATGTAACCGTTTTCCAACCACTCTTTTTTCTGTGTGTAGGCTTCGATATATAGTGCAACCTCTTTAATTTTACAAATCGCAATTTATCGCGAAAACTAGAGTCAATTCAAAAAATTAATACCTAGTATTCGAATTAACTGAGAAACCCCGTGCTGCAGAAATTTTTTCTCATTTTGTAACTCTGTCTAATCGTTTACAAAAAGCCCATCAGACATTTGGTCACCTTAGAGCCATTTGGAGCTCATCATAGAAATTTGGAGCTCATAGAAATCATAAATATGTAAAATAAGTTTAAATAATTTTGTTCATTCCCAACAAACCAAGAAACGATACAGTATCATTTATGATATCATAATTTTAAAATTATATGATAAAATATCGAAATTGTATTTTCCTTAGAAAAAAACTTCAAACATTTTCAGAAAAATAAAATTAAATTGAAAATTTTTGTATTAGAAAAATATTTTATGTTATGCTTTATATGGGAATTGAATTTTTACAGCTAAATTTAGTGGAATTGCAAAAAATTAACGCGTATAAGATGAAGAAACCAATATCAGCCCGGATTCAAAGGGAGACTTGTATTCGGATTGCAAAAGTTTGGTATTACATGTAAAATGATTTGGAGCTGGATGAACTTTGGATTATTATGGCTATTTTATTAACTTTTGATAACATATTTAGAATATAATATATTGATCCAATCTTAGCATATATGTACGTATATATTTTGCAATATATTGCTAAATTATCGCGCTGCTTAAATTAAATGATATCATTACTAATATCGTTATTTTCAAAAATTATGATATCATTTTCGAGTGTACCTTTTAGAAAGCAACCTATATCATTTTAGAATTATAAATGATATCATTCTCGGGCTTCTATATCACCGAAATGATATCGTAATGATATCATTACGATATCATTTGGTTTGTTGGGTTATTGATTACTTCCTTTAAATAAAAAAATTTGTTTTAAAATAATTGCTTTTAGTTTTTATTTTTTGCTGGAATATTAAATTATGTTAAGGGTTTTTTATATTCGGCTTAATCCTATGTAATGATATAACTTGTTTTTGTAGTGGCATAGCAAAAATTATGCTGATACCATCAACTAAATTTATTGCTTCTCAATTCTAAAGATACTTTTTTTCATTGTTTGTCACTAACAAAATAGAAAAAAGCTCTAGCCATAGAATTTGTTATTTAGTTGAAAGGATCTTTAAAAAAAACTATCACTGAAGAGCATACATAAATTTCTTTTGTGAAAAGTTGCTAACAATATACCTGATTACTTTTAATTTTATTTTAAATAAAGTAATAAGTAATAAAATATAAAAAGAATATTTTACATAAATCATTATAAATAAACCTTTAAAAAAGCCCCTTGTTACAGTTTTACATTTGTAAAGATTGTTATTTGTTTCAAGTTTTATTTTTGTATTTTTTAAATTTCAATTGAAACGTTTTGTTTTTATTTTGTTTTGAGAGTTAAAAGAGAAAAAACACTCAAAAGTTAAGTTGTGCTAATTAGTTGCAAAAAACAATTCATGAAAAACACTTTTTCCCCATTGAAATTATTTGTTTTCAAAAGTATTTAGAAAACTTAATTAAAATAAATGATAGTATCATTTCTGCCAACCAACAGAGCCAACATAAAAATTATAAAAAAAAGAAAGAAAGAATAGAAATTGCAAATAGAAAAATACATAGAAAAAGTATCATTGAAAAGATTTTATAAAATTTATATTTTTGCACATATTTATAACACAGCAGGGAAAATAAATGTAATGTAATTTAATGAGTGTAAAGTTGTTAGGAGGCAAAAAAAAAAAACGAAAAGTTAAGATTTTATAAAACATTTGATAAATACAGGACATTTTGAGTAAAATTAATTAAACATTTGTTTGGAATTTAAAGATTTTTTTTATTTTATTTTTTCAATCAGTATATAAGATAAAATATCAGAAAGGGTATTTATGGTATTTGTAAGAATATATCAACTATTTATTTGTAATTTCTAATAATTTTCTCCCTAAAGAAATATTTAATTTCTTTCAATATTTCCTTACAAAAAAACCATTAAAGCCTAATTAATGCTAATATTTTGTTTGTTTAATATTCGAAAATATATCTACCATCATTAGTTCTGCTCCCTAATAAATAACAATTATTAAAAAGACTTTCAGAATGCTGTCAACATTTTTGAATAAATTGTATACAATCTGCAATCTTTCACCATGACAGTAAAAACCAAAAACAAAAAAAAAAAAAAAAAAAAACAATTTAATAAACTCGTTGAATATTCAACGAGGTTTTACCTTTAGTTTACAACTTGTCAATACTTACAGTTTCCAGGAATGCACAGTAGGATATAATCGAAATATTTTGGAAATAAATCTGTAACTTCTAATTGGCTTGTTGGATTTACATAAAATTTCACATGGGCGTAGCAGAGAAGTGTTCAATTTTATGTTTGAAAGGAGTATTAAAGTAGAGTATATCTGACATAGAATATTTTTATAGCCAACTTTTTGTTTCTTTTCCGATTTTTTTACACCTTATTAAAAGCCCCGAACCGCCTATACAAATTAGCTTACTTGTGTTATTCATCTGTTATAGTTTTTGAGTTATTTGCATTTGAAATTTTTACTTTTCCTATTTTTCTTGTTCTAGTTTTTTCATATATATCGCAGTATTTTGTAATGCAGTTTTTGTTTCCAAGTGGGGTAAATTCAGTCTGTGCAGTTTCTGTAAAAGTCTGCTTCCTTTGTTCCTTTGTGACACGTTCAAAGTCAAAACGGTACCTAGCTACGAGAGAAAAAAAACTTTGTTTATTTAAAAAAAAAAAATACGACGAGACAAATTATCGGCTTTTGGTCGGCTAACTACTAGTTTCATCTCTAAAAAATACAATCCGACAATATAAATGCTTCGGCTCTCAATCGACGCTAAGTTTTGAATACAATTCGACAAGATAAATTCTTTTGCTCTTGGTCGGCTAACCACGGTTCTCGTCCTCAAAATGCAATCAAAATAAAAGCGTATGAGCTACGCTAAATTCTGAATACAATTCGACGAGATAAATTCTTTAGCTCTCAATCGGCTAACTACGATGATACTACTACGATCCGACGACATAAATGCTTCGGTTATCGGTCGTCTAACTATCGTTTTCCTCCTTAAAATACAATTTGATGAGATAAATGCTTCAGCTCTCAGTAAGCTAGCTAGAATCATATAAGCTATTTTTTAAACTAAATACAATCCGAAGAGATAAATGCTTTGGATCTCTGTCGCACAGTGGTTCCAAAATGCTTTTTATTTGGAAATAATTCAGTAACTATTGAACCATTAAAGATATCTCAATAAAATTTCACATGGTCAGAGCTGTGGTGTTTTCGAGTTGATTTGGAGGAACACAGGTTCCTGGCGGGTCAGGGGCCCTCCAATGTTGCCCATATTTTTTTTGAAAATTGCCAAAAATTAATTAATATATATATTTTTTTTTTTTTTTAACTTGGCGGGCTTAGTATTGCCACTAAAATGTTTTTAAAATATTTGCCAGATTTTGTATAAAATTTTAAATAACATTGCTGCAAGAATCATATAAATATATGAATTCGTTAAAAAGTTTTATTAATCTGAAGAACTTAAAATTTTTTTTTTTTTAAAGGTGGCAATATTTATGTACTGATAAAATTAGTTTTTTGTTCTGGGCTTTATCATTTTTTTAATGTTTTCAAAAGAAATCTTAATGCAAATGCGAGTAAAGTAAATCCAGAGGAGTTTGCGGCAAAGGTCTGCCCACAAGCTCTATCCAAATTTTGTCGATTTTGGAAATTTTTATTTTTTTTTTGTTATGTTCTCAAATTGCAAAGCTCTTAAATCGACTTAAAACTATTCAAATTTTTTAGCTCTATATGTAAGGTATACATCCAAAAAGTATTTTCTGATGGAGGCCCCTTATAACGACAGGGTGACCATTTCAATGGAAAAGTAAATTTTTTTAACACGTTTTATACGGATTGAGATTTTGGGTATTTTCATGTAAAAAAGTGGGCATTTTTTTAATTCTGTGATTTAAGGATAAGTTTATATATATTCTACTGAAATTTCAATAAAATATCACTATTCGTTTAAATTTTATTAATGTTTAAATACCAGTCGTGTCTGATAATACTTTGATCCCTAAAATCAAAGTATAGAAAGCGGTACTTCTGATGGTGCAGTATTTGTAACAAAACGTTACAATTTCTGAACGATTTTATTATTATTATTTTTTTTCAAATTAAAGAATAAAATTTTTTACTGAATGAAGGAAATTTGAAGTCGATATCTTTAACGAGTATAAAAATAAACGATATTCAATTTGAAAATTGCAAAAATTACGATTTTTTTTACCGAAAAAGGTTCTACACTCTTTTTTCTCCAAAATTTAATTTTTTAACAACATATAATGATTTTATACTTTTCTGAAAGGTATTTTGCTAGATTATTCTAAAATAAAAAAAACCCAATAACTCAAGTAGTTTAGGTAAACACCCACCTCATTTTAAATTTTAAAAGTTTCGACTTCAGTCTAAGTTTTCTAAAATTCCGATTCTGCCCCACTGTGGTATGTAAAGAATGTTAAAGTTTTGTTTTAAGAAAATTTCATATTTAGAATATTCTTAACTTGGCAATAATAACTAAGAAAATATTTCTAAAGGATTTCAAAGTAACAAAACAACAATAGTTGATGTATTATGTTCTTTTACTAATTCTGTTATAATTAATGACAGAGATATTTTCAAAATATTTAATTAGTATTTGTTCACAAATATTTTGGTATTAAGTTTCGTTAAATAAATAATTTTTTTAATCATCATGGCTAAACTTAATGTTATGCAATATAATTTTTATTTTATTTTACATTTTCTTCTATTGTGTTTTGTGTGTTTCAAGTAACTTTGTTTTCTTGATTACATTTTCAATTATTTGCTATTCTTTCGAATTTCTCTTCTAGTACATATTTCGAAATAACCGAAATAACAATGACAACTGCAAAAAGTGTCAACATTTTTAATTTTTTTTAACCTTTTTTTTTTTTAATTCAAAAAAAGAATTTTGTTATGTTTTTTCCGATACATATATGGTCTGCAAAAACAAGTGGAAAAAAAGAGGAAAATGTTTCATTTTCAATTCTAATAAAACGTGGGAATTTCACAAGCACTTTACAATCAAATCAAATACATGTTGGAAATGTATCACTTCTTCTCTTTTTTTGTGCTATTCTTGCCAGTAGTTTTTTTTCAATACCTTTACAATGGCCTCTATTGTCGCTATCATCGTCGTCGTCATTATCATCATCATGATCATTATTGTACTCACCGAAAACCATCACAATCAAGTGACAGACAACATGGCTGTAAAACCCGTGTGGTGTGGTGGTTGAATGTATATTAGAAATCAGCATTTTTTAGAGGGAAGTTATGCTTAATGTTGAAGGTGAATTTAATTTAATCCCTACCGAATTCGAGCTAGGTGTTCCATAGGTGTTTGGATATTGGACACTGATATTTTATCCCAGAACGTAGCTAGAATCTGAAAGCATTTTTGAGATTGAAGTTTTTTAGTTTAAGCTCCAAATTTGTTGCCTTCTCGCCAAGCAAGTGGGTGAGTAGTTATTTTTTATAATTTATTTTGACCAAGTTGATAATGTTTTGATCGGTTTTGACGGTTGTATAAGCGCGGTGAAATTGGGTGGTAGATTCATTGCTATAATTAAACCGTCATCACTTTTTAGTTCCTCCATTGGGTGATACGTCGCACAGTGTGCGATTCAGAAAATGAAATGAAAATAATTATGGAACTTTCACATGAAATTTCACATGGTGATAGTAGAGGTGTAGGCGAGTTTAAGTTTTGAGCTTAGACTATATAGACCTACAGAGGGCGAGTCCACAGGGTCCCAAAGTTGGACACCTCGGGTATAAAATTTATTAAAAACGATCCTGATTCCTTATATCTGAATTTCAAAGATTTTTACATGGGAGGATTCTGCTAGTTGAGGTCTACAAAAAACATTGTCGTATGTATGTATTATCTCTTTTAGTTTAAGAGATATTGAGCTTCAAAGATTAAAATTTTTACTTTTTAGCCTGTCTTGGTGAAGTTTTTTCGCTACAGCGGGTTCAATTTTAGCCCCATTGTTTTAAAGCTTTGGAAAAATATTTACGGAGTCAAAAGTTACAAGCATTTAAATTTAAACTTTCAAAAAAAGTGGATTTTTTCCCCTTTTTTTTGCCAAAAAAGTGGTAACATTCTTTTTCTGTTATATAAAAATTTTCATAAGTAATATATATAGTATTAACATTTTTCTGAAAGATAACTAAACACAAAATACTTTAAATAAAAAAATATTTTCAAAAATCGAATTTTGCGAGAACCAGGGTTTCCCAAATTTGACCAATTTTTTAAACTAATTTCGAACTTTCGCTTTAATTTCTCAAATCGCAAAGCTGAAATCAAAAAAAGATACTTTTTACTTAGTCTGAAGTGTTTTAATTTGTTTCGTAATAAAAATTTTTGCTCTCCGTTATTGGTTGGAAAGATATAGCAAAAAAAAAGTAAAGAATCCCATTTTTGGAACTTTTTTAAAGTTTTTTTAAGAATTACGGGATTTTTGTAGACAAATCTAAATATTTTTTGAACATATTTTTGTTCTGAAAATTGTCTTCAGAGACGTGTATTTAAAAAATTCCATCTTTTTTTATATATGTACATTAAAGTTTCTTACGAAAAAAAGTTGCAAATATATCCCTCTAGAAATGAAGATTGGTATGTTCTTATATGATTCCCAAAATTTTACATTCTAGTGTTAAAATCTACGTGAACTGGACCATTTTCAAAACACCTCTAAAATTACGTATTTTTTTCAATATCATTATCAAAATTTTAGTTATAAGAAAATTAACTTCAATTTATAATAGAGGCATACTATGACCTCGAATATTCATATCAATAATTATTATGTCTCTTTTCAGTCTCGGAGTACTAAGATTTTTCTAAAATTTTTGATCATATTTTCTCTGTTCAAACATGTAATTTTATACGATATATTTCGGAAATGTTTCAAAATATAAGTATTAGGTTTTGATGTACCATAGGAATGGTCTATCCTGTTACTATTGAAGATAACATTTAATTAACCTATTAAGAGCTAGAGGGTCAATTTTATGCATTTAGTTACCAAAAGGTTAAATTTAACATTTTAACATTTATATCCTTACTAACCATTTATTTGCCATTAAAATTAACTTAACCAATTATGGACCGGAAATCCCAAGATATTATTTGTGCAACTAAAGGGTTAAATGAACGTACATATCAATAGTATTTAATTAGGCCTTTCCAATAATGCCCTAAAACTTAATTTACGATGGAAAATGTCCAAAATATTGAAACTTTAATAAAATTATACTTAAAATAAAATCATTGAATATTTTACTAAAATTTTAATTTCGCGACAAAAAGCTAAAAATTGTGTATACTATTGATCGAAAACCATATTTTTTAATGTTTTTTTAAAAATGGTCCAGCTAACGTAAATGAAATATTTAAACAGAAATATTTTGGGTTTAAGTTTAAAATATATCAATCTTTAATTTTAGGGGAGTACATTTGCAACTTTATTTTGTCCCAATACAAATCAAGGCACTTTAATGTACATATATATTTTTTATGTAAAAGTAATTTAATTTTAATTTAAGACAGTATAATTTCATTCTAAAACTTTTTCACATAAATCATTCTCACAGTGATATAACACAAAAAGTATAACTATAAATGGTAAATGATGCAACATAATGAAAATAAGGAGTGAGATCGAAAAAATCTTAACACACATTTTGCCTCATAACTTTTTTCGGAATTAATATTCAAAATATTTTTTTGATCTAGTTATCATGGAAAAATACTTCAGTTATTATTTTTAATAACAACCATGTTAATTTGTCCTTATTTTTAGCAAAATAAGTGACGAAAAAGATTTACGTCCTACAAGTTATTAAAAAATTTCAAAAAATCTAAAAAGGTCTTACAAATAATAGGCCACAGAATTAAATGTCGTCCGTAAAATCGTTTCTAATGTTATTAAACAGTAGCAGGAGAATTTGACTATTGATGTGAAATCTAGTTCGTTAAGAAAAAAGGACCACATGATATTGGGAAGGCCAGAAAATTGAAGGCATATTGAAAGGAACTCCAAACACATCTGGTAGAAAATCAGCTCAGTTTTCTCAGTGCTTCGACTATTTGGTGCGAAAATTTAAAGCTAATGGGAAAGTTGATAATATATGAAGTTCGAAAAATTCCAAACTGGAATTCTGCAAAAAAAATTACAAGCCAAAAATAGGACTCGGAATTTAAAACCAAATTTCATACAAAAATACTCAAGCTGTATAACAGAGTTGGGGGTAGTGCACTAAATTGTGAGTGCATTCAGCTTTTCACTAAATCGCACTATAGTGAAAACATTTTGATTTTTAAATATTTGCCACCACTATAGTTATAGTGAAACATTTATTCACTACCACTAAAAAATTTTAGTGATATTGCAATTTTTTTCACTATAACTAAATTTAGTGGTAGTGAAAAAATTTGCACTACACTCAATAGTGCAAAATCTGAACAGTCACTACACATAAGCTGCAAATAAATTTTTTTCACTAAATATAAATATGAAATTTTTTTCTTCACTAAACATAAACATGACATTTTTCCAATCAATCACAACCCACTGAACTAATTTTAGAGACCTACGATGGTAATTATCAAAGTTATAATCGTTTTAGAACAACACTACATAATTTAGAATTTCTTCTAGTGTGTTTTGGAAATCTTGTAAGCGCATTTGTGTATGTTGAGACATACATATATAAACTAGTAACGTTACTGACTAATTCATCATTCCACAGACCGAATACCTAAAGTTAGAGAGATAAAATTTTGGTCTCCCGAAAAGTATATCCATTATTCAGCGATTTCGAATAGTTAAGAGACTATATTTGTATACAATATATCTTTAAAATACATTTTAAGTTTAAAATTGGTTTGTGAAAATGAGGATCAGTCTTTATTTTGTATTTGGTGAAGAAAATTTAAAAAAATATTATGTCATCTTTCAATTTAGTGAACAATTTCTTAGTTGCACTAAAATTAGTGGAGGGTTGTTTTTTGCACTAAAGTATTTAGTGAAGAAAAAAAATGTTGCACTAGGCTTGAGCTGAAAAAATTTTAACTATCACTAAATAATTTTAGTGGAAAGAAATATTTTTTCACTACCACTATGCTGAGTGAGGCTGATATTTTTCAACTCACCACTAAAAATTAATGATTGTAGTTAAAAATTTTGCATTATCACTAAGTGTTAGTGGAAACTGCAAATTTAGTGCACTACCCCCAACTCTGCTGTATAATTGACGAAGAAACGTAGGTGCTGGCAGAATCTTCGCAGCTTGTGTCTCAAAAATTTTTATTGCTAATGTTCGAATCAATGTTGGAGATAAGTTTAAGACCCAAAAGCAACAAAATTCATGGTATGACAAGCTTTTTGCAGTTGCGGCAAAACAGGAAAGTTATTTGATACATTCGGATCTATAAATACCAAAATATGCATAAAGGAATATTTGCAAAAAAGACTTCTTCTATTCTTCAGAAAGCACAACGTGTCCACATATTTTTGGACCCATTTGGTATCATGTCACTACGGTAAGAAAGCTCTTGGAAAAAAATTTATGAATTTCATTTAATGTACTTCATTCATTGAAATTACTTTTTTCAGTGTAAGTATTAGTAGACCACATATTTTCAGTCTCTGTTAATCACAAGTATAACAATAATCCGGTCACAATTGGCTGAATAAATAATCTTCAACGGACAAATTATTATAACGAAATTACTTCGGTTCTTTGGGAGAAATTTCAACTATTTCATTTATAAGAAACTATTTTATACATATATATATCTTATCATATCTGTATATATGAGAACCGCAATGGTTAAAAATAAACTGATCAGCATTTTGTTTCAGAAAAGTATTTACAATTTCATTCATAAAATTTCTTAGGATTCATTCCCAAAAATAGGAGGAAAGAACTGAAAATATAAAAAATTAACATCTGTGGGATGTCTCATATGTGGGTCTACGATGACATATGACGACCATGACGCTAACATGCATACATACTATTATACATACTTATTTTCAAATTTTACACCTAAAAAAAATGAAAGCGAATATATAACAAATTATAAGCAATTATTTAGCATTTTTAGCTAGTTTGACATTTTTTTTGAGCCATAACTTTTTGAAAAGATCATCAGTTTAATTACCTTTAATGAGGGTGTTTAATTTATTAACTATATTTCTTGGAGTGTAATTTTATTTTAAAGAAAAATATTTTTTTTTTTTACATTTCTAACGGTGACAATATCAAAAGTAACATTTAACCATTTGAGACAGAATTCAACAAAACTCTAGTTGCAAAAAAAAAAAAAACAAAAAAAAAAAAAAAAAAAAAAAAATAAAAATAAAAAAAAATAAATTAAAAAAACAAAAAAAAAAAAAAAAAAAAATGGAGAATGTATTTCAAGCTTAAAATTGCACATCCCGACAAACATTTACCCCAAAATATTAGACTATACGAATACAATCAAATATCTATTTCTGCAATGTACATATGAATGTGTTCGTTATATATTTTTTTTGTCGCCTTAATATTTGATTATAACCTGTCATACATAAAAAAGGGAGTAGCAACAAGAGGTGTAAAAATATGTTGAAAAGGAAATTCAAAATATGAAATAATTTTTTAAGTAAATATTAGTTTTTTTAAGCGAACAATATGAGACATATTAACTAATATTTTGGAAATTTGTTGAATAAATAATATTGCAATAATATTCTGTGACAGTTTTCTTTGTAGACCTATGCTAAACTTTGCACAAAAACTCCACCCAATTATATTAGTGTACATATGTACAAACCTTCAATTGTTTTTCTCACGACAAAAAAAAAAAAAAAAAAAAATACTTCAAATCGTGATCAACAATTTTTTTCCCAACACAAAATTTATATTGTGTATGGGTGTGGTTTTGTCACCTTTAACATTTTGTGATGAAAAAAGAAAATGTTCTATGAAATGAATTTCAAGTAGAAAATCTAAAATAAAACGATAAGAATCGTTATTGTATTTTGTAAGTGCTAAATTTAGCGTTTAGTAAATAAAACGCTTCATCTTTAGTTTCACTTGGAACAATGTGTAACAATGTTGATTTTTTTTTTTTTTGTTGGTAATTCTGATTTTCAAATAAAAGTGTACAGTGGACAACAAAAGTAAGAAAGTAATTTTAAATATTTTTCTAGACTAGAGAAATTTTATTTTTTACTTTGACTGCAGAAATATCTTTTAGAAAAATAGGTATATTGTTGTTAAAATGCTTAATAAAATATCTTCAAGATAAACTTTTCAATGTTACTGTATGTCTGTCTATACACCTTTCTATAAATACATTTCAAAAGTGTATGCATATGAACATATATTTAGTTACATTTCACAATAGAAATAATCAAATGATTTTACATCGTTTTCTATTGTTTGTATTTAAAATGCATTTGATTCTTTTTAACATTTCCGTCTATTTTACTATTGACACTATATATGTATGTATGTGTGAGTGTCATAATAAAAGTGTTTATGTGTATGAGTTAACATATAACAAGGATGTTGTTTAAGTATGTATTTTCTAGAAAATAAAAAAGGAAAATAAATAGTTTCTGCTGACATGGCAGTAGTATGTAGTGCGACAATTTTAATGAAGGTTGTTACACAAGTAAGTGGCATTTGAATGAAAGTGTTATAAGCGGGTATTTAACCATTCAATTTCTATTTACAAGTTGCATTTTATATAATATTTAAGTACATATATGTATGTATGTAAGTACTAGTATACTTATTATTTGCGAAAGTAGCTGTGCTTTTATTTCACTTCTTAGAAATTAAATATTTAAACAATGATGAAGAAATAGTTTAAGTTGTTATCAATATTTTTAGAGAGATTTTTTTTTTTTTTTTTTTTTTTTTTTGTACAAAAAAATATTGATACTGCTGATCTTTGGGAAAAATAAGAATAAAATAAATAAGTTAAAATTAGGTTGATTGATTCTTAAAATAGTAAAACAATAAACAACATTTTTTTTTTATTTAGAGTAGATAATTTTCAAAAGAGCAAAACTTTGAAAATTTTGAAATCTTCCTAATTTTTCATATACTTTTAAATGCGGTTATATTACACACAAAAGTACACTGTTTTATCAATATTGGAAGGAATCAAATATTTCATATATTTTTTTTTTTTTTTTAATTTTTTTATTTTATTTTCAAAAATAAACTGTGAATGTGTCACGCGAAAAACCGACTTTTATAAACATTTTCGCTCTTATTTTCTAAATTTTCAGACCATTTACTGTGTTGACAATTTTGGGTACAGCATATTTAATATGCTTTTATAAAAAAATTTAAAAAAAAAAGAAAATAATCTGATACCATTTGTCACCTACATCCTGGTAATTTACTAAAAAGTGTCATATATCCATATGAATACAATAGCGAAAGGGTTCAAAAAACAATACTAAATTATTTTTATAACACTTTACCGAACTTATATAATTTTTGTATTCAAATTATAAAAATTTAAAATTTTTAACGTGTTTCATATATAACACCGTACAACAAAAATCAAAATTTTGTGTCACACATGATAAATTTCATTCATCATCGCACAGCCCAAACGGTTAAAACTAGAAAAATGAAATATGGACTATAGATTAGTCTCCTACTGAATAAATCCACTAAGATGGGATTTTTGGAAATTAAAATATTCAGGGGGTAAAAATGGGTAAAAATGCCTAAAATCGGTAACTAATAGAGATACAAAAAGTTGAATAGTTATCGTTATTTTTTTTTAAATAATCGGATAGGTGTCTGTTATTTTTTCAAACTTGGCTCATTTAGAGAGAAAACTGTAATTTGGTACTTTTTTTTGGCAACCTATCTATCTTTTAATCCAGTAAGCATAGCAATAAAATGTGCATCAAATTAGTACCTCATTGAAAATTGGAAAATACAAGTTTGGTACTTTTTGGAAATTCGAAAGTTTAAGGGGTGAAAATCGTACCTGTTTTTTGTACCTTTTTCACAAAATATTTTGTTATATCTAGGGAGAATAAAAAGTACCAAAATTATCCCCTTTTTGGGGATAATTTAAAATTTAATTTTGGAAATTAAATTTTATTAAAATGATTATATTTAATTTTATTATATTAAACCTAGAAACATGAACTTAAATTAAATGTAGTCCTAAGTGAGTGAGAATTCACAAGAGGAGACTTTGTACTTTTTCATTCTTCTAATGGTAATTTTTGAATTTTCTACAATATTGAACCTAGAAACATTATACATGGTCCAATATGGGTATATTCGTGGTACTTTTAGAAATTTTGTATAATATTGAACATAGAATTAAAGATATATAGTCCTATGTGGGTTAATTGAAGAGGTGGAACTTTTTAGTACCTCTTTGTTCTTCTAATGGTATTTTTTGAATTTTCTATAATATTTAACCTAAAATTATGAAATTAAAGGTAAAGTGAATGAGAATCCATAGTAGAGTACTTTTCGTTATTATAATATTATTCTTTGAATTTTTTTTTTTAATAATAATTATCTTTCAAATATGACATTTAAGCTATATGTATCATTCTATGTTGGGGATCCACAAGCTCCATTAGTCACATTCTTCTCTACTTAAATATAATTATAGAAAGAATTTTGTAGTTTTTGAATCTTAAAGATATAAGAAACTGGTAACTTAAATATTAAAAAAATTGTATTCTTTTTAATGTCGATAGAACACCAATATTATAAATAATTGTTCCCACGAAAATTAGGAATCATAGCTTGATTTAACGGGTTTTTTCACTTTTGGTATTTCACTTTGTTTTTTCTAAATAAAAAGGCTTGAAAGTTTCCATCAAATAATTTCTAAAATTAATATATGTTAAAGATGCCAATCTTCAGTTTCAAGTACAAAAATTTTATGTTTTTAACATTAATACTTTAATCCTTACAACGATTTAAAAATTATGCTTAAGAACAAATATACAAATTTAATTTTCAGTTTAGTGTCACATCGAGTATGCAAAGCCAACATAGCCACTTTTAAGAAGTATTTAAATTTTATGTATGTAATTCTTACATTATGTGTAACACAGTAACATTATTTGGATGATTTTAAAATATATTTGAAAGTTAAAGCTATGGTAAATTCAGTATTTATATTTTAATGAAATTTTTGTGCATTAAAGTGATTTTCTGGAATGAATCTTATATGGGAACTATGCTCAATTATAGACCGATCCTCTTGAAATTTGGTAATGGCATTTATGGTTATATAAATTTTAATTATTATCCATATCATCACTATTAAGCAAGTGAAAGATTTTAAAATAATTTATAAACAAATTGTTATTTTTGAAATTTTAAAGTCCTTTTAAAAGGATTTTCGAACACAAAATGAATAACTGAGTATGCAGTCCTATCATGAAATGTTTCTGCTTTCATATGTACCTATATGGTTTCATTCATATGTGAAAACTGCTGTTGTACAGTGTAATGACTCTGAAATTTACATTTTTCCCTTCTTTAATTGATTTTTAAACTTTCACAATTTTTCTATAATGGTTTTATTTAAATTTAGCAAATTAATCATAAACTTTTTGATTTTAAACTTAATTTATATTAACGGCAAAAAATGGGCACTAATTATTTTGGCCCGTTATTATAACTTTCCAATAACTAAAGTTAGAATGTTATCGTTCACTTCAACTGTTTTTGGTGGTTATAAGTACTATAAGTTAAGCCAAAAGTGACCAATAAGCTAAAGTTAAGAACATCTGAAAATTAACTTTTATCGGAAGGTTTTCTGCTTTATAAAAGAAATAAATAAAATCATATTTATTTCGCTGTAGTTTTTAGTAATTTGTCTGTCTATATTTATATTTGCTTGAGTCAGTCATTCCATTTAAAACCAACCAGCTGATTTTCTCACCTCTTCCGAATTTGATAATATTTGGTATAATTATTATTCTTGTCAAAACTAAGACCAATTCAAATTTCAGATAATTTTATCAAGTGGTTCGCGAAATATCGCGGTTTGAAAGTGCAAAATAGCTCAAAATATGTACAAAGTTACATGCACAAAATCACTAATATCTTTTGAAGTATTTATTATATAAGATTTATTGAGATGTCATATTAAAGGTATCAAAATTAAATTTAATATGACGTATAACATGACTTTTTTCTCAACATCAAAATGGTCCATATCTCGCGATTTTTCGTTCGCGGGTAAATATCTCGAAAAGTGTTCTTTTTAAAAATTTTAAAAAAATATATGTTAATGATGAAAATGTTTTCTATAACCGTGGAAAGTGGCATTCTGGGACTCGCAATATTTTAGGAGTTATTACAACAAATGTCATAATAAATACGAAATGTTTATTGCAATTTGTATTGTTTTTTGTTTGTAATAAAATAGAAAAATCGACAATTTCTTCCAAAAGTCATCCGAATGTAATAAAATTCGGCAAGAATATTAATATTGACGCTGGTAACGCAAATGCCGAGTTTAAGTTTGATTTCCGCGATATTTCACGATTTATAATATCTCAAAAATGAGGAAAATTGCCTTTTTAAAAATACAAATATCTTCCAAAATATTTACATTACAACGTTCATTAAGGCAAATATTAATGAAATTACCTTTAAAATGATACCTGAAACATGTTTTTATGTTGAATTTAATTGACGGATAATTCGCGAATTAAATTTTGTGGTCGCGTATTTTCAAAAAGTGGTATTTTTAAATTCGTGAAAAATATATATGTAGAGGATGGAACCATTTTGAATGTTCTCTGTAAGTATCGTAATAGTTTCTGACTTATTCAAAAAAAAAAAAAAATCACATCGAATAAAGTGAACAAATTCATGCTTGAAATTTCTTTCAAACTAATTATTTTTTATTTTACACTGCGTTATATTTTTTGTAATAACTCAGAAGACTTTATTTCGGAGAGGCAAAGTCAAAAATTGTAATCTTTCGTGTTGGTTTTAAATGGAATGACTCAAAAGTACATGTTGCCACTACGTTAAATGGCCAAAAGTAATCGGTTTTTGCTTTGATATTGCCGTATTATCAAAATTATAAAATTTACTTTAAAACCAAGTTGTAATAACCAAAAGTAGATAAAGCTCACTTTATCATTCACTTTAGTTTATCTTACCTTTAACTGTCTGATACCTTATAGGTAAATTATAATAACGGCCCTTAAACTTTCAAAATAATTTTTATAATAGTTTTATTTAAATTTTATTTAAATTCTAAGGAGTGAGATCGAAAAATTCTTAACATACATAATATTCAATAACTTGGAAACGGTTGATCTTAGAGTTTTCATTATTTTTTTTAGTCATTTGACAATTTAGCATAGATTACAGAAATATATAATTTTTATGGTTCTAACCACTAATTATAAAATTGTGGACCATTTTTTAAAACCCTTTCTTTGGAGATTTGATAGTTGCTTCAGTCACTTTTTTAGAACAGAGTGCACATCTTCTGTTAAAAGCTTCAGTATTTTGGAACACCTTTTTTGTGCTCTTGAATTCACTTTTCACAGGAGCTCAATATCTCTCCACTGGTCTAAGCTATGGACAATTTTGAAAATTGACCTCTCTTGGTACTAAAACTATGTTATTGATTTGGTACCACTCCAGAGCTTTTTCACCGTAGTGACATGATACCAAATGGGTCCAAAAATATGTGGACACGTTGTGCTCTCTTAAGAAAAGAAGAAGTCTTTTTTGCAAATATTCCTTTATGCATATTTTGGTATTTATAGATCCGAATGTATCAAATGACTTTCCTGTTTTGCCGCAACTGCAAAAAGCTTGTCATACCATGAATTTTGTATGAAATTTATGCTGCTTTTGGGTCTTAAACTTATCTCCAACATTGCTTCGAGCATTAGCAATAAAAATTTTTGAGACACAAGCTGCGAAGATTCTGCCAGCACCTACGTTTCTTCGTCAATTATACAGCTTGAGTATTTTTGTATGAAATTTGGTTTTAAATTCCGAGTACTATTTTTGGCTTATAATTTATTTTTTGCAGAATTCCAGTTTGGAATTTTTTGAACTTCATATATTATCAACTTTCCCATTAGCTTTAAATTTTCGCACCAAATAGTCGAAGCACTTAGAAAACTGAGCTGATTTTCTACCAGATGTGTTTGGAGTTCCTTCCAATATGACTTAAATTTTCTGGCCTTCCCAATATCATGTGGTCCTTTTTTCTTACCGAACTAGGTTCACATCAATAGTCAAATTCTCCTGATACTGTTTAGAAAAATTAGAAGCGGTTTTAAGGACGACATTTAATTCTGTGGCCAATGTAAGACCTATTTGGATTTTTTGAAATTTTTTAATAACTTGTAGGACGTAAATCTTTTTCGTCACTTATTGTGATGAAAATAAGGACAAATTAACAAGGTTGTTATTAAAAATAATAACTGAAGTATTTTTCCATGATAACTAGATTAAAAAAAAAAAAAAAATTTGGATATTGATTCTAGGGTGATCGATTATTCGACTTTTTTGAGAAACCGGTTTTCGAATAGTTCGAATAGTTGGTATTTTAAAAAAACCGGTTGCACTTTTTGTAATTCAGAAAAAACCGGTTAACCGGTTTTTTGCAGAAGTTAGTATTTAGTATATCAAAAGACTACATTTCTTTAAAAAAATCAATTCTTATAATTAAGTTAAAATTTATTAAATACAAGCGTAAAAGCCTAACAATGTCAGGAAAAATAATATAATAATGAAAATATGCACAAACAAATCCGAAAATTAAAGGAAAAAAATATGAACAACATTTAGACACCTTCCTCTCCCTAATCGAAGTCAATTATTTGAAGCCGTTCAAATTTATTGGAATTATATTGATTAAAGTTTTAAATTCGTAAACCTTTCAAAATAAAAAAAATCGTCGTAAATGCGCTCCCTGGCCGAAATACAGAATCAATTTTTTATAGGATTTGTATACAAACAATAAGTATAGCAACTCAAAATTTCTTAATACCAAAACAGACTTTTTGGTCCCTGATAGAAACATCTGGCACTGCTAGAATTTGTTGAACGAATAGTTTTATAAGTATGCCGATTTTTAGGTTCTTACGTCGTTTGGGAGCTTCAGAAAGCTCTGGAAAGGAAACATTGCTTAGGAAAGATATATTTAAATCCATATATATAATTCCACGTATTTTCGCTCCCTGATAGAGATTTCAAAATCTGGCTCCGTTAGGATTTGTAGGACGAATAGGGTTATAATTAAGCTGAATTTTAATTTTCTATGTCTTCTGGGAGCTTTAGAAAGCTCTGGAAAGAGAACAAATTCTTAGAAAAAGACACATAAATCCTCTTATATCCGCTCCCTGATAAAGATTTCAAAATATGTCTCCATTAGGATTTGTTGGACAAAAAATTTTATAATTAAGACAAATTTAAATTTTCTACGTCGTTGGGTAGCTTCAGAAAGCTCTGGAAAGAGAGACTAAAAGATAATTATATTTCAAAATTATAGAAAAAATTATCTAAATTTCAGTTAGCATAAACAGAAACCATGGCTTAATATGGAGATAGTATATTAATTAAGTCTCAATTAAAACGATTCTGCAGGTGAAACTTTTTTAACACAACACCTTTAAAAAAATAAAGGAAATATTGGATCAAAAAAATTAAATTGGGTCATACAGGATAATTATTAATTATTTATTTGTTTAATATTACAGAATTAATTCCAATTTAGACTTAAATTATATTTTAAAAACATAAGAAATCAGTCTTTATGAATATTTAAAAAATTATTCCTAAATTTTCAAATATCACTATCACTATTTAGTACATGTTTTCTGAAATAAAATGGTATTTTTAAAACCGGTTTTTTGTGTTTAAAAAAACCGGTCTATTCGACATTCGAAAAATGACCATTTTAAAAAAACCAACAGCACATTGACTGAAAAAACCGGTTTTAAAACCGGTTGGAAAACCGCGTCGATCACCCTAATTGATTCCGAAAAAAGTTATGAGGCAAAATGTGTGTTAAGATTTTTTCGATCTCACTCCTTACAATTGATAACAACATTAATTTACATATGTATATTAAAATGCCTTGATTTGTATGGGGATAAAAAAAGTTGCAAATGTAAAATTAAAGTTTGATATGTTTAAAACTAATTCCCGAACTAATAATGACTAACGTCTTACTCAGTACACCATCTCGCACTTAATATTCGAAGCTAAAAAACTTGTTTTAGCATAAAATATATTTTTAAAATATTTTGTTAAAAAACGAATAGCATCAGAATGGGGTTGAATCGGCAACCTTCTGGTTGCTAATCCTGCGCTCTAGACAACTGATCCATGTGATTGTAACTTACTCCGCAATTATACTATTGAGTACTTATTTATGTAATGTAGAGAAGGCAAATAATAATGACGCCTACTTTCCAGGAAAGTACTTTAATAAGTAGTTGCCATTACCGAAAACCAAAAAGTTTTTGCTGGGATATTTCATTATCAAAATACATACGCATCATCTATTTAGCTCATCCTAAAAGTATGCAACTCTTTTAAGATAAAAATATATACATATATACGTATGAATAATATTTAATGCATTGGAATGATTTTATTAAGTTTACGATAATCTTACACATGTTCTTAAAATAACATGTGTAAACTGATGAGAGTTCAGTTTAAAAGTTTTTAATAAAATAAAATACAATAAATAAGAATGAATAACATCGTCAAACCACATAATTTTCCACACAAAATATAACTGGTCCAGCCAGACCATATTTGGTACGAATGTGACATGTACACTATTTTATTCTCATAACTATTCTTTTGTTAGGTTGATCGTTCTGGTTTTTTCACAGATCGTTAGAAAACAAAATTGTAGGAGGGTACCTGAAATTTCAAGTATCTAGCTTAATTATAAATATATGAAAACAACATTTAAAACTGTAATTGGTCTGGCCAGACCAGTTTGTAAGACGAATGGTTAAAGAGGATTATGTGCAATTGTAAAAAGGAGCAAGAGAAAAGTTATAAAAGTTTATAAAATTTTGAGCATCAGTAAAGAAGATGTACGACAAAGTTGGTGACTTACAAATTGTACAATAATATGTAATTGTTTTAAAATAGAATTTTGTAAAACAAATGTATTTTTAATGTTCTTATTAAATTGTTTATAATTCAAAAATCAAAATACAAAAAGTTTATTATATTTGTCTAAAGGTAAACATTTATGAAATTGTAAAATAATTTTAGCATTTGAGAACCAAAATTTTTTTAGAAATTACTGTTATTGCTCTAGAGCATTTAGGTTATAAAATTTACTTTATATTATAATTGGAAAACCTGTTTATTGCTATAACAACAACATATAAATAAAAATGCCCACTATAGTCTTACACTTTACATTCCCCATAGTATAATAAGGCCTTTTTAGTATACAGGAAATGTCTTAGATTTAATGGAATTATTTGTCTTTACAAAGCAACAAAATTATGTTGTTACTGGTTCAGCATTTAATTACACTTTTTTTTAAATATGTTTATATGACTGCAAAGACAATTCTATTGTTTTTATTTTATTTTTTTTTTTGCTACACAACAAATATAGCATACTCCAATAGAATTTATATTTTTCTTTGTCTATCCACAATTTTTATGAAACATAAAGTTTATAAAACAATAAAATCTACATTAACCAAAGGTATTGTAAAAATCTATAAAAATAAAAATGAAACAAAGTATTCTCCATTGCAATTCCCCACATAACAAAAATAATATAAAAAAATAAGAAAAACAGTGACTGAGTGCAGAGTAAAATATTAAGAAAATAACAATATTGCTTTGTAAAAAAAAAAAAAAAATTGTACAATATGAAAGTACCTACAGTGCGAATAATAATTTTAAGTGTTTAAAATTACCTAACGTCTATTTGCCTCCTTATAGAAACTATGGAAATACATATTTACTAAAAAATGTATCATATGACCTTAATTTATACTCAATCAATTTAATATCAATATTATCAAAAACATATTGTGTTGTTATTATCTAAAATTTTTTCCCCCTTTAATTATTATCCTCAGTGTACTGTACCTACCCATAATAATAAAACAGTAAATTTCATTTAACAAGACTCAAAGACATGCAACATATTATTTTCCTTTATTTTCGTCACATTTAATGTGGCAACTTACATATATTTTTTTTGTTTCGTTTTCTTCTTCCATTTAATATCACATCACAAATAGAAAAAGTATTGTATCAAAATGGTTGTGGCAAATGAAATGAATTGTAAGCGCGCTCCCAGTATATTGTATTTATATCTTTTATGATACTGAAAATTTTCAACAATGTAAAGTACTTAGAACATCAAAAAAAAAAATAACATTTGTATTTCAATGCACTAACACACATACATGCAAACGTATTTATATTTTTATATCCTTTTTTCACTCTACTTTCTACCAACTTACTTACACTCATGTATTGTTATAGTGGCACACACACATGTGTGTTATAAAAAGTGTTTTAACCAGGAAAGTGGTTTAATGTCATAAAATCAAATAAGAGAAAATGTATAATTCTATTTAAATAACAAAATAATGTCAAGAAATTTGTTAAAATTTTTTTGTCTGTTAAAAAATGTTAATGTTTTCAATCAAAATAAAATAGCTAAAGGCTTAAGCTTAAATGACAGTATGACTGACAGTTTAGCTATTATTTGTATTTTTTTTAGAAATTATTTTAGACAATTTCTATTGACAAACATTGGCAGTTTTAGAATATAAGAAAGAAAAACAAAAAAATGTAATAAAATTTTTAATGTGAAAAGTGGTTAGAGCGGAATTTAGCCAACTTTTTCTTATTCGTAGAAATTTATTTTTTTAAAGTAATCTTACATACTTTTTATTATTTTCTAATTTATATATTCTTTTCTCCTTTCATTACAGGTATGTTATTTATATTTATTATATATTTTTGATTCAAAGAAGCTTATGTAAGTATCATTGTTTTTGCTATATTTCATTTGTACTTTTAAAGAAAACATACTTAAAAAAAGGGAGATAGAAAGAGAGAGAAAAAAAGTATAAATTTTATAAAGTAGAATCAATGTATAACAAAAAAGGTACCAACTTCCAAAAAGTATCGTGAAAAGGACCAACTTTTAAATAACACAAATACAATTTAATTTGATGAATCTATAATTCCGATTAAATTTTTATTGAGTTAACGTATGCCGAACAAAATTGCAACAAAACTAATATATATATATATATATATATATATATATATATATATATATATATATATATATATATATATATATATATATTAAAAACACAAATGTTCTTTTCAACACACGTTATATACCGTATTTATTATTCTTCTTAAACTCTATCTTAACGAATACAACGACGATCAACAATAAAACAACGTACAAGTCTCACATCGATCTCTACAAAATCGACTGTAGCACAACCGCAATTCGTTGAATATTTTGATTGAGGACAGAACCACTCAAGCCTGTACTTTTCAACAGCCAAATAAATATAATTTTATTAAACTTACGGAAGCATAACTCCCTCCCAGGGCAATAAAATATATTGGCTATAGGGCAGATATATTGTGATTTGTGTGCAGAAAATAAACTTTATTTTTCGGACAGAAGCATAACTCCCTCTCAGAATAAATAATGTCTTACCCTGTCGACAGCCACAGGCTAACACACCAACTGCCTTCTGTTACACTCCTTTTATAGTGTCGATCACACATACATACTAACAAACATAATCATCTTACAGCGGTTTACATATGGTTTTATTCTTAGTACTATAACACAGTACGTTGTTCTCAGTTTACAGTAATTGTACACAAATACAAAAAAAAAAAAAAAAAAATACTAAAGTAATAATTATAATAGAAACAAAACAATAGATTAATTTATTACTTTTTTAATATGTGAGACAAAAACGAATGCAAATGACTTTTGTCCGTCAAAAAATTGTGGTCAAAAGTTCTACGAAAGAAAAACTGTGTATAAATGAAAGTCATTTTGAAGTGAACATTTTTGTAACAATTCTAAAATCTAATTTGATTTTGGATGGCTACATGTTTTCTTCTTCTTTGTATGAAAATTGGAGTTCTAGTTTAACCTTTAATATTTTCAAGTGTTTTTACAATAGAGAAAAAAAGACGTGGCATTTGATAATAATGTTTGCCTGTAAGGAATTTTAGAATTTAAAATTTTTATTATTTTTTTGCTAAAAATATAACCGTTTTTACCTAATATTTTTTTTTTTTTACCTAATATAAAATTGTTTTACCTTTGAGTTTTTCCCATTCAAATAAAATCAGGTTTTCCCATCAATCGAAAGTACAACGGTTTTATTTGTTCATTCAAATTCCAAATTTGGTTTCCAATTCATTCATTAATCTTTGTAAAGAACCTGAATATTTCACTCATGGAAATTATTCCTATATGAATTTTTTGACACATTTTTAAGTGTTTTTTATGATAGAAGTGACAATAAAAGTACAAGCATAAAATTAAAAATGAGATTCTCATTGATTTTTAAACAACCTCTGAGTTTTCCCATTCAAATTAAATGGTAATTCTGAGATGCACCAGTTGTTGGTTTTCTTATCATTTGAAATTAAATTGGTTTCTCATTCACAGACCTTTGTAAATAACCTGCTGATTTGACACATTTCGTAATATAGTTATAATTCTAACAGCAACAAGTACTTTATAAGTTATAATGCACCAGTCATTAGCTTCCTACTTGCAGACGTAACTTTTATTTGGTTCTCATTAATGGAATATTATGCTATGCCTGTATCTCTGATGTATAATATGCAAAATAATAAATTATTATCTATTGCTTAATATTTTTTATTACAAAATAAAAATGTATAAATAAATGTGATGTAAATTTCAAGTTAATTCATTTAATGTGCAGAACTTGGATCCTAAACAAACTTAGGATCCACACTAATTTTATAAATTTAAAATTATCGTTGAAGACAAAGAAGATTACATTAGTCGAATGCTGGAGAAACTTATGAGTACCGAAGTGAGAATGAGCAGGAACATTTATCAGTAGATGAAGATGCTGAAGATTGCATGAGAAATGTATATCATCTAGATGCAGAGGAAATACAGTTACCAGAATATGTTCCGATACATGAATTTTATTAAAATATAACTATATTCAAAGCATTTATAGTAGATGATTTATGATCGATTCCGGATGCACATGAGAATACGTTTTTTCCTTGTATCAAAAAAAAAAAAAAAAAAAAAAAATCATTGCATCAAATTTCATAAAATAATCTTCAAAGTTTCGTCCTGTATATTGAATTGCACGCAAGGTACATATAAACAGCAATCCGTTCAGACTGATGGACGGACATCGTTAAATCTATTCTGAAAGTGACACTGAGCCATCCTATAGATTCCATCCATATAGAACCTTATAGATCCCCCAGGAGCTTTAAGAATATATAATATTATATAAAATTTAAATCGGATAAGAAACAAAAACTTGGCCAGAGGTTAAAAGTTGTATATGTCAAAGGAACCCTATTTTGAAGCCCTATTTTGAAATTTTGAATTATGAAAGAATTCTACAAACTCTTCTCTGTTTAAATTACTCTAAAACTAATTAATCGAATTTAATTTAAAATTATTTGGAGATTTATAATTTCTACAATTTTTTTTCTGAAATCTCTGCATTACACAACTTAATATTTCAATCAAAAAATGTAGTTAAATCGAAATTTTGAAAAGTTAAAAATTCGAAATAAATTAACTTTGATTAACTAAAGTTTTAATTTAATCCTTATATTTAATCCTTATGTTAACAACCGCATACCCGGATATGTTTTTTGTTTTTAAATTAGCACATTCTGACTTTTTGTTGCTATATTAACTTGTAAATTTTGATGTTTGTTAATATTATTGTTAGCTATGATATTCTAAAAGAAACCAAAGTTGTGAACCCCTTAAATTGACAACCAGTAATTTAGGCTGCGCATTCTTTATATTTCGTAATATCTTCTAAACATTCAGCACATACTTGTTGTACTAATTACATTTGTACACTCAAATGTATCGTTACGCAAGTATTTTAATTGTTTGAAGTAAATTATTTAAACTCACCACGCCTAATATCGCAGATTTAATGAAGGTTGCCCACACTTTAATTTTAATACTCGCTGTAGCTTTTTCAGTTGTCAATTGTAATGAGTTTTCGTTAAGTACTTGCATATAGAGCTAACAAAAGTTTTTGAGAAAAAAGGACGAACACTTACCTTGTGAGCAAGAGTTTGAGCAACATCAAAGCCCAACAGTGCAAGCAGCCTTCATTAAATCTCATTTACTTGTATTACAATAATACATATACCCCACCGTTCAAGTCTCAGCGATCAACCCTTCTCATCTCTCAACAAGAAGATTATTTAGCATTGGTGTCCAACCCATACACACCAGTACACTGGTTTATGGCATTGCTGTAGAAATTATTTGTGATTTGTTGAAGTGTTATAAAGGTTTTCCATTTCTTGCAGGTTCTCGAAATTGACGAATTGTAGTCCAGCATCAAAGTAGAGGCCAAATTTTAGCTTGTGAAAAAATTATCACATACCATGTTACGTCCACTTTCGCTTGGTTTCTTTATCGTTCCCCAGAAGCTGCCATACCTTTGTAGATTTGCAATTTCAGCAGTTAGGAAGTAATAGCACCACATACATACCAAACTTTTATATCATACTTAGCTGGATTTGAAAGTATATACTGAGTGAATCCTGTACCCCCACGATAAGGATATAATTGTTCATCAACGGTGATATAAGACATTTCTTCTGACATGAACAATTTGAAATTCTGTATAATACTTAGACCTTGTGTTTTCCTAGTTGGTCTGGTACTTGAGCATCGATGTAAGTTCTGCGGCAAATGTTTGTGAAGCTGTGGCGGTTTATTTCATCAAATTGTACCATCTCTTCCAGTATATGTGTTTGTTGAGGCTTCGAGTGCATATACATTATTTTCTTCATGCGATTATAAATCATCGATGCTTTGAATATAGTTATATTTTAATAAAATTTAACGCAAATAAATTTTACATAAGAAAGTATTAATCTCTTTGACAAATTTCATGATTATCGCTTTATAATTGACCATAACTCTCTTATAAAACACTCTTCTGAAAAACGTTTAAGTTGGAAAAAAAAAAAAAATTAGTTATATGTTAATATTTATACAAATAAGTTGTATATCAATAGAAATCACAGTGTCAGTTTTTATGAGGATCATACCATAATAAGCCGCCTAATAAGGCTCACTTCCATGAATTATTCTTAACATTTACATTTAATACAAATATCTGTTTACAATTGTCTACAGGTCTTATATAAGACCCCTCCTAATATTTGGATCCACATTGAAAATGATGAAGGATATTTTATGGTCGAGCTTGATCGACTATATCATTCTTAGTTGCTTCTTCATATACATAGTCGAAGTTCACACACAGCAATTTTTCTTGCCGCAATTCTGACTTCGTAGGCGAGAGAGGTAAAGAGAATGTAAATGTTTAGTATTCTCTTCTCCTCTCTCTCCTATAAACTCAGAATTCCGGCAAGTAAAATTGCTGTGTGTGAACCCCGAAATATTTTGATAGATTTAAAATTATTTATAATTTTTATATTTTATAAATATTGACATGTTTAATATGTTTTTATGTTTGTTTTTATTTCCTCAAAAATTTTTCCAATTTTTCAATTCTTTTTAATTCATAAACTTTTTTTTTTTTTTCAATAAAAACATAAACTTTAGGTCTATTTTATTTCCATAAATTCTTTTCATATTTTCAACATGTCAATTGCATCATTGGTAAATTGCTTATCACTTTACTTGCTTCACTCACTTCATTCAACATGTTTCTATCACTGCTATTATTTTCTATCATTTTTACCACTCCACTACTCCAGGGAGAGAGTGCAAGCAATATTTTCATTTGGTTGGGCTTGAGTTGACTTTGTTAACAGTTTTTTTTTTTAAGGGAAAGAATAAGAAAAGAAAGCAAAAAATATTAATAAAAAGCCAACACCATTTTAAAGGAAAAAAAAAAAAACGAGAGAAAAGATATAGTCGGTCAAGCACGACCATATGATAACCTACACCATTGTATCCATTATTATTCTGGGAGGGTTATTTTATTAGACTTGGAGGCAATTTTGGGCCTATACTCATATTAAGTGTAAAATAAAACATACGAATACAGAATATTACGTCGATGCTAACATTTATATGAATTTATACACTTTTGTGTGATTCCCGAAAGAGGGCCTTATATGGGAGCTATGGTAAATTATGGACCGATCTATGTAAAATTTGGTATTATCATTTATATTTATATAAAACTCATTTGTGTCGAATATTAACTTTGTACTAATATTTTAATGGGATTTATGCCCGTTAAAGTGATTTTCTGAAAAGGGGTTTATATGGGAGCTATGGTCAATTATGTACCGATCACAGATTTAGATTTATACGAAACTTATATGTGCCAAATTTCATTAAAATATTTCTATATTTAAGGGATTTATGATCGTTAAACCCTTTTCCGGGAGGACATTTGTATGTGGGCTAGGTGAAATAAAGGACCGATCATAACCAATTTCAATAGGCTTCGTCCCTTAACTCTAAGAAACCTGAATGCCAAATTCCATTAATTTTTGTTCAAAATTTCGACCTATAGTTAGATTACAAAGTTTACATGGACGGACAGACGGACGGACATCGTCAAATCGATTCAGAAAGTGATTCTAAGTCGATTGGTATAAACTAAGGTGAGTTTTAGAGCAATATTTTTGGGTATTACAAACATTAGCATAAACGCATAATGGCGTAGGGTATAAAAAATAAGCAAAATTACAACATAAAATTGAACATATGACAAGTCAATCAAGAAAAATGACAATAAAGCCATCATTCAGTTTCCAATGAGAATTTAAAAAAACGAAGTTAAAAAAAAACTTGAAACGTAAAATAGTGAAAAACAAGAAAAAATTCAATCTAGATGCATGTTGCATACTTCGTGCATAATAATAAATAAAATGGAAGGAAAAAAAAAACATAATTTTATGACAACAATACACAACACTGGCAAAGTAATAATAATGTATGGTTTTAACATAAGAAATCGTTAAGAGGAAAACTATAACAATAAATAGAGGAAACTTATATATACACAAATATACTACATACATAGGTTTTCCAACAAATAAAACTAACCAAGTAGGAATATTATGAAATTTTCATATGAAGAAAGGAACTTTGTTTGAAATTGGATAATACAAAAACAATTGCAGTACGTGTGCCTTTTTGAGTATATTTTTTTTTCAATTGAGATTTTTTTAATCTTCATATCTATCCCACAAAAAAGGAACTAAAAAAGTCATGAATTTAACATTGTGTTGGCATTGAAAGGAAGTACTTATTGGTGCAAAAGAGCTGCAGAAGTTCTTTTTTTAACCCATGGTTGTCATTGGTATGATATGGTTGTCATTGGTAGGATAACTTCCAAAAAAGTTTAAAATATGCACTTTGTTCTATTTTTGAAGTGGTGAAAATGTTCTTTTTTGGAAGCTCTTGATCGTTTTTTTGCTGGATATGTCAATAATCTATGGTATCAACTATTATTTCTTAAAATTTGTTTTTAATTCTTCAGTGATTTATTTTAAAAATTTTCTTTACTTAACATCATAAATCCTTTTATTATTAAAAAAATCTTTCATCTATTATCATAAATATTACTTCTATATTGTGTCATAACCGACATCTGTTCTTTATGCAATATTTGCAAACAAATTAAATTATTACCTACTTATATTATATCCGCTAAAAATTTCCTTTTGGGTTTTTATATTCATGTGTGGCTTTTATAGCACTTATAAAGCTGTTTATAAAATACATTTATTTTGCCACATGTCTATGCGTATGTATATGTATATTATATGTAGTTGTTAATAGTATATGTGTAACACCTATGCTACAATAATAAAACGGGAAATTATATTATTGATATATGGTTGTATGTTTGTCTGTAGTATATATATATGTGTTTCCTTTCCCTCAAGAAAAGAAACTTAACAACAAAAATAATAAACTATGCAAGAGAATAAAAAGAAGGAAACATTTTACCTATATAATGCACAATCATTCATATACACTTTAACGCATACACCGACACATTTGCAAAAGAAAACAACAACGACAAAAAATACTATAACAACTAGTTTAAAAAGGACTCTGTTGTTTGTTAAAGGAAAAAGCAAAAATAAAAAAGGAAAAAACTTGTACATTGACATAACATGAATAATAAGATGAATTGAAGGTGCGAAATATGTTACAAACGGGAATTAAAGAAAATAAAAATATATTTTTAAAAATTTATCTACAGTGAGAGATAATGCAAGAACAATTATAATAAATTCAGTAGAAAGATCTTGTTTTTTTCTCTAAGAATACCTTTTTGTAAGAGTAAAACTATTATGTGTCAATTTATAAGTAAAATTGTTAAAAGAAATTAAAAATTAAAAAACATTTTACCCCAACCTGTAACTATACGTTACAGGTTGGGGTAAAATGTGTCAAAAGTGGCAATTAGTTGAATTTTGAAATTAAAATTTTTGTAATAAGTTGGGTACCGTATAAAAATATACAAAATTATGCATCAATATCAATTAAGATCTTTAAGCTAGATTGTGTTGTTTTCTTATAAAGAGCTTTCAAACTTAATTTTTTTTTTACATTTTAAAAAAGAGTAAAAATAATAAAATGTTTATCAACTTTCAGTGTATTTATTTTAAATAAAAAGTCTTTTAAAATAAAAATTTAAAATGGAACCATCAACTTCAGGTATTTAAGTGTACTTTTCTTTAAGTATTTGTAAATTATATTTTTTTCTAATATTTTTATTATTTTTTTGAAAATTGTCTTAAAATACACTAATTTTCAATTTTCATGGAATACAACTTGAAATGTTACAGGATTTTTCTTCTGAAAATTTTCTGAAAAATAGTATATATTATCCATTTTAATATTATGAAAAAAATTGTGCTCATATGTAGCTCGATTTGAGAAATTAATTTTTTTTTTCGAAAAAACTCCAGTAGATAATAAAAAGCAGCTCAACGGCAGACATTTTCTTTGCTTTATCAAACAGTAAATAGTGGGGCAGAATCGAAATAAATCTGTAACTTATAATCGGCTGGTTTGATTTGCATGAAATTTCATATAGGAGAAGCTGAGGACAGTAAAATTTTGAGTTTAGGAGCAGATCCCATAAACGCTTCAGGAGCGGAGCAATGGGTTTCAAATTAGAGTACTAATGTCATAGAAAATGTTTAACCACTACCGAATTTTTGTTCCTTACCCGATTTCCATCCTTTAGAAAACATGCTATTTTTGTACTATTTTTCTCATGCATTCTTCGAGATATATTCATTTGAAATTTCAACAATCTCAACTTTGCAAGATGTTGGTGAAGTTTTTTCCATATATATCCCAAAATTTTCAACCGATTTTATGATATTTTTTGCAGTTTATTAAAGAACAAAATCATCTATCGAGTAAAGAAAAAAGTCAATATCTTTATTGAGTCAAAAAATAAATCATTTAAAATTGGCAAGTTTGTAAAAATTAATAAACTAACGCACGTTGGGTTGAACAGTACTCAAAACGAGGATTAATTAAAAAAATTATGTGTGGATATTGCAAAAAATTTTTATACTGGGTAATAGAAAACAACTTAAATAATTATAATCTGTGAAATTTATTCTATGTTTGCTTTTTTCGATACACTCTCTCAAAGTTTAATAATTTTTCATAAATGATCTTATAGTAACTAAAATTGAAATTTTCAAAATTCCAAGTGGGATTTTTGTTAATTTTTGTAAAACGATAATTCTTTTTTTAAACAGGTGGATTAAGTTCCGATAGTGGACTATATTTTAAAATAAAATTTATTCGGATATATGTTGCACAAATATTTTTTATAATTTTGTAAAAATAACCCTAAAAACGAGCTACTTTTGAGATATATATATATATAGAGTTTCAAAGAGTTATTTGGTACAATTGGGTAAACATTTGTATATAATATTAAAATATAAGATATTAGCTTGTGAAATAAAGAAAAATATTTTGCCAATATTTGCCTAAACGAAAAATATTTAATTTTGTATTAAAATAAACCAGTTGAAATTATGCAAAAACCACAATATATTACACTACTAGATGAATCACAGGAAGTTCAAAATGAGGATTTTAAACAAATGTAGCTATTAAAATTGTATAAAAACATTTTTACTAAATTTCCTGTAAATTTGGGTCTGTCTTTTACTTAATATATATCTTAAATAAATCGCAATTTTATGGTTTTTTAATTATTTTTCCGATAACGAAGAAAAAAAAAAAAAAAAAACTGCATCCGTTTCTTATACTTTTAATAACATTAATTCTAATATAAAACGCATTTGTCAGTTTTTTCTTAATTTTATTACATATAATAAGTTTACTTTAATTAAGAGATTGATTTTATAATATAGCTTTTAACTCAAAAGTTACACAAAAAAGTCTAAATAAAGCCGATTTTCTCTGAAAAATTAAAGTAGCCATAACAATTTAGAAAAAAATATTTTCCAAGTTATTTTTATTTTAATTGTAGTATTTTACGTATTTATTAATATCCATTCATAAAAAAATATATATTTTTAAATTAAAGCTTCCACGAATTAATCCCCATTTTCGGTATAGTTCAACCCACTGTGTGACGGACGGAAGGACAGACATTAAAATGCCTTATAAATAGCCTTAGAATTCCAAAAATATATTATTTTTTACCTTTTGATCAATATCAAAACTAAATCTAAATATTGAAGTATTGGTATGACCTTTCCCTGAATTAAGTGCCATTTTCGACCCATTTAAAACAAATGTATAGACGGTCGGACAGACATTGCCACTCTGCCAAAAAATATTTTAGAATTCTAAAAATGTATTTTTTACTAACTAATAAATATCACCTTTTCCTAAATTGGGCGTCATTTTCGACCCATTTAACCCAAATGTATAGACGGACGGACATTACCATGCAGCCAAAAAACATCCTATAATTCTAAGGATATATTTATTTTTTTACTTACCAATTGATAGGAAGGAAAACTAAAGGTGAATATCAAAGTGTTGATATCAACTTTCCCTGAATTATGCATAATTTTCGACCCATTTAACTCTAATATATAGACGGACGGACATTACCATTCTGCCAAAAAAAATCTTTAAATTCTAAAACTGAATTTTTAACCTAATAATCATTAAAATATTGATATCACCTTTCCCTGAAGTAATCGCTATTTTCGACCCCCTTTTACCACAATATGCGTTAGAGTGTACAGTGGAAAAAATTATAATAGTCCTCCTTTTTATTTTTGGTCACAAAAGGGTTAAGAAAAAACAAAAATTGTTATATACTTTAAGAAATTGTTAGAAATACAATTTTCAATGAGAAATATATGTGTGTATTGTTTTGGCCAAAAAAAGTGGTCATTCGGACCTATGTGCAGCGATTCAAAATCTCAAAATTATGCAATTTTATATTAAACTTTTTTCACATGAAAAATATACTAAAATGATGATGATAAAATTATAGAACAAAATTAAAATTCCGAATCTATTTGATAAATCTTTTTGACAAAATTCCAGTTTTGGAGATATTGGACTGAAATTTTTTATTCTGTTATAAGACAAGGCCGTACTCATTCCCACTAAAAATGGTCGAGTAGAATCACTGCTACTTTCATACTGCAAAAATGATTTAATTTGTATGAATTTCGGAAATATTTTTATAAATAATAAAAAAAAAAAAATTTATAGATAGTGATTGTGAAACACCTCAAAACCGTATGATACCCTATACCATTGTGTGTCAGTATAAAAATTCAAGAACGGGACTTATATAAAAAATTTGGTACTGTTGTTTCTACTTATATTTTTTTATTTATTTGTGTGGATACTAATATTTGTACGCGATTTATGTACGTTTAACTGATTTTCAGAAGAAAGGTTTATATGGAAGCTATGGTCAATTATGGACCTATCTTTACTAATATTTGATACACATATTTATAATAATATAAAACTTCTCTGTGGCAAATTTTTTAAATTATTTGTTATTACCGTTAAGCCATATTCCGGGAGGATATTTTGTATGGGGGTTAGGTGCAATAATGTACCTATCATAACCAATTTCAATAGACTTTGTTCTTGTGCCAAAATAACTACTTGTAACAAATTTCATCAAGATATATTTAAAATTGCGACCTGTACTTTGTTCATAAGGTTTACATGCATAGACAGCCAGACGGACGGACGAACATCGTTAAATCTACTCAGTAAGTGATTTGTAGTCGAACGGTGATGATGATTTTTTCTGTGCATTACAAATATCAGCTCAAACACATAATACCTCAATCATCTACGGTGGTGTAGGGTTTAAAAAAAATAAAGAAAACCTTAAAGGTAGACGTGGCAGGATCTAATAACATTAATCATAGTGTAATATTTGTATAATAAATTTTTAGCCACATGCAGAGAAAAAATATTTCTCAATATGTTTGCCCCAACAATATTATTTTCATTGCAAAGGAATTTTTTTATCTCAAACTTCTTATTGTTGAATATATTTTATTTTAAAAACAATTTTATTGTAGCAATTATACATTTGTTCTCAATTTACAATTATATTGTTGGTACAACATGTTAAGCAATATGTTTAAATTAGAACCACATTATTGTTGTTAAAATTCCATGTGCAAAAAAATTATTTTCAATACCTGAATATATTATTATGTTTGTAATTTTGAATTGACAACAAAATTTTTGTTTGTATTGGCAACTACCTCTGTCAAATAATTATATGTGCAATATTTGTTTTCTGGTTTTTACATATTCCAAGAGTGATATACATTTCTTTGGTTTACAATTTTTTTCGTTCTTACCTAATGTCCCTATTTGCAAAATTTTAGGTTCTTCTTGGCATTGTGTTTAAAGTACCGTTAAAATAAACATACCATTCTCTAAATTTTAATAGAAAATAATTATATGTGCAAATTGAAATTTTTAATCAACAGATTGACATGAAGTCCACAGTTTGAATCGTTTAACCAATTAAAGTTAAAATTAAAGTTATTTGGGGAATATTTAAAATGATTAGACCTAAAATACCAACATTTTTTTATTTATTTTTTTTTAATTTATAGTCAAAATATGTCACCAGGTCATGAACTGTCAGTTGAAGTGCTGAAATTATTTAAGTAAGACGACAATTTATGTAAAATTCCAAAAAATGGTGTATACAGAAAATGTTTATCATAATACTGTTGAAAATTTTCAAAAAATCTGAGAAATTGCTATCATTTTAGGAGCGGTAACCCATAATCCATTGCTGATTAGCGGGGCTTAAGGACATTTTTCGAAGAAAAACAACATGTGTTACAGAAAAATAACGGCCAAATGAACGGGTTTTAATAATTGGACGTGAGCACAAAATAATAAAAGAGGTTTTAGATTAAAATTATGACCTTTGGGTGGCAAAAACATAACTAATAGAGCGGTACAAAAATCCACACGCAGAATTTTATGATAAATATATTTTTTTTGGATAAAAACTTTAATTACACCATAAGTTCATGTGCATAAGAGATTATATATTATATTTAAATTATCCAAGTGTTTATCAAAAATATTAAATGGGTATTCGACGTCTACAAAAGACATGCTTGAAGCGTAATCATAGTGTCGAATCGCACATAATATAAGTCAATTTTAGTTCTAGATTGAAGTTGAAAATATTTATTGGACGTAGCTAAATTAATTCACAGCACAACATAAATTTACTGGACAAAAAATCCAATAGCTTCGTTGATGAATTTCCTATAAAAATCTGATTTTCCAGTAAATTAATGTGACGATGTTACTATATCGGGCCTCAAAATCGGTTTTTAAGTCACAAAATATTATATTTCTGCAGCGACCAGTAATGATCCTCAGACCTTCATGACATAAGGATTCCCAAAGAATACTGTATGCTGAGATATATTTAGATTCAGAGCTATATGATAATATCAAATGTTTCAAATTGATTTTGTATAAGTATACTACAGTTTTGACCTATTATATGTAAAGGAAAAAGGACGAATCGGTATAACGAAGGATGCATCTGGTAACGTTATATTAGGATAACACAATTCCTTAACAACTTTCATGAATATTGAAAATTAACTTTATTTAAATAAATAATTTTTATAAAATTCTTGTCGTGCACATATAATTATTTTCTATGAACAATTTTAAAATCAATTAAATTTTGCCACAAAATACACGTAAGAAATAAATTTTTCATTTGACTTATAAAGCTCTAATAAACATTAAAAATATAAAAAAGATTTGAATTTGAAAATCCTATTTTTGAAGAAAATAAATTACTTTATAGGTATGCACATATAATTATTTGACTGGGGTATATACATTATCAGTACTTGACAATAATAATACCTGCTGATTTTTATTCAATTTAGTGTGCTTCTTGCATACAGAGTTGTCTGTCGGCAAGTTAAAAATGAATTAGAAAATGTAATGAATCTGTATTTAAAAAAAGTTAATTATTTAAAATATATTATTTTAATTAAAATTAAACTAGAAATAGGTAAGTGTTTCAGATAGTGAAAATATTTTGAATGGATACTAAACAAACAAAGAAAACTACATAATATATTATCTTCTAAAAAAGGGTTCACCATTAACGAGTATTCAAGAAATTTACCACAGTGATTTATTTTATATAACTAAATTATAATTAGTTTTAATAAAAACTACTCTACGATAAATTAATTGACTTTTATTTATTTTTAGGCAAAATAATTGTTTCTCGACACTACATGTATTCCTATTGTGATTCAACCATATTATTACTGTATACATGAATGAAAAACATATACGACAAAAATATGGTTGCAGATCAATAATATTTTTATTGAAATTTAACCATATTATTGCTGTATACATGAGTCAAGTACATATACAATAAAAAAAATGTTTGCAGATTAACGATATTTTTATTGTGATGTCACCATATTATTGCTGTATACATGAATGAAAGACAGATATAACAAAAATATGGTTGCAGATCAATAATATTTTTATTATCATTTAACCATATTATTGTTATACACGTGTATCAATTATATATACAACAAAAATATGTTTGCAGATCAACAATATTTTTATTTTATATAATTTACAAACAATCATAAAATCCAACCATATTATGACGTTACTCGATTATGGTTGCTATTCACCATATTTTTTCTTTGCGTGAAGGAGAACATCAAAAGTGTTTATTATACTCATTTTTCAACATTTTGCAATTATTAATGTTACGTCTACTAAACCTCATACTGAAAAATAATTCTTTTAACCCCATTATTCATGAAATGAAAATTAAAAAATTATATTATTTTTTTCAAGTTTTCATACAAAAAATGTAATAAAATGATCATATTCTTTTTTTTATAAATTGATAAAACAAAATATTGTCTAAATCAAATTTTTTTAAGAAACGGTATTTAAGTGGTTTTTGAGATACTCAGCTTTGTATCATCGATTTTGCCCTTTGAACTTTAGAAGTAAATTCATTTTATATACATACATATGTCATTTTAAAGCCAATATTTTTTTCTATTAAATCAATTAAAAATTGTAATTCTATAATGTATAGCTTAGAAGTTAAAAGCATTAAGATATGTAAAATTTTGAAAAAAATTTAAATTTTTTTCACTTTTATCTGTAGCGAATTTCATTGAAATCGTAAGTTTCAAATCCAAAATTGCATATTTTGTCAATTTTTATGTGGAATCACTTAATGGTTACATTCAGTAAACTATACACAATTACAATGAACCTAAAATTTGTAATTTTAATTTTCAATTATAATTACAGATTATTTGTAAAATAAAGTAGAATAAAAATAATAAAAAATTAAAATGTTATATATTATTGGTTTTTTATTGTTTTATTTTAATTTAACTGATAAAAATTCAATATTAAAAAAATATTGCTTTGATGATTTTCTTCCAAATAACATAAATAATATATTGTCTAAAGAACTTCTAGGAAGATATCTTCCCAATATTTGTAGGGTAAATTTTTTATTTTCACTGTATGAAAACATGAGTGTGTATGTCACTCTGTACCACATACACTCATATACACTATCCCTTAAACAACAAGTCCACACATGCATATAAAATACATGTTGGCACAAAAGTTATATTTTCATATTGTATTCATTTCAGTTGTATTCGTATTGTATTTGTTTGTGTATTTATTAAGAGGATATAAAGATTTACTTTGGCACACACACACATATACATACATACAAACACTCAAATGTGACTTTATGCTGAAAGCATAAAATAATAAAAATAGGGAAATAAAATGATATAAATAAATTGTACAAAAATGGAATTATAGAAGCAACAGAAAAAAAATGTATAATAAATAAAAAGAGGAAAAATCATGATTTATATTACAAAACATTATGTCAATACCAACAAGGAAGTAGATTTCCACATCTAGTAACAGATGATGACTCTGATGATGATGACAAAGATGATAGAGGTATAAGTCAACAATTCTATAAATGTTCATCGGATAAATTCCTTAACAATAATAATAACAGAAATATTTTCCATGAATATTTTTTTCATATAATTTTGTAAAGAGAGAGAGAAAAAAAACATAAATTTATAGCTAAAAAATGTGTAAAACATATGCCAATTTTCTATGCCTGATTGACGACAGGTACGCCATGACATAAACTACTACTACTACTATGTAGTTATAGAAAAAGACACAAATATTCTAAATACCTTTTCCGGAATCTCTTTTTTTTCGCAATAATATTGAAAAATTGTTGACAATCAGTTGTAAGGCAAATAGTTTTTGCTAGAGTGTGCAGAAATGAACAAGTGAGTTGGAAAAAATAGTAGAGGGAAAATTATAATATATTGGTGGTTAAAAAAATGATAGGCAGTGATTGAGCTATACGGCAGGTGCGGCAAATTTTTCATTCACTATTTTGCAAATAATTTTAACTGATCTCGCAATATGAGTTGAGTATTAATTATTATTGTAGGAAATTGTGAAGATCGTATTTGGTCGCATATTTTGGCCGTTTATAATCGAATCTAAATCTAAACTATTCGCGGCAAGTTGCTTCAGCTAAAGCATAATCTCCATAAATGTTTGGCCATTAATTTTGTCATTCCATGTGTAAAATATAGAATAAAGTACATATTTTCTGGGTTCTGGTTAGATTCTGAGTCTAGCTATGTCTGTCCGTCTGTCCTTCTGTTGAAAGCAGGATAGGGCTCGAACAGGACAACATAGGAGGACGAAATTTGGCTCAAATATTTACCTTATATAAGATTTGTTTGGTATTGAAAATGGGCAAGATCGGTTAATAAACAAAGTGTTATGGGCTAAATACTAGAAACACTGGGTGTCCATTGTAGCTTCATTTCATACTTTTCTGCAGATATTTCTTAAACAAAAGCATGTACGATAGCGATATTTTGTACAGAAAGTTCAAGGGTCGATGTAAAATTGGAAAACAAAAATGGGCGTGGTCAGCCTACTTTACCGCCCACCTCCCGTACAAGATGAAATGTCAACGAAATTTTGTACAAATAGTTCAAGGATCAATGTAAACTCGGAAACAAAAAATGGGATTGGTCCGTCGACCTTCCATATAACGTATAGTTTGAAAAAGTTGATGGTGGGTATATAGATTCGGCCAGGTCGTATATAACATTCTCGCTTGTTTTAAATAATATTGGTACAAGACTTTCTATATTCAAAGCATAAAAAAACTATGTTATTTTCGTTTTAAAAGAATGACACAGATAGATAGATAGATAGATAGATAGATAGATAGATAGATAGATAGATAGATAGATAGATAGATAGATAGATAGATAGATAGATAGATAGATAGATAAATAGATAGATAGATAGATAGATAGATAGATAGATAGATAGATAGATAGATAGATAGATAGATAGATAGATAGATAGATAGATAGATAGATAGATAGATAGATAGATAGATTGATAGATAGATAGATAGATAGATAGATAGATAGATAGATAGATAGATAGATAGATAGATAGATAGATAGATAGATAGATAGATAGATAGATAGATAGATAGATAGATAGATAGATAGATAGATAGATAGATAGATAGATAGATAGATAGATAGATAG
Source organism: Protophormia terraenovae (assembly GCA_951394005.1). Classification (NCBI taxonomy): domain Eukaryota; kingdom Metazoa; phylum Arthropoda; class Insecta; order Diptera; family Calliphoridae; genus Protophormia; species Protophormia terraenovae. The sequence continues at coordinate 74,849,235 of OX596076.1, read as the reverse complement.
ATAGATAGATAGATAGATAGAAAGATAGATAGATAGATAGATAGATAGATAGATAGATAGATAGATAGATAGATAGATAGATAGATAGATAGATAGATAAATAGATAGATAGATAGATAGATAGATAGATAGATAGATAGATAGATAGATAGATAGATAGATAGATAGATAGATAGATAGATAGATAGATAGATAGATAGATAGATAGATAGATAGATAGATAGATAGATAGATAGATAGATACCGCACTAATCGGTAAATGAACCCCACCCCGAAGTAATGCGGCAGCGGTTCCGGGGTGGTGGTTCTAGCGAAGGACCACTTGATGATAGTGCGCTATCACTACGTCCAAAAAAGATAGATAGATAGATAGATAGATAGATAGATAGATAGATAGATAGATAGATAGATAGATAGATAGATAGATAGATAGATAGATAGATAGATAGATAGATAGATAGATAGATAGATAGATAGATAGATAGATAGATAGATAGATATATAGCAGAGGTCCAATGCACCATTATATATTTAATAAGATATGTTGATGATATTACAGAGCCGGGTAAATAGTCCCGTTATAACACTGAATTTGCTCTTATCAGTTAATAGTAACATCTGGGATCTTTCCGAGGATAATAAAAAAACCTCTTAGTTTTGTTAGATATTCTTCCACAGTTTATCAATTTCTCCCTCAAACTAGTAGTTGATCATTGTATTATTTTATAGGGATACTAAAAAATGGCCTAATGAAAATTAGTCAAGCTCCGCTCCGTTCATTTCAAAAGTGATCCTAATGGTTTCCAACATTGTTATCTGACCAAGTTTTTTGAGAGATATTAAACAGTCTATGATCAGCTTTGGCTTCAGCCTTCGACTTTCTTCTCAAACATTCCTTAACACAATGAAACCGGTGTAGATCTCCGTCTGAAAATTCGATAGGTGTTTGCCCTTAGGCAAATGCTCTTAGAAATTTTGTCCAAACAAACTGGCGCAAGTACCGCAGTCACGTTTTTAGAACCGTCGGTGAACCGAAATGAAAATGCCTGTATAACATTAAAGTGGGCGGCAAGTAGTAATTTATCCTTATGAAAGGATCATCCTCGAGTGCCTCACCCCGAGTGCCTCACCGAGTTGGAGATGCTTAATATTTTAATATCACTTCTGCAAGTTTCTCTCATCTCTGAAATACGCAATAGAGGAATATGAAAGTACAAGACCTGTCCCAAGTCTTCATTGCTCTTTTAATTGAAACATATATGTGGCAATAGATGTTGTTTAATTAAGTTTCCGCTCTATTCTTGGCCATCACGACAAGACTTTATAGGTGTATGTTTATCTAATTATTGTAATAAAAGACCATTGGACGATTGCTGTCTCATGTGAGATTCTTGTCATGAATGATCATAAGCATTTTCTATTAATGTATTTTGGAGATGAAATTTTACGTTTTTGAGGTTTTTAGGAGCAGTGTTATTTTGGACACATAAGGTTATATTTTTCTGTAAACACTGCCATAATATACAACAAAAGAATTATGCTCTAAAATTTTTATTTTTACCCTAGTTGTAAAATCTGCCATATATTTCAGTCATAGACATACAAATATTTTGTAACTAAAATTTTTTTCCTACATACTTTACAATTGCCTCCTTCCCCTTTTCATTTAACGAAATCCTTGGATTTTTTTCCCAACATATACTCTTTAGTTTAGTTGTTTACAACAAATTTGTCAACATAACTGCCATGACATGTCGCAAATCTTTCTATTTGTTTATGACTATGAAAAACCTTTGTGTATATGGGTGTCTAGCTAAGTAAGTGCGCATATAAGTATGCTTTAAATTTTACCCATATGGTATGAATATGTATGTATGTAGATTTTTACAAATATTTCGATTTAGTTTCCTAGAGCATAGCTAACATGTTTGAAATGGTTGTATATGCACAATGATTTGCTATTTCTTACTTTTTTGTCGTAATTTGTTTTTTTTTTTTGTTTTTTGCAGTTAACGTTATTTAAGCGGAAACGGAAGTTGAAAATTTCACGTATATTTACATAAAAGGCGAAAAAAGGAATACAAACAAAATATTGTAAAACACATACTAACATGATTTCAACATAATTTTCATCACAACGTAATACATATGTGTGTATGTGTTGTCTTGTCTACAAGTCCTTCTATGTTGCTTTCAAAAATTTCTCATATTTGCTTATTATATTTGGTGAATTTGTATATTCGTGAAATTTTATTTTCCGTTTTTCATATGCCCCCTCTTCAAAACAAACGGCATTTATTAAAACATAAAATTTTCAAAATTCATAGAATGTGTCGTTATTGACACGATTATACACAGGTTTACACTCTGATACTCTTAATAATTTCCTTAGACACGCAGTTATTTACAGCAAATATGTATATGGATTTCCTCCTTTTCCTCTTCTATATGTTTTTATATTAAGGATCAACGGAAAATGTTGTAAAATTTCTCAAATACCTTTTTTTATTTTTGTATGTTTATAGCTAAACAAGTGTTGCTATAGTTTCAACCTACATACATCCCTGGCAGTAGCAACAACAACAACAATATCATCATCATCAGCATCACCTTTGCCGTCATAACACTTGGCAGAGATTTGCTAAATATAGTTTTGATGGGTTGTTGCCTGGTTTAAAGTCTGTGCCTGGAATTTATTGTTCAGGCAAATATTTTAATAACATTTTAAAATATTTATATAGAGCTAAATGACAATAATAAAAAAAGTAGAATAAATAACTCATGTATTTTTTAAATCATACATACATAAAATCGCAAACACATTCCTTGTTTTTTATATACATATAGTTTTTTTTTTTTGGGTTATAAGCGTGTCGTTAAATGACTGAAAGTAAATATTTTTAATCTACTGATTTATTTGGAAATTTGTTTTTTTTAGTTTATTTATCTGAAAAATATGTCAAACAAACAAAATATTATGTTATGTTAGGCTTTTTAAATGTTTCGAAGTTTGGTTTGTTTATTTTATTTATATAGTAAATTTTATCTTGAGTGACTAAGCAGAAAATAACTTTTGAAATAGATTTATTGTGTATATTCTAAACTTTATAAGAATTAAAATATATCAGCTATGTAACTTTTTCTACTGGATATTTATTGAGGAGTTAAATTGTATTTATATGTATGTATGTATAACTTTTTTTAAATAGTGTTACCGTAACTAAATTAGAAAATTTCAAAAAATATGTAAATCTAAAAATTACCTAAACTAAACTAAAATTTTTAATAGTTATACCTACTAAAAAGTAGGTATTTATTGGCACAATATTTACGAGAGAAAATGTATAGTCGGTCAAGCCCGACCATATGATACCCTACACCATTGTGTACATTACAATTCGGGGAGGGGTCTTTTATTAGACTTGGAGCCAAATGTGGACCGATACTCATAAGTGTGAAATAGAAAAAAGTAAAAATAGACTTCAATTACGAAATTTGTAATATTAATTAATTTTTAATTGATTTTGCTCCAATCATCAAAATGATAATATTAATAAGTAGAATAATTGATATTATTATTACTTCTTTTCCGTAATTATATGCAATGGGCTGAAAATGTTTGCAAATTTACTTAAATTTATTTTATTTCTGTACTTTAATAGACAAAGATTTAATTTTTTTTTATATTTTATTAACAGCTGCCAATTTATTAAAAAACAAAACTGAAAACCAATTAGAAAATTAATTATATTAATAAATCATATAATTAAATTCCAATATAAAGTTAATTAATAATTTTATTAAAAAGTTTTTTGAAATATTTTTTTCTGACATATGAATTTATTCACTTTTGGGTGATTCCCGAAAAAGGGCTTTATATGGGAGCTATGATAAATTATGGTCCGATCTGTAAAATTTGGCACTATGATTTATGTTCATATAAAACTAATTTCTGTCGAATATTAACTTGATACTAACATTTTAATGGGATTTATGCCCGTTAAAGTGATTTTCTGAAAAGGGGTTTATATGGGAGCTATGTGTAATTATGAACCGATCTTTTTAAAAATCGGCACACTTATTTAGACTTATATGAAACTTATATGTGCCAAATTTTATTAAAATATTGCTATATTTAAGGTATTTATGATTGTTAAAACCTTTTCCGGGAGGACATTTGTATGGGGGCTTGATGAAATAATGGACCGATCATAACCAATTTCAATAGACTTCGTCCCTGGACTGTAAGAACCTGTGTGCCAAATTTCATTGATTTTGGATCAAAATTGCGACCTGTAGTTTGATTACAAGGTTTACATGGACTGACAGACGGACATCGTTAAATCGACTCAGAAAGTGATTCTAAGCCGATTGGTATAAAATAAGGGTGTTACAAACATCAGCAGAAATGCATAACACCTTCCCCACCTATGGTGGTGTAGGGTATAAAAATGTTATTAATTGTTTTCACATGGTTGTACGTTGTCTATTAACAATTTTATTAGTTGATTTATAACGAGGGAAAAAGATATAGTCGGTCAAGCCCGACCATACATACACCAGCCCATACACCAGTATAATTCGGGGAGGGATCTTTTATTAGACATGGAGTCAAATGTGGACCGATACTCATAAGTGTAAAATAAGACATACAAATACAGAATATTACGTTGATGCTGACATCTATGAATTTATTCACTTTTGGGTGATTCCCGAAAGAGGGCCTAATATGGGAGCTATGGTAAATTATTGACCGATTTTTGTAAAATGTGGCACTATCATTTATGTCTATATAAAACTTATTTGTGTCGAATATTAACTTGATACTAACATTTTAATAGGATATAGAAATAGATTTCATTAAAATATTGCCATATTTAAGGGATTTATGATCGTTAAACTCGGGAAGACATTCGTATAGGGACTAGGTGAAATAATGGACCGATCATAACCAATTTCAATAGGCTTTGTCCTTGAACCAAAATAAACCTGCGTACCACATTTCATAAATTTTGGTTTGAAATTGCGACCTGTAGTTTGATTACAAGGTTTACATGGACGGACAGACGGACGGACATCGTTAAATCGACTCAGAAAATGATTCTAAGCCGATTGGTATAAATTAAGGTGGGTCTTAAACCAATATTTTTGGGTGTTACAAACATCAGCACAAACGCATAATACCCTCCCCACCTATGGTGGTGTAGGGTATAAAAATTTCAGATAACATTTCAATTTAAATTTTATATTGAAGAAATTAAAAAACATGTGTCAAACAATTAAAATTAATACATACATATTGTTAAAAAAATTAAGGAATAAAACTGTGAAATAGCATAAGACATGTGGCCAAAGTGTAAGGAATTATAGCTATCTTTAGGGGGCGGATTTTTATGCAAACACATGTTTTTTCTGGAGCATTTAAAAATTATATTATGTTGTTATCTATCCAAATCAGTAATTTTACTAAAAAATGGCATCGATTTGTTATTTCATATTTTTGCATATTTGCTCGAAATGCATATTTTTCTTAAAAATGCATATTTTTTTAAACTTTTTGATTTAAGTGCATCGATTTGTTAGTGCATATTTTTAAATTTCTTAACTTTCTTTTTTTTAAAGTTCTATCTTTCTAATGCGCATAACAGGTGTTCTTTCGATTTTTAACTTTCATTTAGCGGTTATTCTCAAACAATTTATTAAGCAGAGGAACGATTTTTATAATAATCATGAGTTGAATGATAACAACTATAAAGCTATAGAAAATTTTAAACGAGTATTAACATCAAGAAATATTAAATATAATCTCTCATTTATCTGTTCCTACTATAGATTTCTTTTCGAAACTCTTATTAAATTAGAGAGGTTCGGTTCTTTAAGCAATCAAACAGTTCAATTGATTTCATTCTCAAAATATAATAAAAACATAGTATTTTTTTGAAAACCAGTATGGATTTTTTAATATTTCACTTTTCAGAAATGGAATACGCACCATCATCTTTGATTTCCATAAAAAATAGTTTGTGGTATTGTGTCCCTAATTACAAAAACAACTATTTAAAAAAGTTAACATGTTCACTTTAAAAAATATTTCTATTAAAGCAACAAAATTTTTTTGTGTTTACTTCATCGCTGGATAAACGAAATCTCTTATATAAGTAGAAATCACAGTTCCAAATTTTATAAGAATTGGTCTATATTATTATCAATGTAATATTCTGTATTTGTATGATTTATTTTACATTTAGTAAAAGTATTAGTCTACAATTGGCTACAGGTCTACTATAAAACCCTTTCCGAACTTTGACAATTGTGACAATTAGACAAGATTTAAAATTTAATTAATTTTATTAAGGAGTCAGATCGAAAAAAATCTTAATATATATTGAATTTATTAATTTGGACCCGTTGATCTTTGAGTATGGATTTTTTTATTTAATTGATAAATTAATGGAATTCTGTGCTCTTCAATTCTCTTTTCACAAGAGCCCAATACCTCTCCACTGGTCTCCAGACAATTTGGAGATTGACCTCTCGTGGTACAAAAACTATGTTATTGTTTTGGTACCACTCCAGAGCTTTCTTACCATAGTAACATGATACCAAATCGAACCAAAAATATTTGGGCACATTGTGCTCTCTTTTAAAGGAGGAAGTCTTTTTTGCAAACATTCTTTGATGTATATTGCGGTATTTATGGAGCCCACTGTAGCAAATGATTTATTTCTTTTGCCGCAACTGCATAAAGCTTGTCATACCAAGAATTTTTAGGAAATTTTGTCTGCTTTTGGTTCCTAAATTTATCCTCAACATTTCTTTGAGCATTAGCAACATTGTCATCATTGTGATTTTGTCGTCCATTATACAATATGAGTATTTTTGTATGAAATTTGATTTTAATTTCCGTGACCTCTTTGTATATTTTCAAGCCTGCATTAGCACTGAGCTAACTGGGCTGCTTTTCTACCAGATGTTTTTGGAGCTCTTTTCAATATGCTTTCAATTTTCTTGGCCTTCCCAATATCATGTGGACTTTATTGTTTTCCCGAGCTAGGTTTCCTATCAATGGCTAAATTTTCCTGATACTGTTTTGGACCTTTAATTCTTTGGACAATTTTTTGTAGGACCAATTTGGTTTTTTATGAAAATTTCTAATAATTTTAACACGTACTTCTTTTTCGTCATTCATTTTGATCAAACTCACAACAAATGAACATAGTTATCATTAAAAGTAATAATTGATATTATTTTCGTATATAAATAATTAAAAAAAATTAAATATTTCTTCCGAAAAAAGTTATGAGTCAAAACGTGTGTTAACATTTTTTTGATCTCACTCTTTACTATCAGCAGAGCTTTTCTTTTGAGTGATTGATGCTTAGCTATTGACAGGAACTATTGATGAAATAAAAATAAATTTTCACAATCCAGATACCAATATTAAGTTGTAAATCTTAGTCTTCATTGTTGAAAAGAACTGGAAAAGCTCCTAGCAATTTCAAGCAACAAAAACTATTTTTAAATTCATAGCAACAGTAGTTGGAGCCTTTTTAATTAAAATGAGAGATATAGTCGGTATAGTCGGTCAAGACCGACCATAAAATTTCGGGAAAATGTAAAATAAAATATACAAATACTGAATAATGCGTTGATACTAACATCTACTTGATTTTATGCACTTTTTATGCGATTCTCGGAAGTGGTTTTATATGGGAGCTATGGTAAATTATGGACCGATTCTAATAAAACTTGGCAATGTTATTTTTACTTATATAAAACTTATTTGTGTCGAATATTAACTTTATACTAACATTAGTATGGGATTTATGCAAGTTAAAGTGATTTTCGGCAGAGGTGTTTGGGAGCTATGGTTAATTGTGGACCGATCTTCATAAAATTTGGTATAAAGATTGATACTTGTACAAACCTTCTTTGCACCGAATTATTAAAATATTTGTATTTTTAAGGCATTTTTGAGTGTTGAAACTAAATTCCGGGTGGACATTTGTATGGGAGCTAGGTGAAATAACGGACCGATCACAACCAATTTCAATAGGCTTCGTCCCTGTATCATAAAAGTTCCACGTGCCAAATTTCATCAAATTATCTTCAAAATTGCGATCTGTACTTTGTGCACAAGGTTTACATGGGCAGCCAGCCAGACGGACGGACGGACAGACATCGTTAGATCGATTTAAAAAGTGATTCTGAGTCGATTGGTATACTTTAAGATGGGTGTTTGGATAACTTTTTATATGCGTTATAAATATCAGCACAAACACATAATACCACAACCACCTATGGTGGTGTAGGGTATAAAAAGTGTATCGAGGAATTTCGTAATTAATAAGACAATTAACTTGTTGCAATTTTTTTGGTGTAATAAATAAGGATTTTTGATGAAAACATGAAGCTTTCTATAGTGATGCAAGTGCTTGCAGAATCCCTATGATCAAGCAACAAACAAAGAAAATTTGTGCCACACAAACTGAAGCTAAAATATGTCGGTAGACCATTTTGCGATTTTAGCCCACTGACGACCTATAAACTTATGCTTCTCTGGGAAGTTTTTAGATTACAAAAATATCTATGTAACAGGCAGAGCAAAAATTCGTTCATATTTTAAAGACAAGAAATGGTGCTACACAAATGTAGTACAAGTCAAATTTTAATCTAAAATAATTGCTAAATTTTATTTTTTTTAACATTATTCTTAACGATATATTAGAATAGTTTTTCTTCAGTTAGAGGTACTTGATCACCTAGATTACGCGGTTTTCTATATACTACCCATAGAATAAAATCTAATCTAAGAATTTATTTTATTCATTTACATATAAAGATAATTTTTATGATGCGTAATAAAATCATTTGTTTTTTTTTTCACTTCTTATATAAATAATTTTTATTTTAATATATTCATATTTAAGGAGTGAGATCGAAAAATTCTTAACATACATAATATTTAATAACATGGAAACGGTTGATCTTAGAGTTTTTATAATTTTTTTAATCATTTCATAATTTAGCACAGATCACAGAATTATATAATTTTTATGGTTCTAACCACTAATTATAAAATTGTGGACCATTTTTAAAACCCTTTCTTAGGAGATTTGATAGTTGCTTCAGTCACTTTTTTGGAACAGTGTGCACATCTGCTGTTAAAATCTTCGGTATTTTGGGACACCTTTTTTGTGCTCTTAAATTCACTTTTCACAAGAGCTCAATATCTCTTCACTGGTCTAAGCTATGGACAATTTTGAAAATTGACCTCTCTTGGTACTAAAACTATGTTATTGATTTGGTACCACTCCAGAGCTTTCTTACTGTAGTGTCATGATACCAAATGGGTCGAAAAATATGTGGACACGTTGAGATTTCTTAAGAAAAGAAGAAGTTTTTTTTTATTCCTTTATGCATATTTTATATTTATTTATAGATCCGAATGTATCAAATGACTTTCCTGTTTTGCCGCAATTGCAAAAAGCTTGTCATACCATGAATTTTGTAAGAAATGTTTGTTGCTTTTGGGTCTTAAACTTATCTCCAACATTGCTTCGAGCATTAGCAATAAAAATTTTTGAGACACAACTGCGAAGATTCTGCCAGCACCTACGTTTCTTCGTCAATTATACAGCTTGAGTATTTTTGTGTGAAATTTGGTTTTAAATTCCGAGTCCTATTTTTGGCTTGTAATTTTTTTTGTAGAATTTCAGTTTGGAATTTTTTGAACTTTATATGTTATCAGCTTTCCCATTAACTTTAAATTATCGCACCAAATAGTCGAAGCACTGAGAAAACTGAGCTGATTTTCTACCAGATGTGTTTGGAGTTTCTGGCCTTCCCAATATCATGGGGTCCTTTTTTCTTACCGAACTAGGTTTCACATCAATAGTCAAATCTCCTGATACTGTTTAATAACATTAGAAACGGTTTTACGGACGACATTTAATTCTGTGGCCAATTACTTGTAAGACCTATTTGGATTTTTTGAAATTTTTTAATAACTTGTAGGACGTAAATCTTTTTCGTCACTTATTTTGATGAAAATAAAGACAAATTAACATGGTTGTTATTAAAAATAATAACTGAAGTATTTTTCCATGATAACTAGATCAAAAAAAATTTTGAATATTGATTCCGAAAAAAGTTATGAGGCAAAATGTGTGTTAAGATTTTTTCGATCTCACTCCTTAAGTACTTTATTGTGCTGTTCTGTGGAAATAAAATAGCAGTTTTGTTGGTATGCTACTTATAAAAAAATTCAAAGAAGAAATAATTATTTTTATTTAGTGAAATCTTTTATTCTTTAAAACACTCAATATTAACATAAAACCACAAATTTAATCCTCTCTACCGCATTTTCATTTTCAAGTAATTCCAATTAATATTAAAATATTCCATTTTCTTTTTTATTTATAAATGCCATAGTTTAATTATATCTGCCTGTTTCATAAGTATACTTTTAAATACAAAATATTTTACCCCCTTAAAGTATGCAATAAAACTCATGCTTACAAATTTGCTTTTTCATTATGCTGGGTTTTATTATTGGTTTTCAGTTTAATTTTATGTTTCATTTATTTCTTAAACAACAGCAACAACAAGAATACAAAAACATTAAAAATATTTTCTTTAATTTTTCACCAAACCGTGCGTTTTACTTTGTGTCTATATTTGTGTGAATATTTTATGTTGTGTGTATTTGTTTTTACTCATTTAATTGTTAATTCAATTGGAATCGTATTTTATAATTAATTTTGAAATGATAATGCGTTTTAAGTACTTATGCCCATAATAATTAGCAAGATTTTAAAATTAATATCCATTAAAATGCTTATTGCCTACTTTAAGGCTTAACACATTAAAAGCAAATATTGCATATTTTTTTTTTTTTTTTTATAAAACTGTAGAGGTGGCAGTACTTTTTGCGTGGTATTTATTTTTTTATATGTTTATTTTTATTAAAAGTTATTTATAATTTAAATATTAGTCTTTTAGGTGATTAAAAATATTAAAGGTGTTTCAAGAATAAAATAAGATAAATTTATAAAAGGAATTTTCCACAGTCTTTGCTTTAGAGCTGTATATTTTTAATCATACTTATTTTGATACGGAATCACTTTTAATATCTTGCCCTTTCAATTTTGCAATAGCCTTAAAGAAAAAAATTTAATTTAGGTAAATTTGCCATACAAAAGCAAATACTCTTTGGTCATATTATTTTTACTTTAAACATTTTTTCTTTACAGCAAATAAATCAAAAAATATATATTTCTTTTTAAAGAATCCTTTTTAGTTAGTGCAGGAAAATGAAATAATTTTTCTTATTTTTTCTCATATCTATACACTTTTATTTGCTTTAGTAGTATATTATTGAAAGAAATTCCTTGTTTCATATGAATTCATAGGAGTACAACAGTGTTGTGTTTTTAATATGACATTTTTCCTTCTTCATCTTCTACGAAAGTCTTTTTGAATAATTTATTAGAAATGCTAGTCTTAGCATGTATGAGTGTGTGAATATTTAAGAATGCGTGTGTTATTTTCTTTTATTTTTTCAAGGATTAACAGTTTGCAAATGGACTTTACTTGTTACTCAATCATACGTGGATGGTGGTATAGAAAATTTAAAAAATAAAGAAAATACATAGGTGTCTAGATAAACGGCCAGATGAAGAAATAAACTAACAAAGAGTTAGAGGACTAAATTTGTATTTTCTTTTTACCGTTTAGAAACACTTAAGTGTTCTTTAAAAATAATATTTCAAACTAAGAATTCATCTCAAGACACAAAGTGTTGAAAAAATAACATAAAAATAATAGAAAACTAAGAAATTAGAGAAAATGTACTTGGCTGTGATGGATATTGAATACCCTTCTTCATAGTATTAATTTAACAGAAATTATCTTTGTAAAAAATTAGCAAAGAGCAAACATTTTCTATTAAAAATTTAATTATCGGACCAGTAATTTTCTATAGAAAATTTTATTGCAAAATTAGCAACCCCTTTTCTACAGAAAATTTAATTTTCCGAAAAAAATAAATTCCGAAAATAGCTAAAAAAATTTTTATGGATTATTGCTATTTTGAAAATAGCACAATTTTTTCTACAAGAAAATTCTATAGAAAACTGCTATTCCGAAAATAGAATAATTTCCTATAGAAATTACCGAAAACAGCAAAAATTGTCTACAGATATTCTATTTCTGTAGAAATTTTTATGCTATTCCGAAACTAGCAAACATTTTCTATAAACAATTCTATTCCGAAAATGGCAACAATTTCCTATAACGATAATAATATAGATGTTCAATAAAGTAGCAGAAAAGTTACAGAAAGTTGCTGTTCCGAAAATAGCAAAAATTATATGAAAAAAATCAAAAAATTTCGAAATTGTTTAAACCTATTTTAAGGGTTATGTATTGTCAAAGTTCCTTTTAATATTAGGAAAGGTGTTGATGCCGCTTTGTAGATCATACAAAATAAATAAGAATTCCCAAATTTTAAATCATTTGCGTAAAATCACAGGGAAATACAGAACAAAACTTAGGAAATTCATTTACTGTATAATAAGAACCCGGTTTTCTATCCGTTAAAAAGTTATTCGGTGATAAAAAATTAAACCAAAAATTTACGATTTTTGAAAATTTTCAGTTTTTTTAATAGAAAATTTTCATCATTCGTTGATGTCAGGAAACTAGACATGGGATAGTATCATCACAAACTTTCATATAATTAGCGTAAATATTTGTAAAATGATGTATTTCGCTACTGATAATTTCCGCTTTTATAGAAATTGTCTAAAATATCGCGTTAACTGTATTTATTCATAAATCACAAATCCGAGTCAAAATGGCATTAAAAGAATTTTAAATACAAAAATTTTATGCAATTTTTAAAATGTTCACCAAATATATAGGGACTATATGAAGGACTTATTCTTCATAAAGATATTTGATTGAAGTTAATTGTGGACTAAACAAAGAAGTATAATTTAAGCAAATGTAAGACTGTATAAAGGCTTACAAAATAAATACATTTAATACTATAAAAATTCAAGCCAATATATAAATATATTTAGCTAATCTATGACTATATGACTATAAGGACTGCACACGAAAAAATCCGTACATGTTCGTGATTATAACTTTTGATGTGGTGAGAAATAAATAACACTGGTTGATAAAAAAATCCTCCCCCATATACGAATAGTTAGACTTGATGTATTTTGATGTGCTAAACACGAATTTGCTTTCAGTTTTTTTTCATCAGGTCTGGATTTTTTTTTATGGGCGTGTCTAATATTTCGCCCTTAGTAAGGCCCTTAATTTAGTATATTTCCTAATAACTCAAGAACGGTGTGTACGATTGTCATAAGTGATACCCCAAAAGAAGCGTACAGCTTAGTTTTCTCAGTGCTTTGACTATTTGGTGCGAAAATTTAAAGCTAATGGGAAAGTTGATAACATATAAAGTTCAAAAAATTCCAAACTGGAATTCTGCAAAAAAAAAATACAAGCCAAAAATAGGACTCGGAATTTAAAATCAAATTTCATACAAAAATACTCAAGCTGTACAATTGACGAAAAAACGTAGGTGCTGGCAGAATCTTCGCAGCTTGTGTCTCAAAAATTTTTATTGCTAATGCTCGAAGCAATGTTGGAGATAAGTTTAAGACCCAAAAGCAGCAAAAATTTCTTAAAAAATTCATGGTATGACAAGCTTTTTGCAGTTGCGGCAAAACAGGAAAGTCATTTGATACATTCGGATCTATAAATACCAAAATATGCATAAAGGAATATTTGCAAAAAAGACTTCTACTTTTCTTAAGAAAGCACAACGTGTCCACATATTTTTGGACCCATTTGCTATCATGACACTACGGTAAGAAAGCTCTGGAGTGGTACCAAATCAATAACATAGTTTTAGTACCAAGAGAGGTCAATTTTCAAAATTGTCCATAGCTTAGACCAGTGGAGAGATATTGAGTTCTTGTGAAAAGCGAATTCAAGAGCACAAAAAAGGTGTTCCAAAATACCGCAGATTTTAACAGATGATGTGCACACTGTTACAAAAAAGTGACTGAAGCACTCCGAAGAAAGGGTTTTCAAAAATGGTCCACAATTTTATAATTAGTGGTTAGAACCATAGAAATTATATATTTCTGTGATCTGTGCTAGATTATCAAATGATTAAAAAAATAATGAAAACTCTAAGATCAACCGTTTCCAAGTTATTGAATATTATGTATGTTAAGAATTTTTCGATCTCACTCCTTAGCTAGATTTAGCCTTAAAAGATTTTTTGTGCGTTACAATTATAAGCACAAATGCATATTATCCGAAACATATGGATGTGTAAGATGTTTCTAACAATTGATCATCAAATTGCAGTAACCACATTAGATACATTACCCTAAGTTCTAATGTTAACAGGAAATCATGATTTGTTTGTAAACTTATATTTGTTTTGTTTGAAATATTAAACTAAACAATCACTATCAACTTTTTAAGCAAAAACCGGTTAACCAGTTTTTCTAAAATTTAGAAATTTTTAACCGGTTTTTTTCAAATGACGAATAGTTGAACTATTCGAAAACCGGTTTTCTCAAAAACCCGAATAATCGATCTCCCTAATACGTACCAAGTTTCAATTTGCTACGACAACTCCTTCTATTTTTGCCCCATCGTTGTATGGGATCAAAGCTCTGTGCGACTGCAGCTAATATAATCTTAGAATAAAAGGTATAACTTAAATCAATCTAAAACCATATAAACCTACAATTAAATTAAAAAAATTAATAACCTTCACAGACAAATTAATTTCAAAAAATAGTTATGCAGAACTATTATTTTAATGAACAATCAAAGTTGTTTGAAAAGCCAATTGGTTATGTATTTTAAGTACTTAATTGATTTTTAATAAAATTTTAAACAAACAAAAGCTATTTATAAACTAAAAGCTTAATTAAAATAACATTAATACAAATATTTATAAAAATACATAAAAAACGGTACTCTTTATATTAATTAAAAAAATATTCATTCAGTCGTTGATATGTCTCTTTCTAAAATGCAACAAAATTTAAATTTATTTATTTTAGTGCTTCTAATTATTTTACCACATCAAGTCTTACTTCTCTATTATAAATTTACTAATCTTCAGTGTGAAGATCATGATTTGAAATTTTCTCATTTTGAAAAATGTAATTTGAAAGTAATACGTCGTGATGTGGTGGCCTTGAATATTTATGTGAAATTATATCAGACTCCGGTTGAAAGTATTGCAGTAAGTAATAAAAGACTTCTGATTTAAAAATTCATATCGACTAATTATTAATATTATGTTTTTATAATTTTGTTGAGATGAATATAGCTTTTTATAAACGAGCCAATGGTTATCGTCCATTTTTATGGAATATTACCGAAGATGCTTGTCTATTTTTTGCCAAACGTAATCGTTATCCTGTTTTAAAATTTATATTTAATTTATTTTCCGAACATTCGAATATAAATCATTCATGTCCTTATAATGTAAGTATTTTCAGAAATTTGATTTTCTGATAAGATTAAACAAATTAAAATTAAAAGTTTTTTAGTGAAGATTGTTTGATAAAATAAATATTTGCTAAATTTAGTGTTTAATTTCGTTCTGTTGAATATAGACAAATATTATATTAATAATTTTTTATTGCCGTTTAATTAATACTCATGCTTTTTTAAATTTCTTTTTAGAATGACATCATTGTCAAAAATTTACTTTTAGAACAGAAAAACTTTCAAATGGCTCCATTTCCCATGGGAGAATATATGTTTAAATTAAAAGTTTTCGCCTATGACGATTTAAAGGCAACCGTTTCGGCTTATTTTACTATTATTTCCTAATTGGTTTAAAATATTGTAACAACCAAATGATTGTTGTTCAAAATTTAATTTTATTATATGTCTTTAATATAGAGTATTCAGACAAGATAAAATAGATGAAAATACACTTCATAACTTAATTTCTGGTAACACTTGTCATAAGATGCTTTTCTTGTTTTAAAAATACTACTATATCCAAAAAAAAAAAAAAAAGATAAAGAAAAAATCATATAAAAAAACTAAAATGAATAAAAAGATAAAATGGAAATGATGAAATAAAAGGATATATGTGCTCTAAGGACATGTGTGCATATTTAAACAGTTGTTTAACAACTTTAAAACCATTAAACAATTTTATTTGTAAAACTTAATATACTCGAGGTTATGATCATATTAAAACATTAGCAATATAAAATAAACTTTTAGGGACTGTTTTTTTTTATAAAAAAAAAAGATATAATTTGTTAACATTTTTTAGAAAAAAGTTCTAAAACTTTTATATTACATATTAGTAGTTTAAGCCCTTTAGCATAAATGACAAATTTTAAAGGATTTCTAACATTTGCAATAGTAGTTTAAAATATTTTCTTGTTTTATTTCTTAAAATTAATGCTTTAGTAGTTTTTGGCTTTTAATCGCTTACATATTGAAAATGCTACAAAACTTCACCCAGCTAATAATAAAATTCCTTCCAAAAATAATCCTTTTTTTATTTTCCTAATCAAATTTTCTCATTTTTATCGCAAATGTTTTTGGGTTCACAGTTGGAAACTAAAAAAAAACTACTAAATTCACCACACTTCACCAACATGTTTTTTGCATAATTGCAGCAGCAAAAAAAAAAAAATCTACAGCAAACATTTTACAAAAAGGGTTACAAAAAAATCCCAAAAAAACTTTCTAATTAAATTGAGTTACACAAAAATTTAACATTTAAAGCATTTGGGGTATAAAAGTGATAAACTAACACATAAACACAAATAATTTTCCAAGTACCATTATTGGCTTCACAAACCATGTAATTCAGCAGACTACTTTATATAGAGACTTTAGAGAAAATAAAAGAGATGTGCAACAGCATATAAAAACTACTCTTGTATCTATGGATTATGTTAAGTCACTTCATCTATTAACAACAAAACTCATCATAGAGGAAGTTGTAAAACAAAAATATAAATTTGACTCATCATGCAAATATTTCTGTGGTGCTATTCGTATAAATAAGTTTACTCCCTAAGCGTGTACAAATTTGCAAACTATAGTTTGATGACTATCGTGTTTTTTTTTTTTTTTAGTTTTATTTTAAACAGAGTCGTAAAATAATTTTTTGGAGGACCTTTTGCTATTTTTTATTTTATTGGTATTAAAATTGCAAAAAAAAAAAAAAGATTATCTATAGAAAATTCTTGCTATTTTGGAAATAGCATAGAATTTTCAATAGAAATTTTTTGCTATTTTGTAAATAACAAAGAATTTATTATAGAACTATTTTGCTATTTTGTAAATAGCACAGAATTTTCTATAGAAAATTCTATGCTACTTTTAAAACAGCAAAAATTTTCTATAAAAATTCTATGCTATTTTTAAAATAGCAAACATTTTCTATAAGAAATTCTATATTATTTCCAAAATAGAAAAAATTTTCTATAGAAAATTCTATGCTTTCTATAGAAAATTTTTGATATTTTGGAAATAGTATAGAATTTTCTACAGAAAATTTTTGCTATTTTGGAAATAGCATAGAATTTTTTTTGGAAAAAATTTGCTATTTTGGAAATAGCATAGAATTTTCTTTGGAAAATAATTGCTAGTTTGGAATAGCATAGAATATTTTATAGAAAATGTTTGCTATTTTAAAAATACCATAGAATTTTCTGTAGAAAATTTTTGCTATTTTGGAAATAACAAAGAATTTATTATAGAACTATTTTGTAAATAGCATAGAATTTTCTATAGACATTTTTTGCTATTTTGTAAATAACAAAGAATTTATTATAGAACTATTTTGTTATTTTGTAAATAGCATAGAATTTTCTATAAAAAATATTCTTTACTTTGTAAATAGCTTAGAATTTTCTATAGAAAACTTTTGCTATTTTGGAAATAGCATAGAATTTTCTATAGAAAATTTTTGCTATTTTAAAAATAGCATAGAATTTTTTTTTTTGGAAAATATTTGCTATTTTGGAAATAGCATAGAATTTTCTTTAGAAAATATTTGCTATTTTGGAAATAGCATAGAATATTTTATAGAAAACGTTTGCTATTTTATAAATACCATAGAATTTTCTATAGAAAATTTGTGCTATTTTGAAAATAGCATAGAATTCTCTATAGAAAATTTTTGCTATTTTGAAAATAGCTTAGAATTTTCTACAGAAAATTTTTGCTATTTTAAAAATAGCATAGAATTTTATATTTAAAATGTTTGCTATTTTGGAAATAGCATAGAATTTTCTATAGAAAATTTTTGCTATTTTGGAAATAGCATTGAATTTTTATAGAAAATTTTTGCTATTTTGGAAATAGCATAGAATTTTCTATAGAAAATTTTAGCTATTTTGGAAATAGCATAGAATTTTTTTTTTTTTGAATATATTTGCTATTTTGGAAATAGCATAGAATTTTCTTTAGAAAATATTTGCTATTTTGGAAATAGCATAGAATATTTTATAGAAAATGTTTGCTATTTTATAAATACCATAGAATTTTCCATAGAAATTTTTTGCTATTTTTAAATAACAAAGAATTTATTATAGAACTATTTTGTAAATAGCATAGAATTTTCTATAAAAAATGTTCTTTATTTTGTAAATAGCATAGAATTTTCTATAGAAAATTTTAGCTATTTTGGAAATAGCATAGAATTTTTTTTTTTTTTGAATATATTTGCTATTTTGGAAATAGCATAGAATTTTCTTTAGAAAATATTTGCTATTTTGGAAATAGCATAGAATATTTTATAGAAAATGTTTGCTATTTTATAAATACCATAGAATTTTCTATAGAAAATTTTTGCTATTTTGGAAATAGCATAGAATTTTCTGTAGAAAATTTTTGCTAATTTTGAAATAACAAAGAATTTATTATAGAACTATTTCGTTATTTTGTAAATAGCATAGAATTTTCCATAGAAATTTTTTGCTATTTTTAAATAACAAAGAATTTATTATAGAACTATTTTGTAAATAGCATAGAATTTTCTATAAAAAATGTTCTTTATTTTGTAAATAGCATAGAATTTTCTATAGAAAATTTTTGCCATTTTGGAAATAGCATAGAATTTTTAATAGAAAATTTTTGCTATTTTGGAATTAGCATAGAAATTTTTACAGAAAATTTATGCTAATTTGTAAATAGCTTAGAATTTTCTATAGAAAACTTTTGCTATTTTGGAAATAGCACAGAATTTTCTGTAGAAAATTTTTGCTATTTTGGAAATATCATAGAATGCCTTTCTATAGAATTTCTATAGAAAATTTTTGCCATTTTGAAAATAGGATAGAATTTTCTATAGAAAATTTTTGCTATTTTAGAAATAACATAGAATTTTTATAGAAAATATTTGCTATTTTGGAATTAGCATAGAAATTTTTACAGAAAATTTATGCTAATTTGTAAATAGCATAGAATTTTTTAAAAGAAAATTTTTGCTATTTTGAAAAAAACATGGAATTTTTTATATAAATTTTTGCTATTTTGGAAATAGCATAAAATTTTCCTTAGAAAGTTTTTGCTATTTTGGAAGTAGCATAAAATTTTCTTTAGAAAGTTTTTGCTATTTTGGAAATAGCACAAAGTTCTCCATGAGCATTATTGCTAGTTTGAAAATAGCTACCTCACTGCCTTCAAAACTTCCCTGGCTGCTGTTTAATACTACTTTTTTGTTAAGGAAAAATTCTAAATAAAATAAAGGCAAAGAATTAAAATGAATAGATGTGCATCATGGCGTATAAGTTATTTTTTCAGCATCATTGCTTCAATGAATAAATACTGAATGCGTACAAATGTTTGACTATATGTTTCTAAAGTAAATCTTATAACAAAATATTTAAAAGTGTGGGTAAGCATAAATATGAGAGTGTATATATATTCGTGCGTCAGTATGTGTGTGTTGAATAATTGCAAAAAATAATCCACAAGATTTTTATTTAAAAAAATTTAGCATCATGATTGTCTAGGAAAGGAATTTGTATACAATTTTTTATTACAGTCATTCATTTGCTGGCATGTAAATTTTCTAGACTACAGTCTGTTTTTAGGGTTTTGGAAATTTACTAACGGAAGTGTATGTATTTAAATGTAGGTAGAAGAGTATGTGGTTGTGGCGTTTAGTGTCTATGTGTGAGTGTTAAATACAACAATAAACATGTTTAAAAACATGTCAAATCAACGTTCATCCATTAATCATTTCTTACATGTTAAGGGTATTTTGTTATATTTTATCTGTTCACAAATTATACAATTTCGAACACATCCATATTTATGTTGTTTAAAGAAAATATTTAGGTTTTTTAATGCATCTTGGGAGTTCTTCTGTGAAGAGTTTATTTAATTTATTTTTATATTATTATTTTTTAGTATTTCAATTTAATTTTGTATGGTTTATTTGTTTTATGGGGAATTTAATAATTTCATAAAATTGTTGTTAAATTTTCTAAAAAAAAAGTATTTTTAAATAGTAATTACTTCTTCTATTAACATAATAATACGTAAGAAAATTTTGTAAGGTTCTATAAATTTATTTTTCAGAAAATTAAGTTTTAGGGTGTATTATTATTATTATTATTTAATTTTGTATTTGAAAAAAAAAAAAAAAGAAAAAAAATTGTCGGAACGATGGCACCTATTTAAGCATAAGCTATCGACCTTTGGATAAACCTTCCAAGAATCTTTTTTTTCTTCTGCTCTTTAAATTATTTGTTTGCTTATAATGATATTTCTTTAATTCTTAGGTGTATTTTTCTCTTATTTTCAACCAGTAAAAAATTAATTTACTTCTTTTACTTGTTATTTAATTCTGTTGCGTATATCTTGTTTTCTGTTCGTCCTGTTGTTTGTTTTGCTTATTTATTTTTTTCATTGTAAAAATGTCACATTATTTTAAGGTTGTCTTGAATTTCATTTACCTTGAGTGATTTTTAATGTAAATTACACATGTGAATGAATAAATCTAGAGGGTATACGTTTATATGTGTGTGTTTGTAACTTGTTGATGGATTCATTTATACAATGAATTAATTTGTTAAATAAAATGAAAAGAAAAATAAATAAATTTAAAGAATACGAAAATCTAAGAACTGGTATTAAATTAACAAAAAAAGACACATGTTGAATAAATTGGGGTTGTAGTGGCCATAAGAATTTAACAAGAAATTTAACTGGGAGTAAGTTTTGTTTAGTTGGAATGCAAGTGATTACAATTAAATGGGATTTTTTTTTGGGTAAATGTATTACTGGAAAAGTTATTAATAAATTCTTTTTTTGATTGTTTTATTTCTGAAAAAATTAGTGGAATGTCTTAAATATTTCATTACTTAAAGCGTAAAAATTCAAACTAAATAATAGAGAGTGTGCGCAAAAAAAAAAAAAAAAAAAAAAGTGCATACAAATCCGTTTATAAAAATTAAACCAATGGTTAAATCTTTTTGAATTAGAATCGACGTAATATTCTGTATTCATATGTTTTATTTTACACTTAATATAAGTATCGGTCCACATTTGGCTCCAAGTCTAATAAAAGACTTGGAGCTGAATTATAATGTACACAATGGTGTAGGGTATCATATGGTCGGGCTTGACCGACTATATTTTTTTCTCTCGTTTTTTAATAGAAACAATATTGTATTATTAATTCAAATTGTATTTTATTAAGTTATAATTCCGTGACTATAAATTTTTGAATAATATTTCTAATAGCTTAAACACAGTATGTTTTGCTACCCCACTGCATTGATATAAAATAAAAACAACGAATAAAATTCAAAAACAGACAGACTAACAAACACAGATTCACTTTTATATAGATAACATTTAACCATATATACCCCAGATAAAAACGGTAACCTTTTAATTTAGAAAACAAGCGCGAATTTTATATTCGGCTCGGCCGAATCTATATACCCACCATCAACTTTTTCAAATTTTACGTTATATGGGAGGTGGGCGGTAAAGTGGGCGGACCAGGCCTATTTTTTGTTTCCAAGTTTACATTGGTCCTTGAACTATTTGTACAAAATTTCGTTGTTTTTCACCTTATATGGGAGGTGGGCGGTAAAGTAGGCGAACCACGCCCATTTTTGGTTTCCAAGTTTATATCGACCCCCGAACTATCCGTACAAAATTTCGTTAACGTACATGGTTTTGTTTAAGAGATATCAGCACAAAATTATGAAATTAAAATACAACGGACACCCTGTGTTTCCAGTATTTTGCCCATAACTTTTTTGTTTATTACCCGATTTTTTCCCATTTTCAATACCAAACAAACCTTATATAAAAGAAATATTCAAGTTAAATTTGGTACCCTTAGGTTGTCCCGTTTAAGCCCTATCCTGCTTTCAACAGACAGACAAATGGACGGACTTAGCTAGATCGACACAGAATCGAACCAGGACCCAGGAAATATATATTTTATGGGGTCTTAAATGATTCCTTCGACATGTTATACACGGAATGACAAAATCAATATATGATGGTGGGTATAAAAATAAAATGTAATACAAAAAGCGAAAAAAAACCCGTAAAATTAAACTATGATTCCTAACTCCTGCGAACAGTTACAATATTGATGTTTTGTCGGCATTAAGAACAATAAACTTTTTAAATATTTTTGTTACCAATTTCTTACATCTTTAAAGTTCGAAGGCTCAAAAGCTACCAAATTATTTATTTTATTATATCTTAGTAGAGAATAATGTGCTAATAGCGCTTGTGGATTTTCAATACAGAATCATATACCTATCTTTAATTTCGTATTTGAAAGTTAATTATTATTACAAAAAATTCAAAGTGTAACATTATAATAACGAAAAGTACACTGTTATGGATTCTCATTCACTTAGGACTATATGTCTTTAATTTCAATATTGTAGAAAATTCAAAAAGTACCATTAGAAGAATGAAAAAGTACCACAAATTCTCTTTTCTGGATTTTCATTCACTTAAGATAATATATTTTAAATTTCATTTTTGTAGGCTCAGTATTAAAAATTCAAAAAGTACCATTGGAAAAACGAAAAATTACCACAAAGTTCCACCTCTTGAATTCTTAACCATATAGGACCATGTATCTTTAATTCCACGTTTTTATGTGATACAAAATCCCCTCTTGTGAATTCTCACTCACATGTATTTAAGTTCATGTTTCTAAGTTTAATATAATAAAAAATGCGTCTCTTAATTTTAATAAAATTTAATTTCCCGATTTTATCTCCTTTTTGGTACTTCTTATTTCCCTTGGATGTGACGAAATTGTATTCCAATGAATTTCTAAATTATACTAATTGAATGTTTAAATATACATTAAGTATGTGTCAGTAAAAAGAAAAAAATATTTTGTGAAAAAAATTACCAAAATAGGTACGATGTTTACCGCTTAAACGTTTGAATTTCCAAAAAGTACCAAATTTTTTACCGGTTTTCTCCCTAAAAGAGCCGAATTTAAAAAAAGTAACAGACACATATCCGATTATTTTTTAAATGAATAACGGTGACTACTCAACTTTTACCGATTTTACCAGTTTTTACCCTTCTTAGTAGATCTATTCGGTAGGAGACCAATCTACAGTCCATATTTCATCTTTCTAGCTTTAACACTTTGGGCTGTGCGGTTATGAATCACCAAGTAAGTCAGTTAGTCAATCACTTAATAACGTTACTCTTTTATATATATTGATTTTAAAGTTGTTTAATTTTCGAAACTTTGAAGTCTTTTTTAGAGAAAATTTTGACATCCAGAAGAAAAATTTAATACGTAGTTTTATTTTATTTGGGCTCTAATTTAATGCATATATCGATTGTTTAATGTGTGACAAATTTTTTTGGGAATTGTTACAACTTATGGTAGCCAACTATTTATGATGACAAAATATTATAACAATACCATAATGAACATTTTGCAGGAGCTATTTCAAAGCACGCTTATATCACTTAGAGATGGACGAACAGTTTTAAGTTAATTTTGAAATATCAGGATAAAACGTATAGTAACTCTATCTATGGAGAAGAACGCTATACAATTTGTCGGACATATGATGAAAAAACCGATAACAATTGAAACAAATTATTCAAAAAAGCATATGTACAATTGTTTTTGTTTTCAATTAAATTTTTTACTAGCATATTGTTAGACTTAAGGCCCCGTTACTCTACCGTAAATGTAGCGAATCAGCTGACACGTTTTGCTTATGAGAGTCATGTGTGTATGTGTACTCAAAAACATAAATCTAACGTAGTAACCTAATCAAATTAGGTCGCTTTACATCACAAAGTAGAACAGAGTCGTCATATCGAGGCTTCAAATTTGCCAAAATCAGTTTTTTAGAATATGGCGGGAGAAAGAGATAGAAATGTTGCATGAATATAAAATTTACGAATGTAAAAGTGATACGCTATGTTGGTTGGAATTTTGAAACGAAGCAGAAAACCAAAACAAAACAAACAAAAATCACATTCTACATAAAAAATTATTTAACAAGAAAATCTTTAATATTTACATTTATGTGCAATAAAACAATATTTCCACAAATGAAATTTGTTTTCAACACGTAATAGCTCAAATCAAATTAGTTTTTAGCACATAAATAATAACTTTTAATTTAATAAATAGATAATTTTATATTAATTCTGTGGCCAAAAGGTAGAATTAAAATAAAAGAAACTCGACAAAATCGAGAATGAATAATCAAAACAAAAACAAGTTAGAGAATTTTGTGTGAGTGATAGGCAATAGTACACACTTTCTGTCTCTGTTTTCTTACACTACTGTATGTATACTGTGCTTTACATTTTTACGTGACAGCTATATGAACAGTGTTGACATCTTTATATTTCAATACACTAAATGTGCGTAAAAAATCGCTGTAAAATATTTATCAACTGGACAATTTGTTTTGATGTTTTCTTTACTAAAAAGTTATTAAAATAATTTACATAAACGTAGAGTTGAATCAATAATTTAAAATTAAAAATTTTTGTTATAAAGAAACAAATTTTGTTTTGTATACAAAAGGCTAAAATACAAACCAATAAATCTTGCGATTTTCAAACTTAATTTTATTTACTGCAAATATGTGTAATTAACATCACTGATGTTGATGTGTACAGAACAACAACAAAGTAATTGCTACATTTACGTTTTTTTGGGTAACCATCCACTTACGTTCCTTTTACAATTACGTTTTTAGATTTACATTTACGATAGAGTAATGGAGCCTTCACGTCTTTTTGACAACCGATTTAAGTTTTAGACAACGGAGCTTCATAATCTATGAACATAATCATGATCCTTTCTTCTTAATGTCTCATTCTCAATTTTTTGTATCTAATTTTTATTACAAAGAAGAAAACGAAATCTGAATCGTAAAAGAGCTGTGGGGTTATCCTAAAAAAACTTCGTCTCCAGAAAAATAGTGGATCTTATGCTTTTAATAATTAGGGTGAGAAGAAAAAATTTCATTTAAATATTATGCTTTAACTTTATAGTTATATGCCACATTTAAACTTATTATAATATTGGCTTTAAATATTTCATTTATAAATTATTATCCTTATTTAATAAATGTCAATATATAAAAATCTACTTTAATGGACTCAAATATATTTATTTAAATTCGAACATTTTCAAAGTAAAAAAGTAAATATAGAAAATATCTCTTGAAATCTCTTGAATATAAATTTTACCAAATTATTTAATGTTGCAAAGTCCTTTATCTATTGAACCTAAACTCTTAACTGTTTACTTACAAATCCTTTTTCCTAATGCAAAAACATGTTTTCATTACTGTCATAGAACCAAAATAAGATAAAAAAAGGTTTCTTTTGTAAAACCATACCTTTAATTGTGGTTAAAAGCAAAAGCTTTGACAAATTGATTGATGTGTTTTTTTTTCTGTTAAACACACAAAGTTAAATTTATATGTTCATGATCTCATGTAGGAGGAAAAAAATAGACTTTATTTCCAATTGCAATAGACAGAAAAAGAAAAAGATTAAATAAGATTTTAAGAAGATTTAGTTATAGGCTTTTGTTAAACATTTAATTTATTCTAAACTCTTAATGTCAAGGCTGAGTAAGCTGTGAGTGAATAAATACGCGTGTGTGTCTATAATGGTGACATTTAATTGACATGACATTGATTATGGTCATGCGACTTTTCATGTTGCTATTAATATTTTACGAAGCCTAACAAGTTTTTTTTTTTTTTTTTTTTTTTTTTTTTTTTTTTTTTTTGGAAATAAAGAAAAAATATATCTATAAAGAAAGTCTTTGAAAAAGTAAACAATTTTATTACATGGATACAAACTTTTTGCCTAATTCTCTTAATATAAATTACCCGACTTAATTGAATTACTTAAATCATTTTTGCAAACACACACGTCTAGGTTATAACAATATTCTGAATGAACGAGGTTAATTCTAATGTTAAATATAATGTGTTAAATAACAAACCCACAAATAACTTACTTTAAAAACTTTTTATTATTTGTTCTTTTAGGAAATAAAATACATTGAGTTTTACTTTTCAAACTACCCTCGCTTAGCTAACTATATTTTAACTACTTTAACTTCTTAGTTTGTTTTTGCAAGTAATTTTTAGATTTCTGCTCAATTTACAAATGAAATTTTATCTAGATTACCTGTAATTTATACACATGTATATTTAATCTACCATAGAGGTTTTTTTCTACAAGCTTATGTCGACCAATTTCTAACAAAAAAGCCAAGTCATTCAGAAAACTTTTACTTTTAGTCCTAGACGATTGTTTGCATTTGTAAAGTTTATTTAGTTTAATTTTTGAAAACTTAACAAAGAATTGAGATTTTGTTTGTTTTGGCCAACTAAATTGTATTGTGTGGTAAGATATGATATTAACTTAGACAGTTTGGTTTTGGAATAAATTTTGTGTAGTATTTTTAAGCATTACTACATATTGCCAGTAATAAAGTTTTTTTTTTTTTAAGTTAGAAAAGTTAATTGTCTATATAACCAAAAACTATAATATAAGAATACCCATTATTCGGGATAAATAGTAAATACTCGTAAAATAATGCACAGATTACTGGTTTATAATTAGGGTTTGGGGTTTCCCGTGATATTTTGTTTCCCAGGAAACGGGAATAAAAAATTCAATTTTAATTATAAGAAAAAAGCAATGATTTCGTATGAAAACTTTTATTTTTTCTATTCAATACTTTAAAACAGTTCAGGTGGTTTTATACTATAATACTTTGTATTAATACCAGAGTTTCATTTTCTATAATACATATCAAAAAATGTATTATTAAATGTCACATTTTTTCATTTCCTTTATTAAAATATTTTTAAAAAAATTTAAAACAAAACATGAACAGAATTGACCACAAATAGAACTAAAAGAAAAATAATGTGCCGAAATTTGCTTTAAGACATTTTAAATAATTTTTGTATTAATACAAAGTATTATTGTGTAAAACTCCCTTTAACATAAAAAAAATAATATTGAAGTATGACTTCTAATTAAAAATTTAAAAAATTTTAAACATTTCAAATAAAATAAGTGCCTATTGTAAGAAGAGGTTCCATAGATTAAATTCTTTAATTCACTTTTCAAAATCGAATTAAATTTATTTTCCCAGTTATTTCTATAAAGCATTCATAACAATTTAATTCATAGACTTAAATTCTTTGACTTCACAAGAATTAATTGCTTAAAGAATTCACTACCAATTATACAATTCAAGCTCAAAAAATATTTTGAATCATTAAAATTTTCTTCTATTCAAATCTATTACGAATTAGCTTTAGAAAATATTTTTTTATTCATTTAGTAAAATATTACCTTTGTTCCTGTACTCTAAATTGGGAGCATGCAGAACCCTATTTTACCGAAAAGTGTTCCCGTACTCGAAAATTAGGAAATGAGAGTGATTTTGAGAGAATAATGTTCAACTTCATGCACGAAACAGCCCAGACTATTTCTTTGAATAGACTTAGTAAATTGTCAAATAAACAAAAAATAAAAATATATAAATAAAAACTTTGAATGAAAATAAATAAAACATATTTTGTTCTTGTTACTAAGAAGAAAGATTCAATTAAAAAAATTAAGAACGTTCATATATACTAAAAAATAAAATAACATTCACTGATGAATTTCCAAATAGTTTGGAGTTTTCTTTATGGCTAAACAAATAATTTTTTGTACATTTTTGAGAGAAACATCAGGCTTTTCTAATTTTATCCAAAAAGTATGGGAACAAACTTATTAAAAAATAAAATATGATGAATTCAATGAAAGAAAAAAATACATATAAAATATTTAAAATAAAAAAAATATGAATATTTCCATTCAATTTGCAGAAAATTTTAATTAAAAAAAAAATCAATGACTTCTTTATAAATTGAGTCAGTAGAAGTATGCTTTTGTGAATGGTGTTATGGAATGAAAAATTTGTATTTCTAATATTTAATTAAAAACTGTATACTTCAGATTTTTAGATTAAATACTTTTCACGCTAAAAATTTAAAAAAGATAAACCCTAATCTATGGCATAAATATTAGTATAAATGGTTTTTCTTAACGTATTGATTCGTTTTAAAACACAAATCTAAAACACTTTTAAAATTGGTTCCCAACAATATTTTGAGGTCCAATGATATAGTGTTCGGAGATCTGATAAAAATTATTTTTCATTTAACATTTGAAAAACATTGTTAATCATTTCAAGACGAATACTTTTGAAAAATACATTCGTAGTCAAATATATTTACACATTTTAAAAGTAGAATTGTAATAATTTTTTAAAAAGTAACGGCATTTATTTCTGATGTTAAAACAAAAGTTCTTATCCATTTTTCATATAAAAAATGTTTACATATTTAATTTTTGTACATATTTCAAAATTATTTACACAGCTTAAAAACGTAGTTAAAAATTCGTGTATTCGTAATGTGAATTGACAAAATTAAAACGTTTTTTTTTCCTAGTGAAAAGTAGTAAAATAGGACTTCATCAGCGAACCGATGAAATGTTTTTCAATAATAAAATATAACTTGAATCGAATTTTATATTAATTTTATTAACATCTAAAAATGCCTTAAGTAAGTAATATGTTTACATTAATGTAAAATTTTCACTGAGGTGATATAAACAGTAACACTTTTTGCTATAGGATTTTCCGTTTTCCCGGGAAAATTGGAAAAAATTCCCGGGAATTCCCGATGAAACCCTATTTATAATATTTCCGTAACTTTTCGAACTTCCCTTGTAATTATATGAAATGCAACACTGTTCCCATCAAGTACCACCTGTTAGTAGACTACTGTCAAATTTTGAGCAAGTGTCGTCATTTACTTTGCGTTTAACAGCTGTTCAAAACATACAACCTCGTGTATTTTTCTAAAAATGGAAAAAAGTGAATTTCGAGTGCTCATTAAACATTATTTTTTGCGAAAAAAAAAAAAAAAAAACCCGTCAAGCTAACCAAGGAAAAGCTCGATAAATACTATGG
Organism: Protophormia terraenovae; assembly: GCA_951394005.1. Classification (NCBI taxonomy): domain Eukaryota; kingdom Metazoa; phylum Arthropoda; class Insecta; order Diptera; family Calliphoridae; genus Protophormia; species Protophormia terraenovae. Next base: position 74,819,651 of record OX596076.1, on the reverse strand, counting down.
GGACTCTGCACCATCGACTTCAATGGTAAAAAAGTGGTTTACTGACTTTTGTTGTGGTCGCACAAACACAAATGACGCTGAACCTTCTGGACGGCCAATTGAGGTCAGTACACCCGAAAATGTCGAAAAAATCCACGATATATTGTTGGCCGACCGAAGAGTAAAAGTGCGTGAGATTGTTGATGCCATAGGCAGTTCATATGGCAGTATGGTTTCGATTTTAAATGATCAGCTGGGTTTAAGAAAGTTGTCTGCAAAATGGGTGTCGCGTTTGCTCTCAATTGACCATAAACGTAAACGTGTGACAACTTCAAAGGATTGTTTGGAGTTGTTTAACCGCAATCCGAATGAGTTTTTGCACCGTTTTGTAACTGTTGATGAAACATGGATCTATTACTGTACTAAACAATGGGTTTCTCCGGTGAACCTGCTCCGAAGAAGGCCAAGGTAAGTTTGTCGGCCAATAAGGTGATGGCAACAGTTTTTTGGGATGCACGCGGGATAAACCACATCGATTATCTTTAAATGGGAAAAACAATAAATGGCGAATATTATGCGAACTTATTAGACCGATTTAATGAGGATTTAAAAAGAAAACGACCCCATATGGCCAAAAAAAAAGTTCTTTTTCATCAAGATAATGCACGGGTGCACACGTGTGCAGTCTCAATGGCAAAACTCTATGAATTGGGCTACGAATTAGTACCTCATCCGCCATATTATCCGGATTTTGCCCCTAGTGACTACTTCCTATTTCCAAACCTAAAGAAATGGCTCGGTGGAAAGAGATTCAGCTCCAACGATGAAATCCTATTTTTTGGAAGGGATACAAAAACTGGTGTATTGAGTTAAATGGAGATTATGTTGAAAAATAAATTTTTGTTTTGCAAAAAACACTGTGTTTCATTCAAAAAGTCACGGACTTATTGATCCGCCCTCGTATAATGTATTTGGTAATTTAAATAAAAGAAATCCGCATTGTCAACTTTCCTTTTCAGATATTTCTTTAATTTCAAAGGCATTATAAGTTTGTATATATTTTATTAAATATATATTTAATAATATTAACCACAAAACTTATTTTAAATTAATATGTTCATTCAATTCTTAGACACTTTTATTGGACTCATTTTTATTTAGTTGACATTTAATAGAATATCAACTGTCTCTTTCAAAATCAAAATAATTTATACAAAAGCAGTTTATAAGCATTCAAGTAAGCAATAACCCAGCAAAAATCTGTGACTAATATTAAAAATTTGCAATATGCACTTTATTCCACTTTTGAAATTGTGAAAATGTTATTTTTTGGAAGAACTACATTATTTTTAGCTGGGTATATATAAAAATTAAACTGTGTTTGGTTGTATGTTTGTTTGTTTATTTGCTTGTTTGGGCTTTATAGACAGATAAACCACTGGACCGATTTTCTTGAAATTTTTACAGTGTCATTTTGCAATACCCGAAAGTTAAATAGGATTTTTCGATAGGAGCAGAGGGAAGGGAACCCCTATACAAATTAAATATTTATTATCACATATCTCCAGAACTATTACAGATAAAATCCTGAGATTTTGTGGTAAAAATTTTAAATCTACATAATTGAGATGAAAATGGAACGGATAGAACCAAGGGAATTGATACCCCCCCATACAAGAAAAATATTAAGTATCGTATATCTTAGAAACTATTACAGTAAAAGTTTTAAAATTTTGTTAGAATAACTTTCCAGAAAACCTCCATAAGTCAGATACAAATTGAATGGATAGGACCAAGGGAAAGGGTATCCCCCCTACAAAGCAAATGGAGTAGTAGTCCCACATAAAGAAAATATTAGATGAAGCATATACTGTATAGACAGCTAAAGCGCTGAACCCATATTCTTTAAATTTTTACAGGATAATCCTGAAGGCTATTTACTTTCCAATATAGACATGGAGCAGGTACTCCAATACAAACAAAATACTAATTGTCGCACATCTAAAGAACTAAAATAATAAAGGTTTTAATTTTTTATTAAAGTTTATATATTTTATAAAATTTGATGAAGAAAATATCTGTTGAACATTTTAACCCATTGAACCCAAGTTTTAATTGGCTTTCTTGTAATTTCTTAAAAATGGACTAGAAATGACTCCTTATAATGAAAAATAGATGAATTTAAAGTTCAAATGAAATATTCCCCGTTAAATGCTCTACATATTTATGCAAAAATATTTTAGCTTCGAACTATATTTATATTATTTTGTTCGATTTATCTTAGACTACCTTGATGCAAAAATAAAAAAGTTTAGTAGGTCATAAAAGAAAATTTTTGCCTAAAAGCGAAAAATCCTTTGGAGTGTTTATTACACATATCAAGAGAAGATGGAATGATTCGACCCCCAAATACTGTGGCATAGTTTTATCTCTAATACAATTTAAGACAAAAATAGGACGAATAAGACAATGGTAAGGGGTACCATTGTTGTCCTACATTCAAAGCAATAATTCTTAATGGATATCTAAAGAACTATTATGAGTGCAGACTTCACATTTTGTAGGGACTACTTTCTTATCATATAGAATTGATCAAATGAAATAGGACGGATTTGGGAGTGTAGCTCCTATACTTTTCGTGTATTTAAAGTACTAATTTATTTAAAATTTCAATAGAGAGAATAGGTTGAGGGGGAGTAGTAGCCCCAAATAAAGTTAATATCTAATATGACATCAAAAGGGGTAGCAAAGAGCACTGGGGTAAGCTACTTATTTCTATAAATCGTGAACACCGTATTCGAGTTATATTAAAATATACACGAGTAATCGGCGTATTTAGGGCGGAACACGCCCATATAAAAAATCTCGACCTAATGGGAAAAAACTGAAAGAAGATTCATATTTAGCATGTCAAGTTTCATCTAGTCCACATATTTTTTTTTAAGGAGAGCGAAAACAAAAAAATTTGTTTGTCAACAAGTGTAATTTAACTCTTTTCTATACTCGAGCAAAAATTCTAGTTGGAGACTTTTTTGGTTTTGATTTGTATATGTCTAACTTTCCCTTTGAACTGTTAATGTAAGATTTCCTTACTACGAAAAAATAATTTTAAAATTCTTAAAATTGGTCTTTAGTTCCAGAAAAAATATTTTAGAATTTTTTCCCATGGGATTTTGTTTCTCTAGAACACTTTTTAAGGCATTTTGATGAAAAATTTTTTAGAAAATTATATATTAAGTATTAACAGTACTTACTACAATACAAATTTTTAATATTTTAGCCTTAAAGGGAACAAAACTATAAAATTCTTATCCATTTTTTTAACAAAAATATCGAAACTTTTTTTTTGCATGATATACTAAATTAATGGTTTATGATCCAAAATTTTTACGAAAATTTTTTAAAACATTTTTTTATTTCTAATTGGCTAAATATTGCGAGTTTTCTTATACCCATTTCAAGACAAAATTCAATACTATTTTTTGGACGAAATGTTCTAGACCTGAGATTTTTAATCGCTGGCAGGGAACTGAAGATCAACTTTAAAATTTTTTGTAATATTTTTCCCATTATTATTAAGTTAATTTTTGCGCATCGTTTGAAGGGTCTTCCTACAAAATGTTTGATTAAACCCATGTCCTTAAGTCTAAAATTTTATTATTTGAGAAACACTACCAATGATCAATGTCTGTATGGAATTTAATTGACAAGAATCACTCAGATGTTGCTTTTGATGTGAAAAAGTAAATTTTAAAATATTTTGAACCTGCTATTTTTTTTATTTTAAAGCTACGCTTAAGTAAAATTCAGATTTAAAAAATTTTCTAAGGAAATTTTACTGGATTTGTAAAAAACTGTTTACGCGTGGAAGCCCTAGAGATCAGACAAAATTTTGTCTGATATATATATATATATATATATATATAAACTTAATTTCAACATTTAGTCTTTAAACCGGATAACAAAATGCAACTTTTTTTAAATCGCTTTTTAGAGCATATTATTGACATCATTTAGCTCTGCAACTTTATCGATATATGGAACTTGATTTCAAAACATAAACTCGATTACTTCATTGCATCTTGTTCCAAACTTGGATGCAAATCTGATCAGCTGGTTATTGCAGATTTATTCCTATTTTTTCTACCTCCCTAGTAATTTGAGAATATGAAGTTCATTCTCTTTTTTTTAAGTTAATTTAAAGTTTTAAATTTTAAGTTTGCTGGGTTATGGGTCCGTTTACAATGTACTGTGATTTCAAAAACATCGAAATACGCAATTTATTTTTTTCTTCTTTGTATTTTTTTATATTGACAGGAAATTGACAAATATATACGTGTGACTAAGTTTTTACACATAGGAATATACTACAGACATATGTATATGAGCGTATATAGGTAAATTTAAGCTTGTGTGTGTATGTGTTACAGACAATATAGACTTATTCACATACATTATGTAACGGATATTAGTTTTGTGGTTGTTTGCTCGGCTTACAGTTTTTTTTATTTATTTTGTTTTTATTCTTTTTTGGGATTTTTTTTTATTTTTGTTTCCAGTATTTTACCTTTATTTTATTCGATGACAATTTTCTAAATCAAAGTCTGCGTGATAAGGGTTTTCTCTTGCTTTGTTTGTAGAAAGGATTTTGTGTATTGTATTTAAAAAATCTAAAATGACGGGAAACAAAAAAAAAAAAAAAAAAAAGTTGGTCAAGGTCCTATTGCATTGTTGGTTCTTTAACTGAAACACTGCTTTAATTGAAAGCAATAAGAGCATCGTTAGACATTTAAATCTTTAGAACATTTCTAGATTGGTATTTAGATGATTTGAAAAAGTAATAAATATTTAAATAAGTACTATATTCGTGCAAAATTATTGTTATTATATACAGCGGGTGTCATAAATAAGTAAACATAGTAGTATCTTGAACTCAATTTGTTTCGAATCGATTATTTTGTTTCCTTGTAACATTTTATTGGTACTAGCAAAAAATAAATTGGTCGAGATAACAAATAATTTAGTACAATACAGTACATACAACGGTTTTAAAAATATAATTCGGTTGTGACAATTGACACTATCGGTAAGGTAAAATGGGAATAACTAAAATTTGTTTGCTTTAATTATAAATTAATTACGTAATCATTATGTCATTTTTATCAATTTATTTGACTTAAATAAAGTTAAAAATAATTTTTAGCTTACAAATTACATAAGAATATATAAAACTCAATAAAAAAAAAAGTTATGTCACCAGTTTGAATTTATAGTGGAAAGGGTATGGAATATGGCTAAACATTGAGACTTATAGTTTGGAGTTTACAACAGATTACATACTTTGATTTTCTTGAGCGAACAATGCATAAACTTCTTAGCTGTATAATTTATTCATTTTCAGTGGATTTATTGCACCTATTCTGTTTCACTCCTCTACAGGGAAAAGAAATTAACTGGTAAACATTGATGTAATATTAATACAAAAATTACACATACATACCACAATACACATAAAATATACATGTATAATACGTGCACCTATAAAATTTTGACATAGCCATAGTGGACGTCTATCTAGAATTCTTGGATATTAAAAAGTAACGAATTTAAAAACGTTCATGTGTATTATTTTTTACAATGTTCTTACCTTTTGTCTTTTTAAAAGTGTTTTGCAATTCTTCCACAATAGTTCGATGCAAACATTTGTAACGTTCATCAATAGGAATAAGAATTAAAATCTTTTCTTTGTGTTTATAATTATTTTTATTTAATTGTGTACAATTTTCTCCAACTTTTTTCATAAATAACTTATTAAATACATGTCAAAACAAATTAACTAAATATTCGGTTGTAATCGTCGAATTTAGTTTCTTCTTAATAACTAAAATGAATTTATTGTTACTTTTATAAAACAAAAGATTACAACCATCAATATTAGTACTAAAATTCGGTTGTGTTTTCAAAATTATTTTAATTATTTTTTTAAAGACACATATTGACTACCTTGATCAAATTTACTTTCTTAGGTTTCATCATTGAAATATAATTATGTTTAAAATATTATCAGCATAACAAATCTATTGTATTAATCAATATTTAATATTTATAATAAAATGTTAGTTACTTTTATAATTATTTTATTATTGCAAAAATTTTTCAACCAATTCTTTTTCTGTGTGCATATAGCCTACATTATATTTCATGCGAATCACAGGTTATTCAATCCGGAGACTTATTTTCTAAATTTTTCATATTTTAGACATAATCTGCATAAAATGTAATCAAATTTTCAAAATTTATTATAGTTATGTATAAAATTTTCCGTACAGCTAGACCATGTTTTCCGTCTTCATATGTTTTATATTCAGACCATAGTTTTCGGACTTCCGTAATAAATTTTGATAAAAATTTTGGAGCAGAAAGCATAGGATTTTAAAGCTAAATTGTTATCTATACTTTTTGTAGTGATTCTTAGGTGTTTACGCGAGTAATTGCGGTCAACGCGTTTATTGTGTTTGAAGCATTTAACCATCTTGAAAATAAAGTGTCCGTTTTATTAAAGTTATTCTTAGTTCTTCTTTATTTAGTTGTGCGCAGTTTGCCATCCTTTGGGTCAAAATTATGGTTAAATTAAAATTTTCTGATTTTATTCAATTATCTAATATAATCGAAAAAGCGATTTTTTATTCCTCTCATAGTGTAACAAAACACTATCTCTGATGTGCTTAAATCATTTTGCAACCATAAACTTCACTTACTTTTAACAAAAAATTAGAGAATTTAAGCCAAAAGTTGCTTGTTTACTTATTTTTGACTCGCCGGAAAACGAATTCTTTTCAACTTTCTCTAGAAGAACTCTTAAAATGGAATAATATTTGAAAAATTTTTCATCAATGTAAAAGAAAACAAATTGACTTCATCAAAAACATGTAAATTTTTAAAAATAGACCATTATATTTGCCGCTTTTTAAAGCAAAACAGAAATGATAAGTTTGTTTACTTATTTATGGCACCCGCTGTATATTGCTTAAATTAAAAATTTGTTAAACTTACTTTTTAATTAATTTAAATTACCTTATTTTCTATAGGTTTTTTTATAAGGTTCATAAATTCTTTCTCAAAATTTAACCAAATCTAACCTCAAAATATTGCCACCTCAAACAATGTTAACAAAAATTAATGAAACTCTATAAAAACCTCAAAAACATTGTTCAATTCATTTAAAGTTACAACTTTCAACACCCAAGGTTATAAATTTAAATGACCTCCCAAAGCAATTGAAGCCGTTTTTATGAAAAAAAAAAAAAAAAACAGAAAGAAACAAGCGACAATAATATGACCCAAATCCGTTTAAAATGGCAATTTTACTTTTTTCCATATTATTTTGCAAAAACATGTATGCATTTCAAAACAATTGTTACTACCTGGACATGTTTTTCCAAAAACCACCAGCATCACTAGGACCTTAACAAAAACAGCAAACATACAAACAAATAAACCGTAACAACAACTACAATAGTTAGTGAATGCAAAAAATAAAAAAACAAAAACGAACAACTAAAAGAGACTCTAAAAATTGTAACCTTTTGTTACTACACTAAACTAAAACTACATTAAAAAAATTGTTCCTATTCAAATTGTTTACTTTTGTATTTGTCATATCTATGTATGTATGTGTTTTAACAATTTCCTATTTTTCTTTTTTTTTTCCTCCCCATTTAACCCAATAGTTTCCTCAACACTGGCCCAACAATTGAAACCAAATCAAGAGGATCCTTGCAAAGTTAAAGGTCGTGTTGTTGGCGATGTTACATATTGTGACCGTTATTGGGAGTGTGTCAATAATCAACCGGAATTGTATGATTGTCCAAATGGTCTTGTCTTTGCCGGTAAACATCGCGGTGTAACGGAAGGCTGTGATTATCCATGGCGTGCCAACTATTGTGAGGATAAGCAATTAGCAAGTGAGTATTATAAATATATTTTTTGTTTTTTTAATTTTTAGTTCATAAAGATGGGAGTATGTGTTTTTAGAATAAAATATAGATAAATATATTTACTATATTGTAAAAAAATATCACCATGCATAGTGAACAATTTATTGAATTTTTCATTCATAAGTCTTTAAAAGATTAAAGATTTGTACCAGTAATCTTGAGAATATTTTCCATAATATTGTGAACTAAATTTGCAAATTATTTGGAAAACGCTCTTTGAATTTGAGAACTAATTTATATTTTTTTGAATTATTATTTGTAATAGTTTTGTCATTAGTCACAAAGTTCAGAATAGAAAGATTAATTTAAAACATGATAATGGAATTCTATGTGGTGTTAAATGTTAGTTTTCCTTTTCGTAATGAAATTGGGAACCGAATAAAAATAGACAAAATTATGTGTCACCTGCAGTATAAATCATTGGTATAGTATTTTACGTTATTTTTATACCCTACACCATCATGGGTGGTGAGAGTATTATGCGATTGTGTTGATGTTTGTAACATCCAAAAATATTGGTCTAAGACCCACCTTAATTTATACCAATCGGTTTAGGATCACTTTCAGAGTCGATTTAACAATGTCCGTCCGTCTGTACGTCCATGTTAACCTTGTAATCATATTACAGGTCGCAATTTTGAAAAAAAAAATTTGGCACACAGGTTTCTTACAGTTTAGAGACGAAGCCTATTGAAATTGGTTATGATCGGTCTATTATTTCACCTAGCCCTCATACAAATATCCACCCGGAAAAGGGTTTAACGATCATAAATCCCTTAAATAAAGAAACATTTTAATTAAATTTGGCACATGTAAGTTTCATATAAGTCTAAATTTGTGTCGAACGGTTGGTCCATTATTGACCATAGCTCCCATATAAACACATTTTCAGAAAGTCACTTTGACGGCTATAAATCCCACTAAAATGTTAGTATCAAGTTAATATACGACACCAATAAGTTTTATATAAATAAAAATGTTGGTGCCAAATATTACGATGATCGGTCCATAATTTACCATAGCTCCCATAAAAGACAGTCTTTCGTGAATCACCCAAAAGTGAATAAAATCATATAAATATTAATATCGAGGTAATTTTCTGTATTCATATGTTTTATTTTACACTTAATATGAGTATCGGTCCACAATTGGCTGCAAGTCTAATTAAAGACCCCTCCCCGAATATGAGAATGAGAATATGACCATTGATTGGAAACTTGGTTCGGGTAGAATAAAAGGTCCACATGATACTGGCAAAGCCAAGAATTGAAAGTATATTGAAAAGAGCTCCAAACACGGTTAGCTCAGTGTTCTGACTATTTAGTGCGAAAAATTAAAGTTAGTGCAAAGTTGAAAACATATAAAGTCCAAAAAATTTCAAACATGGAATTTAAAATTAAATTTCATACGAAAATACTCATATTGTATAATGGACGACGAAACGTATGTACTGGCAGATTTTTCCCATCTTCCGGGTAAAAATTTTTATGTTGCTAATGCTTTAGGAAATGTTTGAGATAAATTTAAGAACCAAAAGCAGACAAGATTTCCTACAAAATTCGTGGTATGGCAAGCTTTATGCAGTTGCGGCAAAGGAAGCCAGTCATTTGTTACAATGGACTCTATAAGTACCGAAATACACATCAAAGAATGTTTGCAAAAAAAGCTTCTTCCTTTCATAACAGAGCACAACATGTCCATATATATTTGGCATATCACTACGGTAAGGAAGCTCTGGAGTGGTACTAAAACAATAACATAATTTTTGTACCATGAGAGGTCAATCCTCGAAATTGTCTGAAACTAAGTTCAGTAGCGAGAGCTCTTGTGAAAAGTGAATTGAAGAGCACAAAAAATTATCCCAAAATATAGAGGATTTAAAAAGAAGATATGCAAACTGTTCCATAAAAATGACTGAAACAAATCTCTAATGGAAAAGTTACCAAAAGTAGTGGTTAGAACTATAGAGAATATATATATATATATATATATATATATAATCAAAAAATTATGTTTTTGCCCTATTAAATAATAATAAAACTGCTTTAAAATTTCCAAAATTTAAATTTTGTTAGAAATTATTACTATTTTTCCCCCTAAAAATTCATTTATTTTCACTTTTTTGGAAGTAATTATTAAGAAGATTTAAAAAGTTTAAAATTTGCACTTTTTTCCACTTTTGAAGCTGTGAAGATGTTCTTTTTTGGAAAGAACTTCATCGTTTTTTGCTGGGATGTTTTAAAAAGTTTGTCAGTGGTTGTTTTTTACCTGCAACAAATGTAGAACTTAGAAGCAGACTTTCACAATTTTTTTTTTTTGGAGTTTCGGGATTCTTCTTACCAGAATCTTTAATTTTTGTTTGTATATATATATATTTTTTTAAATAATGAAGTCAATAATCAACGAAAATTTCGAGATATTATCTTAACAAACAAAGATTTTATTAGAGATCAAATATTTATAGTTCATTTAATAAAAAAATTAATTTTACTCCATTTTTTATTTTTTTTATACCCACCATAAAAAAGATGGGAGGTATATTGATTTTGTCATTCCGTATGTAACATGTCGAAGGAATCATCTAAGACCCCACAAAGTATATATATTCTGGGTCCTGGTTAGATTCTGAGTCGATCTAGCTATGTCCGTTCGTCTGTCCGTCTGTTGAAAGCAGGATAGGGCTCGAACGGGATAACGTAGGAGAACAAAATTTAGCACATATTTGTCTTATATAAGGTTTATTTGGGACTGAAAATGGGCAAAATCGGTTGACAAACAAAAAAGTTATGGGCTAAAAACTAGAAGCACAGGGTGTCGGTTAAATACTTTTCTGCTGATATTTCTTCAATAAAAGCACGTACGACAACGAAATTTTGTACGTATAGTTCGGGGATCAATATAAACTCGAAACCAAAAAATGGGCGTGGTCCGCCCATTTTACCGCCCACCTCCCATATAAGGTGAAAATCAACGAAATTGTGTTCAAATAGTTCAAGGAAAAATGTAAACTCGGAAACAAAAAATGGGCGTGGTCCGCCCACTTTACCGCCCCCCCCCCCCATATAACGTAAAATTTTAAAAAGTTGATGGTGGGTATATAGATTCGGCCGGGCCGAATATAATTCGCGCTTGTTATTTATTTGTTTTTAAATAAATTCTGTTGTGTAACTTACGTAATACTTAATTATATACCAAAAGTCAAAGTCAATATCTGTTATAGAATCAAAACTTCGACACTAAGATATAATATTTCGTACATATCCAACCATTTACATAATTAAAACGAGAAAAGTATAGTTGGTCAAGACCGACCATATGATAACCTACACCATTCCGATCCACATAATTTTATTTTTATATATAAACCTTATTTGTGTCGAATGCACAGTGGGGCAGAATCGATCTTTTTTGGAAATGCATAGCGGAGGAGTGTACAATATTAAGTTTGGAGAGGTGACCGTACAGGGGCGGAGCTAAAAGGGCTCAAAGTTGGATACCTCTGACATACAAATTTTTTTTTCAGATTCTTAAACTGCATGCCGTTTGCCGATTCGTGCTTTGGAATTTGAGAAAATATAGACTAAAATCAAAACTTTCATATAAAATGGCTCGAATTCGGGAGGGTGTGTACCTGGACCATTTGAGTTATTGGGCTTGCTTTTTATTTTAAAGACTTTTCTGTGGAGATGCCTTTCAGAAAAATATAAAATTGTTTATGTTGTTAAAGAAAATTTTATTTTAGAGAAAAAAGAGTGTAGATACTTTTTCGGTCAAAAAACACAAAATGTCGTAATTTTTGCAATTTTCAAATTCAAAATCTGTGGGAAACACTAGAATATATATAAAAAAACTGGACCAAGAACATGCAAAATTGAGGTACTTAAAAATTCAAATGCAAATAACTCAAAAACTGTAAGAGATAAATAAAATTTTGTAGGTCTTATCAGTGTCTATAATAATGTATAAAAGTATTTGAAATTGGACGAGAAAAATTTGTGAAACTTTGAGCACTTTTAGCTCCTCCCCTGAGGTGTCTCTACGGTCACCCTTCCAAACTGTAATGATTTGGCGCTGTACGCAGAATTTTTTAAAGTAGAAATTAAGTTTATAAAAAATATATATTTTTTTTGGTGAACTCTTTTATTTATTGGGTATTAAGTTTAAATAAATAGTAGATTATGTAAGGAAATCCTATATGTTCTATCCTGATATCTTGACATATGTATCACTAAGGCATTTTCTGAACCTAGACCTTATTTTTAAAGAATTCAGAATGTTGAAGACTTAATAACCGATAGTTGCAGATACTGACGTAGAATATTTTGATTATATTCGCAATGACATCAACAATACTTTGCCATTCAATAATTTTAATTTCAGAAAATCTATTTCGAAGACAATTTAATATGAATTTAATAGAGGATTTTTGAGGTTAAAATCCCTTTTTTTTTGCAATTTATTGCCTATTGCAACTAAACAATATGCTTTCGTTTTAATTACGAAAATATTTTGAGCAATTTTTTTTTACTAATGACACAATTCTATTACAACAACTTTCTTTATTCAAAAAGCATCGAAAGTGTTTCAAATCGGGGACAAGCTCAAGTTAATCATAAAATCCAATTAAGGCAAACATATTTCCATGTCCTTAGAAACAAATACCTGTAAAACAAGAGAACTAGAACACAATAACATATACGATATTGTTGCTGCTACAATATCTAAAAAAGTCAAATAGATTCAAGAAACATAAGATTGATTCTCTGATACATAGACATTAAATGGTCAATTCAATAAGACCAACACAAAAACAACCAAAAGTATCTTCTGCTCATATCAAAAGATATTCATACAAAAATGTTATTTCTTCAAAAAAATTGTACAATGAAAATCATACAGAGAATAGTCAGAATACTTGTAGTTATCTATGTAGAATACCTTACAATAGAGTCAAACATCCAATTGCTTTAATAGATTTAAGCTTCTTTTTTTGGTTAACAGCAGCAAAATTGTGAAAAAAAGAAGAAAAACAACAATTCTAAGAAAAGGTATCTATAATTTTGTCTATATATGTACGTATGTATGTATTTATAGAGAATTGTTTAGTATGAGTTGGTTATAGAATAGAAGAACAAATATGTTTACAGAAAAATGGTCGTATTTTACGTCATATTGTTGCTACTGATGGTGTTGTAGTTATTGCTGTTCCAAATACCAAATGGTTAAAAAAGCAAAAACTATTAAAAGTGACAATTTATGGGAAACAACATACCTACAACAAAAACAATAACATACAAAAACGATTGAATGGAAGGAATATTTATACCAATGCAGATGCAGTTAGAAAGACAGACGGACAGATACATAGGTACACAAACCGATCAAATTGTATTCCATAGTGTGTATTTTTCAAAAAAGAAACTTTGCTATAATTTCAAATATACAGTGGCTCACAGCTTATTTTATGTAGAACATATTTTCATATTTAATGTTCCATAGCTATGCAGCAGATAGGAACTTTAAATAAATATGGTATCATTTGAAAGAGAAAAAACTCTAGTTTTACAGCACTATTTCATTTAATGCAAAAATTTGCACTTAAATAACTTAAAAGTATAAAATAAAAATATACTCAATTTTTTTTTCTCACAGCTTATTTTATGCAGCCACTTCTTTTTGGAAAAGTACTTCCATGCAGCATTGTCCAGTGGACTTTATTTTTTGTATCTACTTCTACACCATTGTGTATAAGCTAAAAATTAGATCTGTGGCCAATTGTAGACCAAAATGTTTACTAATTATAAAATAAATTATACAAATACAGAACAGTGCATTGATACTAATATCTATATGATTTTATGCCCTTTAGGGCGATTCTTGGAAGTAGGTTTATATGGGAGCTATAGTAAATTATGGATTGATTCTCATAAATTTTGGCAATGTTGTTTATACTTATATAAAACTTATGTGTCGAATATTAACTTGATACTATAATTCGTATGCGATTTATGCACGTTAAAGTGATTTTCGGAAGATGGGATTTATATGGGAACTATGGTCAATTATGGACCGATCTTGATGAAATTCGGCACAAAGATTGACACTTATACAAAGTTTCATTGAAATATTGCTATATTTAAGGTATTTATGATCGTTAAACCCCTATTCCGGGATGACATTTGTATGAGGGCTAGGTTAAATAATGAACCAATCATAAACAATTTCAATAGGCTTCGTCCTTTGTCAGAATAATTATTTGCGCCAAATTTCATCAAGATACCTTAAAATTGCGATCTGTACTTTGATCACAAGGTTTACATGGACAGACAGCCAGACGGACGGACGGACATCGTTAAATAGACTCAGAAAGTGATTCTGAGTTGAACGGTATACTTTAAGGTGGGGGTCCGATAATTTTTTTTTTGTGCGTTACAAACATCAGCACAAATATATAACCACCTATAGGTGGTTGGGGTATTATGTAGAGTATAAAAATTACATTTAATAATTTGAGACTCCCTGTACACATTGAAATCTTATGTCGAATATTACATATTGTTGAGTTGCAATAGCTGTTGTTATAGTTGTTGATGTTACTGTTAGTCGTGGTCTTAGTTTTGAAAAAAAAAAAAAAAAAAAAAAAATCTATTTACCAGAACACATCTTATGATGCAACCGACACAGGCATTAATTGTTTAACAACGATATTCCACAACTAGAAGGTGTTTTAGTGGCTCTTGGTTCTCTACTTTTAGTCCAATACACTTTTGCTCTAAATGCATTAAGCTTGCATTTAGTCACAGCACATTCACTTGCATCATATACATACATAAGTATGTATCTATTTTGAATGAGTGTATGTATATTTGTGTAATAAGTATGTGTTTGATTGTCCACATAAAACTGTGTGTAGTTTGATATTGTAAGCAGTGGTTTTCTTTTATTAATTCAAAAAGTTCTATTTGCTTGCATGATGGGGTTTTTTTTCTGATTATAGTTTTTTCATATTATTTTATTTTTTTTTATTCTTTTTCTTCAACAGATGGTCCAATTTCCACAGATCACTGTGACTGGTTGTATGGTATATTTGGGCATGAAACATCATGCACACGTTATTGGACTTGTTGGAATGGTACAGCGACAGAACAATTATGTATCGGTGGTTTGCTCTACAATGAGAATGCTCACAGCTGTGATTGGCCTGAAAATGTTGATGGTTGTCAGAAACATCGTAAGTATGGTTTTCTAAAGTGTTTTTTGGTTTAATGATTTGTTTGTTTTAATTTATTTAATTATTTCAATTGTTAATAAGATAAATTGATGATATTTAATGATTTAATTGTATGGCATTTAATATAATAGTTTCTGTAAGAAAAAATATTGCATGTTAAGTAGATTATTCGATAAAGGTTAGATATTTATATCTAAGATTATTATTACTAAATCGGTTTAAAATGAAATCGCTTCAATTTAAAAAATTTCCTAAAATGGTTTTAATGTTATATTTTCGAAATAAAAGTTGTTATATATAAGACGAGCTGTAAACCCGCTACTTCGTTAGCGGAATTTTTCAATAAAAACCATACTATATAATAAATTTAAACTAAGACTCTTAACTCCCTTGGGAACATTTTTATTTTTTTGTCGGAATTTACAACAATAAACTTTTTAAATATATTACCTAAAAAAGTACCAAAAATTGCAGTAAAAAAAAAGGATTTTCGAAAAGTACAAAAGGCATGTTTGATATATTTCTGTACCAATTTTTAACATCTTTCACGTTCAAAATTTAAAAAAATATCAAAGTATTTCTATTATTATTTTTTTGTATAAAATAATGTGACAAATAGACCTTGAGAATTTTTATCCATAAATAACATCTCTTTAATTTCAGGTTTCTAATGTTAAAATAACGAAAAATAAATATCAGAACTACGAAAAAATTAGAATAAAGAAAAAGTACCACAAAATCCATTTAAGGTTTCTGATTCACTTAGAACCTTACATCTTCAATTTTATGTTTCTAAGGATGAAAATTACAGAACATTCAAGAAGTACTATTAGAAGAACGAAAAAAGATACCACAAAGTCCCTTCTTATGGATTCTCATTCATTTAGGACAAATATCTTTAATTTTATGTTTCTATGTTAAATATTATAGAAAATTCAAAAAGTACCATTAGAAGAACGAAAAAGTACCACAAAGTTCTCTCTTATAGATTCTCATTCATTTAGGACCACATATCCTTAATTTCATGTTTCTACGTTAAATATTTTAGAAAATTCAAAAAGTACTATCAGAAGAACAAAAAAGTACCATAAAATCCCCTCTTATGGATTCACATTCACTTAGGACCACATATCCTTAATTTCATGTTTCTAGGTTCATAATTATAGAAAATTCAAAAAGTACCATTAGAAGAACAAAAAAGTACCACAAAGTCCCCTCTTATGGAATCTTATTCACTGAGCACTACATGTCCTTAATTTTATGTTTCTATGTTAAATATTACAGAAAATTCAAAAAGTACCATTAGAAGAACGAAAAAGTACCACAAAGTTCTCTCTTATGGATTCTCATTAACTAAGGACCACATATGCCTAATTTCATGTTTCTAGGTTCATAATTATAGAAAATACAAAAAGTACTATTAGAAGAACAGAAAAGTACCACAAAGTCCCCTCTAATGAATTCTCATTCATTTAGGACCAAATATCTTTAATTTTATGTTTCTATGTTAAATATTATAGAAAATTCAAAAAGTACCATTAGAAGAACGAAAAAGTACCACAAAGTTCTCTCTTATGGATTCTCATTCACTTAGCGCTTCATATCCTTAATTTCATATTTCTAGGTTAAATATTATAGAAAATTCAAAAAGTACCATTAAAATAACAAAAAAGTACCACAACGTCCCCTCTTATGGATTCTCATTAACTAAGGACCACATATCCCTAATTTCATGTTTCTAGGTTCATAATTATAGAAAATTCAAAAAGTACCATTAGAAGAACGAAAAAATACCACAAAGTCCCCCCTTGTGTATTCTTTCCAACATCGGACCATACGTATTTAATTTCATGTTTCTAGGTTAAATATTACAGAAAATGCAAAAAAGTACCAATAGAAGAAGAAAAAAGTACCACAAAGTCCATCCTTTTGAACTCTTACCCACAGGACCATGTACCTTTAAGTACCACAAATTCGACTATTGTGAATTCTTATCTACATTTTCTTAATTTCATGTTTCTATGTTTAATGTAATTGAAAATTTATTATTAAGTTTGAATAAAATGTAATTTCACGCCTTTACCCCTTTTTTTGGTACTTTTTTTCACCCATCGAAGTATCAAAAATTGTATTCCAATAAATTTCTAAATTGTAGTGGTATCCCATATTAAAATAATCATATAAATATTTCAATAAATATAAAAAAATGTTTTATGAAAAAAGTACCAAAAATAGGTACGATTTTTACCCCTTAAACTTCAGAATTTCTAAAAAGTACCAAATTTGTATTTCTCATTTTTTGATAAGTTATGAATACGACCTAAATTTTATCTGTATGTTGATTGGTTTCAAAGATACATATGGTGCCAAAAAAGTACCAAAATACAGTTTTTACCCGTTTTCTCCCTAAAACGGCCGATTTTCAAAAAAGTACCAGACACCTGTCCAATTATTTTTTAAATGAATGACGATAACTATTCAACATTTTTTGTATCATTATTAGTTTGCGAGTTATAAGGTTACCGATTTTTCTCGTTTTTACCCTTTTTTACCCCCTAAACATTCGAATTTCCAAAAATCCCGTCTTAGTGGATCTATACAGAGGGAGACCTACCTACGTTCCAAATTTCGTCTCTCTAGCTTCAGCCGTTTGGGCTGTGGGATGATGAATCAGTCAGTCAGTCAGTCAGTCACGTTACTCTTTTATATATATAGATTATACCTTATATTCGTGAGCTATAACTCAGAAGTATATGATTCGTATACATGTGATAATAAAGTATTAAGCTTATAAATATATCACTATATTTGAATTGAATTCTAAAATAAATAAAAGAAAAAAATAGTTGCTGCACTATAATTTTTAGCTTAAGCAAGAAAAAATTGTCTTGTGTTGTTTTGGTAAAATATCAGATCTTCAGACTAATGAAATGTAACACTGTCGTCATTTACTTTGCGTTTAACAGCTGTTCAAAACATACAACCTCTTGTATTTTTCTAAAAATGGAAAAAAGTGAATTTCGAGTGCTCACTAAACATTATTTTTTGCGAAAAAAAACCGTCAATCAAACCAAGGAAAAGCTCGATAAATACTATGGGGACTCTGCACTGTCGATTCCAATGGTAAAAAAGTGGTTTTGCGTGCGTGAGATTGTTGATGCCATAGGCATTTCATATGGCAGTGTGGTTTCGATTTTAAATGATCAGCTGGGTTTAAGAAAGTTGTCTTCAAGCTGGTGGCAGCGTTTGCTCTCAATTGACCATAAACGTAAACGTGTGACAACTTCAAAGGATTGTTTGGAGTTGTTTAACCGCAATCCGAATGAGTTGTTGCGCGTTTTGTAACTGTGGATGAAACATGGATCCATATCTGTACTCCGGAGACCAAGCAGCAATCTAAACAATGGATTTCTCCGGGTGAATAAGGTGATGGCAACAGTTTTTTGGGATGCAGGCGGGATAATTCACATCGATTACCTTCAAAAGGGAAAAACAATAAATGGCGAATATTATGCCAACTTATTAGACCGATTTAATGAGGATTTAAAAAGAAAACGACCCCATATGGCCAAGACAAAGTTCTCTTTCATCAAGATAATGCACTGGTGCACACGTGTGTAGTCTCAATGGCAAAACTCTATGAATTGGTCTACAAATTGGTACCTCATCCGCCATATTCTCCGGATTTTGCCCCTAGTGACTACTTCCTATTTCCAAATCTAAAGAAATGGCTCGGTGAAAAGAGTTTCAGCTCCAACAATGAAATTATTGGCCAAACAAATGCCTATTTTAAGGACCTCGAAAAATCCTATTTTTTGGAAGGGAAACAAAAATTGGAGAAACGTTGGACTAAGTGTATTGAGTTAAAAAGAGATTATGTTGAAAATAAATTTTTGTTTTGCAAAGAACACTGTGTTTCATTCAAAAAGTCACGGACTAATTGATCCGCCTTCGTATTTTGAAATTTATAATGAAATTTTTAAATTTTGTTTGAAAAAAGCTTTATGGTAAAAAATTTAATTAAAATAATAGTCGACTATTAGGTTTAAAACCGACTTGTAGTTAGGCTGTAAATTTTCTAATATAGATTAGTATTAAATTAAAATTCTATATAGAGATATATAAAATACTGTTTCATTTATTAAAAATTAATTTTTAATTATTTTAGTTAAAAAAAAAAAAAAAAAAATTACAATCAATTACCCAAATGTATATTAATATTTGATTAATTAATTAATACAATAAGTAAAACAATTGAAAGTTGATAATTGGTATTTTGAGCAATTTGGTACAAAGATTGACACTTATATTGAACTTCTTTACACCGAATTTCATTAAAATATTGCAATATTTAAGGAACTTAAATATAGCAATATGGCTTAATCTCTATTCCGGGAGGACATTCAAATGGGGGCTAGTAGATCATAACTTATTTCAATAAGCTTTGTTCTTGTACCAAAATAATTATTCGTGCCAAATTTCATCAATATTTCTTTAAAATGGCGATCTGTACTTTGTTCTTAATGTTTGTATGGACAGACAGCCAGACATTTAATCAGACGCACGGATGGACATCGTTAAATCCTTTTAGAAAGTGATTCAAAGTCGATATGTATACTTTAAGGTGGGAGTCCGAAAATGTTTTCTGTGTGTTGCAAACATCAGCACAAAAGCATAATACCCCAACAACCTATGGAGGTGTAGGGTATAATAAAAAATTTGTCTATGAAAATATAGAAATAAAATAAATTTAGGTTAACTTTTAACAATTTTCAGCTGACTACATCTATTAAAAAACAGTAATAATAAAATTAATTATTTTATTTAATATTATAATTTATTTTAATTATCATACATTTTTAAAACTATTGAGCAAATTGAAATTATGTTTGAAAAATTTAAGAAAATAAATAAATGCGAAATAGTTATTAAAAGCTAATAACAATATTGGCTTAATGGTTGTAGAATTAATCAAATTTCTAAAATTAACTGAATGGTTGTAGAATTGACTAAATATTTGGATTTTTCATAAAATATGGTTTCATATAAAAATATTTAAATACATATTATAATCGCAGTCAAACGTATTAAAATTTTGATTGTGGGTAATCATTAAATTATTAAACAGAAACATAAACGTTGCTATTATGAACACGGAATTATTAAAATCAATGAGAAACAGCTATACAAACATTGAATAGTTGTAGTGATCATGCTGTAACCATGTTTTTTCTCTACGTGCATAGTATCGTATCTGTAACGTATTTTTTAATTTTTATTTTATGTATATTTTTTTCCGATTTACTTCTATAGCTAAACATAGTTTTATATAAAATATTAAATTCTAGTTTCTTTAGTACTCATATAAACTCAAAAAGTTAATGAAAATTTTATAAAAAAAATGTTCATATACATACGTATTTTAAGACAAAATATTTTAATTTGTGTGTTTTTTAGTGCATACTTTCTGGGGAAAATAATGCAATAAAAAATTCCAAATATTAATTAGCGACTACTTCACTTAAGAATTTCAGTTTAATTTAAATATGTATCCTTTTCATTTATCGTACTTTGATGCTTGTATTTATTTGTATTAAATATTAATCATACGCCATGTTTGTTAAAAAGTCTTTTAAAGAAGTTTAATAAAAAGAAATTAATATTTTTAAAAAATCTTGCTTCATTTTATTAATATACCCCACAATTTGTATCCAACTAACAAGAACTTCATATGCTTCTGTTCTTAAGTAATGTCAGTTACTCGTACCTTAAAATATTTTCATGATTTATGTAAATTTTATATAAACACATTTTTCAATTTTGTTTTCTTTTTTCTTTCTTTTATTTTTGTTTTTCCTTCAATTGATGCGGGAACTGTGTTTGTATTATTCAACCGGCCATGAATAAAATACCAACTATAACAACAAACAACATAACGATGTAACTATGTCATCATCATACTCCGGCTGCAGCTCTTTGCAATGAGGATGCTAATGGCAATGTTCCTTTGGGAAAATCATGCAATCGTTATTGGCAATGTCAGGGTGGTTATCCACGTTTGCAACGTTGTCCAGCCATGCTTGTCTTCGATAGGCATTCATTGCGTTGCGTTGTGCCACCAACAGAAGAATGTGATATACCAACAACACCGTCTCCTCTAGATGGTGATGGTGAAACAAACAATGTCAGCGGTGGTCAACTAGCGAAAGATGAACAGGAACGTAAGGTAAGTTTGTTCAATGATAATGGTTATAGAGAGGAAGAGAGAAGGAGGAAAAGAGAAAGAGAGAGTTATTATGGGCTACAATATTTGAACATTTAATAAAGACAGCGTAAAGCGGCTTGTAGTATTTTTATTATGATAAATTTTATAGGTAAATACATATTATCCGGTACACAAAAGATGTCTGCAACAGTGTAACACAATTTATATTAAACATTGATCAGAAATGCATTTTTTTTTTTTTTTGTACACAGAAAAAAATATTTCAAATTATTTTATAATCAAATTATTAACTAACTTTATATTGGAATTTAATTATATTATTTATTAATATAATTAATTTTCTAATTGGTTTACAATTCTTTTGAAAATAAATTGGCAGCTCTTAATAATGAAGAATGAAAAATTTTTATATAAAAATATAGAAATAAAATAAATTTAAGTCTATTTCCAACAATTTTTAGCTCATTATATATATTTAAGAAAAAGCAATAGCAATAAAATCAATTATTCTAGTTATTAATATTATCATTTTGATGACTGGAGCAAAATCAAACAAAAATTAATTAATATAAGCAATTTCGTAATTGAAATCCATTTTTACTTCTTTCTGTGTAAGTGGTGAGAATTATTTTTTCTCAATTCTTTATAATAGAATTTGCAATAATAAACCATCTTTAAAATTTAATATTTTTTGTAAATCTTAAACTAGGTTACTCTGTTAAATTTCTGTTGTTCATTATACAACAGACCAGCCGACATTTTTGTATAGTTATTTGTTTTTTGTTAAGTGTTTGATTTATGTTTTTCTGTTCTGGTTAAATTTCATTTTTATTTCTCGAACTATTAATATTTTGTTTCTATAGAAATATTTTTGCTCATATTGTATGCCTCCATTTTTACTACCACCAACAAAGTCTGAAATTCTTTGTTGAACGTTGATGTTATGTTTGCTTTTGTATAAGAAAAAGTTAAGTTAGGGGTTTGATTACAGGTTGTGGGTATTTTCTTTTAATGTCTGCCTTAAAAACATTTAAATAGAAACAAAAATTTACATATTCCTAAAATTGTTTTGTGATTAATTGTTGTTGTTTGTTTTGTATGTGTGTGTTTTTTTTTCGACTTTATTGTTTTATTGCCTAATGATGATGGGTGTTTTGTTGAACAAATTTATAGTTGTTTCTATGTGTTTTTGTCTGTCCGCCTTTTTTTGTTGGTAGCAAAAGCTTTCTTTTAGAACTAAGGACTGCGCACGAAAAAATCCGTGCATGCTCTTGGGCTTATAACTTTTGATGTGGTGAAAATTAAATAATTCTGTTAACTGGCTTACATTTGTCATTATGCTCACTAACTATGTGCTAAGTTTCATGGTAATAGTAAAACTAGTTTTCCTTAAAATGGAAATTGAACAAAAAACTCCAAAACACATAATCGAAATTGTTCATGAAATCTTACATCGCACGTTGGGGTAAAATGTGTCAAAAGTGACGCTTAATTGAATTTTGAAATTTAAAATTTTGTAATAGAGTTGGGTAGCAAATAAAAATAGACAAAATTATGTATCAATATCAATTAAAATCTTTAAGCTAGGTTGTGATGTTTTCTTATAAGAAGCGGTCAAAGTTAAGAATTTTTTTACATTTTTGAAAAAATAAAAAAAATTAAATTTTCATCAGATTTCAGTGTATTTATTTTAAATAAAATGTCTTTTAAGGTAAAAGTTTAAAATGAAACCATCCACTTCAGGTATTTAAGCGTATATTTTGTCCCAATATTTTTGTTATTTTTTTGAAAATTGTCCTAAAATACACTAATTTTCAATTTTCATGGAATGCAACTTAAAATGTTACAGGATGTTTGTTCTGAAAATTTTCTGAAAAATAGTATATATTGTCCACGTTAATATTATGAAAAAAATCGTGCGCATATATAGCCCGATTTGAGTAAATATATATTTTTTTTTTCAAAAAAACTCCAGTGGATTTCCTACAAAAAACAGCTTTTCTTTGCTTTATTAAACATTAAACAGTGGGAAAGAATCGAAATAAATCTGTAACTTCTAATCGGCTGGCTGGATTTGCATGAAATTTCACATAGGCATAGCAGAGGACAGCAGCATTTTGAGTAGGATTCAATATAGGCATCGGGAGGGGAAGTACGAGGGTTCAAAATATGGTACTAGTGTCATGGAAAATGTTTAACCACTAGCGAATTTTTGTTCCAAGATTTTTATATCACCTTAAAGTCTTTGATAAATCCTTTAGAAAAAATGCTTGCGTATATTAGTTATCTTATATATTTTTCGAGTTATATACATTTGAATTTTCAAAAATCTAAATTTTACAAGATCTTGGTTAAGATTTTCCCATATATAGCAAAATATTTTCAACCGATTTAATTATATTTTATATGGTTGGTTAGAAAGCAGAATTATCTATAGAGCAAAGAAAATTTTGAGTCGTTATCTTTATTGAGTTAAAAGTTAAACGATTTTGAATTGTAAAGATTGAAAAAATTAACAAACATACGGACAGATGGACCGACATTTTAATTCTTTCAAAAAAATCTTAAAATTCGAAAAATATTTTGTTTCTACTTCTTGATTAACATGAAAATCAAATGAAATTATCAAAATTTTGATATCACCTTTCCCTGAATTAAGTGATATTTTCGACCCATTTAACCCAAATGTATAGACGGACGGACAGACATTGCCATTCTACAAAAAAAAAAATTTAGAATTCTAAAAATGCATTTTTTTACCAATCAATATGTAGAAAAATAGAACATGATCATCAAAATTTGGATATCACCTTTTCCTGAATTAAGCTTTATTTTCGTCCCATTTAACTCAAATGTATAGACAGACGGACGGACATTACCATTCAGCCAAAAAACATCCTATAATCCTAAAAATGCATTTTTTTACTTACTAATAAATAAAAAAATAAAACGTGATCATTCCTGAATTATGCATAATTTTTCACCCATTTAACTCAAATTTATAGACGGACGGACAGACTTTACCGTTCTGCTAAAAAAAATCTTAAAATTCTAAAATTTAATTTTTTTAACTAGTAAGCAATAAAAAATAAAACGTGATTATTAAAATATTGATATCACCTTTCCCTGAATTAAGCGCCATTTTCGACCCCTTTTACCCCAATGTGCATTGGTCATATAAAACAATAATATATAAGGGTGTTGTGTCACAAAATACAGTTTCTTGGGTCATAATTATACAAAGAAATTATTGTCACTGAATGGAAACCTTGTAATAGAAAAAAAAAAAAAAAAATAGTATCTTCAGACTGTAGGACTCAGGCAAAATAAAATGTATTTTGAGAGAAAATCCCCTCATCTGTGGAAGAAAAGTGTCACAAAAAGATAATTGCTTGGAATTTTTATCAGAAAAGTTGAAAGAAAATCTAGCTTGAAGACGTACAGAGTAAAAAAAAAAAAAATACTAATAGAAACGCAAGCAAGAATTTGGAGGTAAAAAATAACGTGAAAGTGCTTCAGAATTTTTTTTCAAAATTATGATTAGTATATGATAGACCAACGGTTCTCAAATGGGGGTCCGCGACCCACAAGGGGTCCGTAAGGACATTCGTAGGGGGTCGCGAAGGGGTCCTGAAAAATATTCTTTAATACACAATTTTTTAATGTAAATATTATGTAGAATTCTAAATAAAAATTCCATTGAAAGCATGAGGCTATTTTAAAATGGCAAGATATTTTTATACAAAAACTCTGACTTTTTTCAACTTGCTGGCCAGGAATTCTATGTTGCAGATGCTAGTGGAAATGTGGCAGAAAAATATCTTGTATCAAAGAAACCAAAATTCCCAAGAAAGTCTTTGATTTGGGAAGCCTTATGCATATGCGGGAAAGAAGCACTTCATTCATAAAAAATGGTTCCATTAACACGTGAATGAGTGCTTTTGGAAAAGACTTCTTTCTTTCCTAAGAAAATACAGTGTGTACACTTTTTTCTGGCCTGGCCTTCTCGTTACAGCAATAAAACAATGAAGTGGTAGCAAAGAAATTGTTAAAGTTTATACCAAAATATGCTAATCCATCAAACTGTCCGGAACTCCGTGCAGTTGAAAGATATTGGGCTCTAGTAAAAAATAATTTAAAGGACATTAAAAGCACAGCATAAAATGAAAAGGAATTTAAAAATAAGTGGACTTATTCCAGCAAAAAAGTGACCATTTATTTCGGTCACAACCTTTTATTGGAAGAATTATGGAAAAGATCAGATATTTCCTTAAAATCCAACAGGAAATAATTTATTCTTTTATGTTTAGAACTTGAACATAACAGCCTTTAATAAAGATTTAATCTAAAAGAAAATGCCCATTGGTTTAGTTTCTATAAGCAGATTTTTATGCACGGATTTTTTCGTGCGCAGTCCTTATTTGCCTTTTTTTTTGCAAGAGCAATATAAAAAATATTGTGGCCAAGTTTTAGGAAATTAAGTCGGAAATAAAGAGTTATTTATCTTTCTTTGTTATATTCTTGCCTTTGTGTGTTGTGTTTTGTGGGGGGCGTTAGTAGATAAATTTAGTTTGTTTTAAGGTTGTAATCAGTTTCAAAATGATGTGATGAAAGTTCTTAAAAAAAAATATATATTTAACTTGTTGATCTATGTTAATCAAAATTGTTTAGAAATGTTATACAATTTGTTTTTGTATTTTCTTATTTTATTATTTTTGCAAATTAGGTATGTTGGTTATAAAATTATTGACAATTTTGAATTGTAGTTGTTAATTAGCAAACAAAATTTTTGATTTTAAAATTTTTATGAAAATCTAATTAGGAGTTGTAGTTTATAAAAGAATAGTGTAGACCAATAAGAATAAAGTTCAGATCCTGCAAAATAATTTGCTCTCTTAAGAAGTTCTTAAAATATGTTTGAAAACTGCATTATTTTTATAGAAAGATTCGGGTTAATTAATTTAGAAAAGTATCTTTTTCTTTTATCATACCATGTTGCATATAATTACACCATGTGGCTGTAAAACAACGTACTCGGTTTTTCTGCAAGACATAAAATTTTGATTTAAAAGTAAAAAAATTCGATGGATTCAAATTAAAAAAAAAAAAAAATAATAATAATAAAATATTAACGAAAATAAAAGCAAAGAATCTCCACAATATAAAAATATAATTGATTTAAAAGTTGCTGCACAAACATTTTAGAAAATATCCTTTGGAAATTTTATCTTTTACTATTTATTTTCAAATATATGTACATCAGCCTGCAAAAATCATTCTCACACGTGAAACAATTGTTTTATAAATAAAACTGGAAAGGAAACTTTTGTACCTGCCCTGCGGGAAATTTGTGGCAATTGCAGTAATGGATCGGTCCCTCAGTACCAGTTGAGTACCAATTGACACCTATGAGAAGAACATGGGCACGATTCGGAGTGCCGGCATTGATATTAAAGAAAAATTATAAATTAAAAATAAACATAAGTTAATAAAAATAATAATAAAAGTATTTAAAATGTAAGCAATTGGGGAATTTTTATCAAATTTTTATTATATTAATCGACACTGAACAGTTCTGTGACCTGCCCAGGGGGCTAATTAGCCACTTCCAATCACAACGCCATGTAAAAGTGACAGGTTCCTCTCATATAAAGTTCCGGACCTGGGACCGGTCACTAGCCCTGAGAACCTGTCACGTGACTAGTTTTGAACTGGTTCTCTTTCCTCTAGGACATCAAAAAGATGGGTTGGGGGGTATATTGATTTTGTCATTCCGTGTGTAACATGTCGAAAAAATCATTTAAGACCCCATAAAGTATATATTTTCTGGGTCCTGGTTAGATTCTGTGTCGATCTAGCTATGACCGTCCGTCGGTCCGTCTGTCTGTTAAAAGCAAAATAGGGCTCGAACGATACAACCTAGGGGGAAGAAAATTGGCTCAAATATTTATCTTATACAAGGTTTGTTTGGTATTGAAAATGGGTAAAATCGGTTAATAAAAAAAAGTTATGGGCTAAATACTAGAAACACAGGGTGACCGTTGTAGCTTCATTTTATACTTTTTTGCTTATATCTCTTAAACAAAAGCATGTACGACAACGAAATTTTGTACAGATAGTTCGAGAGTCAATATAAACTTGGAAACCAAAATGGGCGTGGTCAGCCCACCTCCCATGGGTATATAGATTCGGCCAAGCCGAATATAACATTCACGCTTGTTAAATTTCCACCTCTCATCAAAATAATTATATAAATTACTAAAAACTATAAAAAATTAAAAACATAAAAAATTTTCAATTAAAAAATTAATTAAATCAATTAAGTGGATAAATCTTACTTAAATTGGATTCTTATTTTAGTTTTATTTGAATATAT
Organism: Protophormia terraenovae; assembly: GCA_951394005.1. Lineage (NCBI taxonomy): Eukaryota > Metazoa > Arthropoda > Insecta > Diptera > Calliphoridae > Protophormia > Protophormia terraenovae. Next base: position 74,791,842 of record OX596076.1, on the reverse strand, counting down.
TTATTAAATTTTGATGCAAAATTTAACGACTGTGTTAATTGAAAAATATATGGTAATAATTTTTTCTGTGTATTTTTGGTGCTTTACTTGAAACAACTTGTCGTATGATTAAATGGGGAACCAATTTGATAATTAAAAACCCGCCCATACAGGAAAACAATACCATGACATCCAAGTAATACTCTGTATTTAATGGGATCTATTAAACAGGGTGAAACCGTCGTGAATGAAAAGAGCTTTAAACAAAAAAGGGCCAAAATACACGACCAGGCATGAGCCCATGACTTTTCCTCATGACCATGTTCGGCGTCATGTGATTAGAAAGTTTTTTTTTTGTTAAAAAGTAATTGGAATTAATGCATTTTCTCATTTTGCATTTGTTTTATTAAAGAATTCAAATATATCTAAGTCTGAGGACAATGAAGAATTCATGAAAAGGTCCGCGAGGTTATTTATCATGGAAACTCCTTATCTTTATAATTTAACGGCAATTACATTTCCAATTTTAATAAAAAATATACCATTATAAAGGTATTTTCTCACAAATGTGCAGAATAAAAATCCGTTTAGAATTTTATAAGTTATAAATGCTAAAAGTTGCTACTAACACGTGTGCAAAACTCACAAAAAAAAAAAAAAAAAAAAGAGAAAGAGAAAGAGTTGTAAGAAAGGAGAGATAAACAACAACACACAAAAAATCGCCAAATGAAAATAATTGCCGAAACGGGGAAAATCGCAAAAAAGTCGCCAAAAGGGGAAAAAGCCAAAACAATATCGACTAAACGAAAAGTAAAAATTAAAAATATAAAAAAAATGTCAAACGAAAAAAATCATAAAGACAAAAAATCGCCAAAATAAAAAATCTACTTATCGAAAATAAAACGGAAAAACCCGTAAAAGTAAAATAAATCGGAAGAAACGAAAAACTAAACTCAAACGAAAACAACGCCAAAGCGAATAAAAAACCGTCAAAGTGAAAAACTAAAAAAAAAAAAAAAAATAACAACAGGAAAAAATCGTCAAACTACCGTATGATTTAAAAAATACAGCTGTATATACCTATTTAGTAAAAAAAAACCGCCATGATATTTTTGTCTTTTGCAAATCATTGAATTTCCCACTTATTTGCAAGTTTGTAAATTTTGTTCACAAAACTTTTTCATTGTGAAAAATATCTATAAGAAATAATTTTAACTTTTAATCACCTTTTTCATAAACGGAAGAAACTAAGAATTAAAATTTGTTTTACAACTAAACATAACATCATTAAAAAGTTATTTTATATTTTTAGTAGTTTTTCTCATTTTAACAAAACGTCATCTTAGCAAAACTTTCAAATGAAAATGTTTAAATATAAACGCTTATAGACTCATAACTATAAATATGAACAAAAAAAACTGACAGAAAAAGGATTGATAACACAAAGTTGTTGGATAAATAATTATTTTTCCTTTTTTTTGGAAATAGAGAAACTAAGAGTAGAATGTGATGTGAAAATTAATGAAAATATTTTGATTAAAACTATAAAGACAAAATATGACAATGCACTGTGGGTCATTTATTAATAATGTTAAAAATATAATGGTCAAAGACAATGCCGAAAAGAAATAAGAAGTACCGAAATCACAGGGACAATAAAAAAGGAAATTGTTTATAAAATCTTTTGAAGGAATGAAAGAAATGGAGAGGCTCTTAGCTAAGTGCCCAAAATACCGTATTATAGCAAAAAATCGCTTTTTATGTTACCTCCTAATGTCAAAAGATAATATTTTCAAAATAAACGTTAAATTTAGCAAACGATAAAGTGACGGTAAGAGTGCAAATAAATAACGATAAACGCTTTAACATGACGATAATACATATAAGTGAAACTATCACGCACAAATTCCCTAACAATGTGACAAGACTAAAACAGCACCTAAAGTCATCACTATGAGCAACAAGAGCAAAGAATAAAGAAATAAAGAAAAAAATTGCAAGGAACTAGAAACAAAAGACATAAAAGCAGCTTCATAAGCATTTCAAAGACACATAATACTCAAAAGCAAAACTTCAGTAGCAATATGTAAAAGCGCCTTAGACTAAAGTTTATAGTATGTATGTTGAAGAAATACGAATAAACTTTAAGTACGAATATTGCCACAAAATGTTGAAAGTTAAGAGTAGAAGATAGAGAAGCAGCATTATTATACAAAATGTATGCATTAAGAAATAAAACTTTACTGGCTGTTAGTAGATACAAAGAAATTTATCACAGAGAGTGTGTGTGTGTGAAAGTTCCTGTGGGAGTTGCACTCGATTGTCTGCAGAAAACTAAAGGAACCTTAAAGGTGAAAGTGTATTTATTTAGTACAAGCTTGTGACTTAAGGATGTCATTATTTAAAATCCTATTAGTTGTAGAACAATTAAATGATGTACGTACATACATACACACACAGGCAGATTTTTTTTACAATGAGAGTAAAGAGAAATAAGTTTTCTATAGAGTATTTTAAAAAGTGAAAAGAAATTTTAACATTTTGATTCGTATTTCTTTTGCATATGAAAAAATCCTAGCAAAAATTTCGCAAAATTTTTTCAGTAAAGCAAAAATCAATATATATGCATCAAATTAGAGTCCATACATAATAAAGCAATGCGTTCAGCTTTTCTAAAGGACATACAATTATGTGTTTGTGCTGATGTTTACAAAGCCCAAAAATATTTATCAAAGATACACTTAAGAGCCCAAACACAAGAAAGCGGTGGCAGTTGCTGTTTTCAGTTCTAAGACAATTTTTGGCAAAAGGGGTCAAAAATGACGCTTAATTCAGGAAAAGGTGATATCAATATTTTAATGATCATGTTTTATCTTTTTATTGATTGTTAGTTAAAAAAAAATTCAGTTTTAGACTGTTAAGATTTTTTTATCAGAACGGTAATGTATGTCCGTCCGTCTATACATTAGACTTAAATGGGTCGTAAATTATGCATTATTCAAAGAAGGGTGGTATCAACACTTTTTTCTATTTATTATTAAGTAAAAAAATGTATTTTTAGTATTATGAGATGTCCTTTGGTCGAATGGTAATGTCCGTCCTTCCGTCTATACATTTGGGTTAAATGGGACGAAAATTATGCTTAATTCAAGAAAAGGTGATATCCAAATTTTGATGATCACTTTCTATTTTATTCTATTTATGAGTTAGTAAACAAATGCATTTTTAGAATTCCAGAATATTTTTTGGCAGCATGACAATGTCCGTCCGTCCGTCTATACATTTGGGTTAAATGTGTCAAAAATTCCACTTATATCAGGGAAAGGTGATATCAAAATTTTAATACTTTCATTTGGTTTTTATATTAATCAAGAAGTAGAAAAAAATATCTTTCGAATTTGAAGATTTTTTTGAAAGAATTCTAATGTCCGTCTGTTTGTTATTTTTGCAAATTTTCCAATACAAAATCGTTAAACTTTTGACTCAATAAAGATAATGACTAAAAACTTTCTTTGTTCGATAAACAATTTTGCTTTTTAACCATCTACATAAAATGTAATAAAATTGATTGAAAATATTTGGCTATATATGGCAAAATCTTAACCAAGATCTTGTAAAATTGATATTTTTGAAATTTTAAATGTATATAACTCGAAAAATTTATAAGATATGTAGTATATGCAATCATGTTTTCTAAAGTACTTATAAAAAACTTTAATATTATACAAAAATTTTGGAAATCGGGTAAGGAACAAAAATTCGCTAGTGGTTAAACATTTTCCATGAAACTAGTACCCTATTTTGACCCCCCACAGTTCCGCTCCTGATGCGAATAATCCCGCTTCTAAACTCAAAAAGCTAATGTCCTTTGCTACGCTTATTTGAAATTTCATGCAAATCCAACCAGCCGCTTAGAAGTTACAGACTTATTTCGATTCATCCCCACTGTTTAATGTTTGATAAAGCAAAGAAAATGTATGGCACTTAAGCTGTTTTTTGCATGAAATCTACTGGAGTTTTATTGAAAAAAAAAAAAAAAAAAAAAATATTTTCTCAAATCGGGCTATATATGCGCAAGATTTTTTTTCATAATATTATAGTGGGCAATATAAACATCCTGTAATATTTTACAAACATCCTGTAATATTTTAAGTTGCATTCCATGAAAGTTGAAAATTAGTGTATTTTAGGACAATTTTCAAAAAAAAAAAAAAAAAAAAATATTAGGACAAAATATAATTTACAAATACTTAAAGAAAAGTACACTTAAACATCTGATGGTTTCATTTTAAATCTTTACCTTAAAAGACTTATTTAAAATAAATACACTGAAATCTGATGAAAATTTAATTTTTTACTATTTTTTAAAAATGTAAAAAAATTCTTAATTTTGACAGCTTCTTATAAAAAAACAACACAACCTAGCTTAAAGATTTTAATTGATATTGATACATAATTTTGTCTATTTCTATTCGGTACCCAACTTTATTACAAAACTTTAAGCGCCAATTTTGACACATTTTACCCCAACGTGCGGCAGCGAGGAGCGGTTTTCACATACGTTTTGTTTTTGTTTATTTACAGTGTCTCACATAAGTTAGTTGATTTTAATTTTTAAAGAAAAAAAATGAGTTATTTTTAGTTATTAAATTAGGTAAACAAAAGATAATATTTTTTTTAAGAATGGGATTTGTTTGCCTGAGTTGTCTTCTACCAAATGCTGCAAAAAGTAGCACAAAATTTCGAATTGTTTCGGAGAAATTGAGAAAAATAACAGGTGCAGTCATTTCAGGTACCTCACCAAAGTATTTGAATTTTTTTGTATTTGAAGATACTCAAAATACAACAAAAGGCAAAAAAGGTATGTTTTTTATATTAATTGTTATTAAGTATTAGTGTTAAGTGTTTACTAATTCTTTTTATAAATTTGGGGGTAAAATTTTAGGGAAACTAAGCGAATTTTCTTTACATGTATCTTACAAAAGGGAAAATTGGAATAATCAGGTAATTTTTCCTAAATTATTTCTTAAATTTAATTTGTTTTATTTGGAAATATAAATGGACTTTTTCATGTCTTCGAAAAATAATTTTTACTGCAAAAGTTCCAAGCGGCGTATAAATTTTCATAATGTTGTTAAAAATTAAAAATGTTTAATATTGAGCCTATTTTACTGAAGTATTGGTCCACATATTTTAACAAAACTTTCAGATTGTGTTTCTGTAGGTATTAGCTATTATTAAATGGGAGATTTGGATACCGGCTACAAAAATACAAAGAAATTGGTGCCATAGTATAAAACGCGATAAGAGGTATATTTTAAGTTACATAACTATATGACTTTCAAGGTATAGGGAAACTATAAATAGGTAAAAATATCCGAAAAAGTTTAGTATTCTGTTAATATTATCTATGTTGATGAAAATAAAGTTGAATATTTTCCGCTCCAACATTTCTGGAGTGCAAGTTATTGATCCAAAAGTAATATGGCTAAGTAATTAGAAAAATAAACCCAAGTACAATTATGTCGGGGTATATTTTGGAGCTATATCATAAAGACAGGTATTTTAGTCTCCAAATTTATAATTGGCTATATATCGGGAAGATATTCCCCAACAATTTGAAATGAATTTTTGATACGTAGGGTACCAAAGTGGGCTTGATATTTAAGGTATTATATTTTTAATGGTGCAATGTCTCATAATTAAGGACTTGGACCCTTCGTATATGGCGTTTTAACAAAAAACTTATAAGGAACTAAAACCTTATTATGTTTTTTACTATAATGACAAAAAAAAAAAAAATATATATTGTATTTGTCATTTATAGAAGAAAAAAAAGCGTGTTCTTCCTTCCTTCAACCTTCTAAGTCCATTAAATATAAAATTGGACCAAAAATCCCCAAAAATTTTACTCCAAATTGGGGGAATAAATTAGTAAATATTTAATTGTGATACCTATGACCTATTATTAATAAAAAAATACATGAATTTCTCCAATTTTTATTTTTTTTTTTTTTTGACATTTTTAAATACGAAGGTGATAAAAATTCAAATACTTTTGTGAGGTAAATTCGATGAATTTTCATACTATTTCTGGAATAACTTGGATACAATGCAATATTTTTGATTGCAGTTTTTTGCATTATAAAGTTAATAAATAGACAAACACAATTCAGTTAATAAATCTAGAATTATTTTTTTTTTTTAAATCACGTAATTAAACCGTTTTAATTATTAAAATTCAAATACTTTAGTGAGACACTGTATATTTTTTTTTGCTTATGGCAACAACAGAACTACATGTATATAGAATTCGTTTCTTCCTCTTTTAAACTCCATACATAAAAAATATAAAGCAAATCTTATATAAATTTAATGAATACCTATGTGATTTATTTTGCAACAACGGTAACATCTACAGAGAGGGAGAGTGAGAAAGTAAGAGCTTTTGAGAGACCATTGTAAAAATAAAATAGATTTTAATTTTCAGCGGATATAAAAAAATCCGCTTGCTTGTGTTTGGGCTCTAAATGTAGCTTTATGGTGCTAGCAATTGCCTTATCGCTTTTTGCGTCGATTTTGCGATGTACGTCCGTTCGCCTAATGAAATTTCCTAATGAAATTTAGAGATATCTTTAATGGTGCAACGAATAAACCTATTGAAATTGGTTGGTTTTGGGAGTAAGATATCATATGGTCGGACTTGGTCGACCATATGATACCTTATTGAAAATATTGATCCATAACTCTGAAATTCTTGAGCGATTAAAAATTATTGTTCACATACCTCGAAGACAATTTTCGTATGCACCTTTTGGTTTTTTTTCTCGTTTGAATTTAATAATGGAATTTCAGTTTCTTACAAAATATAAAAAAAAAAAATAGTTTTGAAAATAAATGAAATCTCGGAAAACGTAAAAATTGCCCTTGAAGGCTCAAATCAGAAATTTTTAAAATCATAATTTTAATACGATTTAAGAACTAGATACATATAAATTGTATTCTTAACTATTAAATCAGGTGATTAAAATATTAAAGGAACTAAAATTATACGTTTTTTTATATTTATTTAAGAGGAAAAATAAAAAAAAAACCTTGTCCGTTAGAGAGTTAATGATTAATTAATTGTCAATAAAGTAGAAAAGGCGTTTATATAGTATTTACGTTTAATTATGGATTGATCTCTATGAAAAATGGCATTAAGATTTTCACTTATATAGAAATTATTTGTGTCGAATTAAATATTGCTTTGATATGCTTCAAAATATCAAAGAAATTAATTATAACTGTAGATTTTAACATTTGTTATTTTTTATAGAAACCTTTAAAATAAACACCTCTTTTGATACAACCCTACACTCACTTCTCCACCATTGAAATTATAAACGAACCACAGGAAGTTTATCTTAATTTAAGTTGCCTTACCATACTTGTATAAAAAAGTATTGACTAAAGTAAAGTATAGTTCAGTGCAGTATATGACAGTGTTTGTAATACTTTCATATTGAAGAATTGTTTTTACTATTACATTTTATAACAAGATACAAGACTAAAAAACAAAAAATGCAATTTTAAGCTTCTGAAGACATAATGATGCTGATAAAGATGTCAATGTTGTGGCACTTCAGAGAATCTTCATGCTACTCTGCCACAGTGACTAGAAAGCTGTTTTTGACTTTAATGAATAGAATTTGTATGTTAAAGTCAAAGCAGATAATAAGGCATAAGTTTAGTATAATAAAGTCAACAACGATGTTGAATATGATGTAGGTGGTTAGTGTTGATTATAAAATTCAAGCCCAGAAACTAACTAACCAACCAATCAGCTACAATAATGACATTAAAATCAACATTTTTCTGTTGTTATCCTTGCAACAATAAAAAGAAATTTTCCTACATTTTGTTACTCTTTATATAAATATTGTACATAAAATTATTGCTAAGCTTGTCTATTTAACAAAAGAAGCATCAGCAACAGTTTCCTTTTAAATAACGATTAATGTTGTCTGCAGTAGACAAGCAACAACCTGGTTCTTAGCATTAGACAATAGAAACTGTTGCTTTTTACAAACTATTTAATGTCACTTTCTAGCATTACAATCTTCAAAGTCACCTCTCTTCGATGTCTAAAGCACACACAATATTAGCAATTTCTGTAGTAGTTGCTGTTTCCATTTTCTTTAAAACGTAACCATTTCACTCAACAGCATGTAGTCATCAATAACTGACTTAACCTCTCAAGATACTTTTAGTATTAGCAAATCAATTGCATGTGAAATAGTTCAAATAATTGATGTTGCTGTTGCTGCCGCTTTCGATGTCGTTGTTTTGTTACTTCTACTGAAAATATCTAATGTCGTAGTTGTCAGTAAATCTATAGTTTGTATCAGCATGTGGTAGCCTGTGCTGTTGGTAAGTTGGTTTACAACACCAACACCATTGCCGATAACGATATAGAGTATTAGAGGCACCATTGTGCTAAATAACAAATGAGTTTTGTTATTCAATATGTTGAAAATGTTGTAGTCATTGTGTTTTACTTTGTAATTTACTTTTTGTACTGATTGCTTGCATGTGTGTTCTATTTGTTGAGATGTTGCATGTTGATATGTATTTGCCACTTCAAATGTTTTCTTTAATGTTGTACAAATATAAAATTATAAAGTTGTTGCTTTCGGACAGTTGAGTTATATACATAGTAATGTTTAACAACTCAATCAATGTTGGAAATGAATTTTTAAATTAACACTTCTATTTTGAAATAAAAAAAATTTAAAAGTTTTTATAATTGTATTTTGGTCCATATGAAATTCTGTACACTATGGCAGCCGTGGTCTGTGTTGTTAATGGGGACCGGAGAGTTGTGAAGTAAACTGAAACGAGGCAAATCGAATCACTATTTTCTATCTACCTACACTGTTTTCTTAATAACACTGGTCGACAAAAAAATCCTACGCCAAAGACGAATAGTTGAACTTTTGATGTGCTAACACGAATCTGCTTTCAGTTTTTTTCCATCAGTTCTGGATTTTTTTTTATGGGCGTGTCTAATATTTCGCCCATAGAAAGGCCATTACTCTAGTATATTTCCTCATAACTCAAGAACAATGTGTGCGATTGACATAAGTGATACACCAAAAAATGCGTACTAAAAATACTTTCAAATCACCTAAACTTTACTTTTTTATGTGCTCAATAGTTTCGAAGTTATTTTGAAAGTGTCCAGAAAAAATCTTTTTTATGCAAAATTTTAGATTTTTTTGTTACTAAAATTTCTTTTAATAAATGAAAGCATCAAAAATTTTCAGTTTCAGTTTATCATCTTTATTTTAAAGCTGGTAATGCTGCGAATAAAATAAGGCATGTATCTTCAAAATTGATGAACAGATCTAGATTTTATTCACAGTTAAGTAGAAATACCCATGTTACATACAATTGAGTAGAAATACAGTGATGGGCCAAAAAAAAGTTTTTTTTTTTATTTTTTTTTTTTTTTTTTGAAACAAAAATAGATGTATTAGGTGGACTTTGACGATTTAAACAAGAATCTGCATTCACTTTTCTATTACGTACTGATTTCTTTTTATGGGCATGACTAATATCGTCACCTTATTCACTATAAAATTCTAGAATGGTTTGTCAAATTTAGCCTATAACTCAAGAACCGATAAATGATACACCAAAAAATGCATACGAAAATTGTTTTCAAGGTATGTGAACAATATATTTTATTCGCTTAAGAATTTCAGAGTTATGGATCAATATTTTCACCATTTTTCAAAAAAAAAAAAAAAAAAGAAAAGAAAATTTAGGTCGCTATATATTGGAATTTAATTTATCTTAATAGGACAAACCGTTCTTGAGTTATACAAGTGTGACTGCCTAAATGCGGGGTCATAGTAAAAAAAATCAATACTTGATAGAAAAAAAGTAAATTCTGATTCTTATTTAGTGCGTTAAATTCCATCTAATTCACTTTTTTTTTTTGTTTAAGACGAAAAAAAAAATTTTTTGTTTGCCCACTAGAGTATCTCCACTTAACTGTAGGTATGCATGGGTATCCTAACTTAACTGTGAATGCAATAAAATTTTGTTCATCAATTTTTATGAAACATGGCTTTATTTACTCGTAGTTTTACCAGCTTTGAGATAAACTGAAACATTTGTGATGTTTTCACTTCTTAAAAGTAGTTTTACTAAAAAAAAATCTTGAATTTAGCATGAAAAAAATCTTAAATTTTTTTTCGGACTCTTATTTCGAAATATCTCCTAAACTATTGAGCGGATAAAAATTTGTTAGTAGAACGACTTAAAGCCAGTTTTATTCTGCATAATTTGGAGTATTATCTATATAAATCGTGCATACCGTTCTCGACTATATCGCGCAATAAAAAAAATCTCGACGTGATGGGAAAGAACTGAATGCATATTCGAGTTTAGCATGCGGAATTCCATCTAGTCCATATATATATTTTTTTAAAAGGAGCACGAAAATTTTTTTTTTTTGTCGACTAGTGTAATTAGTTTTAAGTTAAAAGTAAGGAGTGAGATCGAAAAATTCTTAACATACATAATATTCAATAACTTGGAAACGGTTGATCTTAGAGCTTTCATTATTTTTTTAATCATTTGATAATTTAGCACAGATCACAGAAATATATAATTTTTATGGTTCTAACCACTAATTATAAAATTGTGGACCATTTTTGAAAACCCTTTCTTTGGAGATTTGATAGTTGCTTCAGTCACTATTTTGGAACAGTGTGCACATCTTCTGTTAAAATCTTCGGTATTTTGGGACACCTTTTTTGTGCTCTTGAATTCACTTTTCACAGGAGCTCAATATCTCTCCACTGGTCTAAGCTATGGACAATTTTAAAAATTGACCTCTCTTGGTACTAAAACTATGTTATTGATTTGGTACCACTCCAGAGCTTTCTTACCGTAGTGACATGATACCAAATGACTTTCCTGTTTTGCCGCAACTGCAAAAAGCTTGTCATACCATAAATTTTGTAAGAAATTTTTGCTGCTTTTGGGTCTTAAACTTATCTCCAACATTGCTTCGAGCATTAGCAATAAAAATTTTTGAGACACAAGCTGCGAAGATTCTGCTACCACCTACGTTTCTTCGTCAATTATACAGTTTGAGTATTTTTGTATGAAATTTGGTTTTAAATTCCGAGACCTATTTTTGGCTTGTAATTTTTTTTGCAGATTTCCAGTTTGGAATTTTTTGAACTTTATATGTTATCAACTTTCCCATTACCTTTAAATTTTCTCACCAAATAGTCGAAGCACTGAGAAAACTGAGCTGATTTTCTACCAGATGTGTTTGGAGTTTCTTTCAATATGCCTTCAATTTTCTGGCCTTCCCAATATCATCTGCTCCTTTTTTCTTACCAAACTAGGTTTCACATCAATAGTTAAATTCTCCTGATACTGTTTAATAATATTAGAAACGGTTTTACGAACGACATTTAATTCTGTGGCCAATTATTTGTAAGACCTATTTGGATTTTTTGAAATTTTTTAATAACTTGTAGGACGTAAATCTTTTTCGTCACTTATTTTGATGAAAATAAGGACAAATTAACATAGTTGTTATTATAAATAATAACTGAAGTATTTTTCCATGATAACAAGATCAAAAAGAATTTTGAATATTGATTCCGAAAAAAGTTATGAGGCAAAATGTGTGTTAAGATTTTTTCGATCTCACTTCGCGGGTGTCATAAATAAGTAAACAAACTTATCATTTCTGTTTTGATTTAAAAAGCGGCAAATGTAACGGTCCATTTTTAAAAATTTACATGTTTTTGATGAAGTCAATTTGTTTTCTTTCACATTGATGACGAATTTTTCAAATATTATTCCATTTTAAGTTTCTTTCTAGAGAAAGTTGAAAAGAAGTCGTTTTCGGGTGAGTCAAAAGTGAGTAAACAAGCCACTTTTGACTTAATTTCTTTAATTTTTTGTTAAAAGTAAGTGAAGTTTATGGTTTGCAAAATGATTTTAGCACAACGGAGATAGTTATTTGTTACATTATGAGAGAAACAAAAAATCGCTTTTTCGATTATATTAGAAAATTTGGTAAAGTCAGAAAATTTTAATTTAACCATAATTTCGACCAAAAGGATGGAAAACAGCGCACAACTAAGTAAAGGAGAACTAAGAATAACTATCATACAATATGAAAAAGGTGAAACATATAGAAATATATCAAAAATCTTTAATAAAAGGGCCACTTTATTCTCAAAGTGGTTAAATGCTTCAAACATAATGAACGCGTTGACCGAAATTACTCTCGCAAACGCCTAAGAATCATTACAGAGAGAATAGATTACAATTTGGCGTTAAAATCCTATGCTTTCTGCTCCAAAATTTGTATCAAAACTTATTCCGGAAGTCCGAAAACTATGGTCTGAATTTACAACTCACAGAAAAATATATGAAGACGGAAAACATGGTCTAGCTGTAAGGAAAATTTTATACATAAGCATAATAAATCTCCAAAATTTGATGACGTTCTATGCAGATTATGTCTAAAATATGAAAAATCTAGAAATTAAGTCTCTGGATTGAATAATTCGCATGAAATATAATGTAGGCTATATGTATGTTTAGCTCTAAAATGTTTAAACTTTAACTTTTAAGTATAGAAAACCAATACTTAAGTCCAACAGAAAGCGCTTAATGGTTTGGAAATACATTTCTATTTATAAAGTAGGAAAAATAGTGGTACACAAAGGTAAAATAAAATCCCAGATTAACCTTAATTGAAATACATTATATATTTATAATTACATGTTACTTTTGATATCTTCGATCTACAACTTGAAAAAGAACCAATTGAGTTCAAGATACTACTTTGTTTACTTATTTATGACACCCGCTGTATATATATAATAAAATTGCTCGAAAATGGAAAAATCTTCCAAAATTGACATAGTTAAATCGAAAAATATTCATATAAGTACATAAAATATACATATAAATAAAAATATATGAGATAAATAGCATGTTTTTCAAAGGTTTTATTAAAGACAAAAAGTCTTTGAAATTGGGTAAGGAACAAAAATTTGGCTAGTGGTTGAATTTCCAAGAATGTTCGGTACTTTTTTAAGATACAAAACTATGTATTTCAAAATAAAATGTTTCAAAATTTCTGTATAGTTAAAGGAGGACATTGAAAATTCTTTACAGCTGAATATAGCATTACTCTTTACCTACTCTTTATACTTTAATTCTTTTTCCAAATCCTTCATATCCTAAAAATTCTTGTCAATTGAATATTTTTAAATATTATTGGCAAAATTAAATCATAACATGAACGTAACATTATAATTCAACCGTAAGTCAGTGATTTACTAAAATAAAATAAAAAGTAAAGAAAAGAATAAAATAAATATTTTTTTATTTAGAAAAAAAAAATTGTTTTATTTTACATAATTTACATATTTTACTGCATATTTGTTCTTCTTCAAGTTTACTTTTTTTTTTCTTCATATTTTTATTCTAATTGTTTGCATAGAACTGAAAACGATTTATAACTCTATAGAAAAAATGAATGATTGTGCACATAAAAGTTGGAATAGATTGAAAATTTTATATAATATATTTGTATTAATATTGAAATAAAAAAGAAAAAATTATGTAAGTTTACTTTTTGTTGTATTTATATGCATAAATAATAACGAAAGGAAAACGTGTCAAAGTAGAAATAAAGTATTTCCTACAACATTTTCACAACCGATTGAGACAATTTAAAACTTGAAGCCAAGAACAAAAAAAATAAAAAAGAAAAATACAAAATAAATATGAGACAGAAAAAAAATCTTGTATATGAATATAAAATTTATATAAAATTCAAAGAACTTTAAGCAACAATAACAGTAGTGTAGGAAATTATAGGTAGGGAAAATTTTATTTTTACTTCAATGAAATCATTGATTTTAGTTAATTTTTTTCCCCTGTTTATGAACTATGGCTGAAAATTTTTAAATGTGCTAAAGTTTTAAACTCCTCTAACATATTTATGGAATATTGGTTTATTGTACTATGTTTATATTATTCCTTTTTAAAGATTGACTTAACTTTGCCTTGCCAACAGAAAAACAATACTTGTATAACAAAAAAAAAAAAAAAAAAGGAAAAATCATTACTAAAAAAGAAATATTCCTATCACGGTAGAAATCTTGAATCTTGTAGAGAGAGAGAGTACATAAACATACATATAAACAAACATAAAACGAAACATGTCAGCATGTTCCTTTTGCATAAAGCGGCGTCAAAGCATGCAACATATTTAAAGAGGAACGACTATAGCTGTTTACTAAATATTTCAGAAATCTGTAAAATGTAAAGAAAATATTACACTCACACATACCAATCATATTGTATTGAATAAACTTAAAAGATGCCTGTAGGGCTTTAGAAATGTTTAATACATTGAATATTCCATCATGCACATGGATAGATAAACACACCGAAATGGGAGTATAAAATAACCAGCCCATCAAAGAACTACGTACTATATAGAAATAATCAGTGTAATATTTCATGCATTTTACATAGCTGTTACCAATAGCAACAAGGGCAACATTTTTGCAGCAAATACTCTTGTGTAGAGTATGTCTCATATTATACAAAAAGGGTGTACAACAAAAATAACAAGAAAACATCATTGACAATCTATTGCCAGCAATATTAAAGTTCTAAAAGTAGATGCACATGTCAAGATATTGCAACTATAAAAGTGAACACCTTTTGCCCTTATTTGGAAGAAGCCTTTGGCAGTAGAAAAAAAAAAAAAAAAAAAAAAATTAATCAGAAAACTTTATCAATATTTTGTTTGAAAGAAGATTCAATGATTGTTTGCAAATATGAAGAAAGTAAAGAAATTGTTTTTGATAAGCTAAATTAAGACAGAAAATGAAATCAAAGCCAAAGAAATAATAAGACTATAGATTAGACTACAGACTATAATTAAGAATAGACTATAAACAAGACTATAGACAAAATTATAGACTTGATTATAAGCTTTATAAGGATTAAATTATACAATAGACTAGAATCTTAACTAGATTAGACAATAGACTGGATTATAGAATAGATTACAGACTACACTGTAAACTAGAATATAGGGTAGACTATAGGTTAGACTATAAACTGGACTATGAACTAGACTATTAACTACACTAAACTCAGGACTAAAAACAATATTATGAAAAAAACTATACACTAGAGACAAGATTATAAGCTAAACAATAAGTTGAACTATATTCTAGACTACAAAATTTATTATACTTAAAGCTGGGCTATAAACTAAACTAAAGAGAAGACTAAAGTTTAGATTATAGAATATAACAGACTAAAACTGCAAATGTACTAAAAACGCGACTATAGATAGACTATGAATAATACTAGAAAAATAACTGTACTGACATATACTATTAACTAAACTAGACTAAGACTAGACTAAACTATGACCAGACTAAGACTAGACTAAGACTAGACTAAGACTAGACTAAGACTAGACTAAGACTAGACTAAGACTAGACTAAGACTAGACTAAGGCTAGACTAAGACTAGACTAAAACTAGACTAAAACTAGACTAAGACTAGACTAAGACTAGACTAAGACTAGACTAGGACTAGACTAAGACTAGACTAAGACTAGACTAAGACTAGACTAAGACTAGACTAAGACTAGACTAAGACTAGACTAAGACTAAGACTAGACTAAGACTAGACTAAGACTAGACTAAGACTAGACTAAGACTAGACTAAGACTAGACTAAGACTAGACTAAGACTAGACTAAGACTAGACTAAGACTAGACTAAGACTAGACTAAGACTAGACTAAGACTAGACTAAGACTAGACTAAGACTAGACTAAGACTAGACTAAGACTAGACTAAGACTAGACTAAGACTAGACTAAGACTAGACTAAGACTAGACTAAGACTAGACTAAGACTAGACTAAGACTAGACTAAGACTAGACTAAGACTAGACTAAGACTAGACTAAGACTAGACTAAGACTAGACTAAGACTAGACTAAGACTAGACTAAGACTAGACTAAGACTAGACTAAGACTAGACTAAGACTAGACTAAGACTAGACTAAGACTAGACTAAGACTAGACTAAGACTAGACTAAGACTAGACTAAGACTAGACTAAGACTAGACTAAGACTAAGACTAAGACTAAGACTAGACTAAGACTAGACTAAGACTAGACTAAGACTAGACTAAGACTAGACTAAGACTAGACTAAGACTAGACTAAGACTAGACTAAGACTAGACTAAGACTAAGACTAGACTAAGACTAGACTAAGACTAGACTAAGACTAAGACTAGACTAAGACTAGACTAAGACTAGACTAAGACTAGACTAAGACTAGACTAAGACTAGACTAAGACTAGACTAAGACTAGACTAAGACTAGACTAAGACTAGACTAAGACTAGACTAAGACTAAGACTAGACTAAGACTAGACTAAGACTAGACTAAGACTAGACTAAGACTAGACTAAGACTAGACTAAGACTAAGACTAAGACTAAGACTAGACTAAGACTAGACTAAGACTAGACTAAGACTAGACTAAGACTAGACTAAGACTAGACTAGACTAAGACTAGACTAAGACTAGACTAAGACTAAGACTAGACTAAGACTAGACTAAGACTAGACTAAGACTAGACTAAGACTAAGACTAGACTAAGACTAGACTAAGACTAGACTAAGACTAGACTAAGACTAGACTAAGACTAGACTAAGACTAGACTAAGACTAGACTAAGACTAGACTAAGACTAGACTAAGACTAGACTAAGACTAGACTAAGACTAGACTAAGACTAGACTAAGACTAGACTAAGACTAGACTAAGACTAGACTAAGACTAGACTAAGACTAGACTAAGACTAGACTAAGACTAAGACTAAGACTAAGACTAAGACTAGACTAAGACTAAGACTAGACTAAGACTAGACTAAGACTAGACTAAGACTAAGACTAGACTAAGACTAGACTAAGACTAGACTAAGACTAGACTAAGACTAGACTAAGACTAAGACTAGACTAAGACTAGACTAAGACTAGACTAAGACTAGACTAAGACTAAGACTAGACTAAGACTAGACTAAGACTAGACTAAGACTAGACTAAGACTAGACTAAGACTAGACTAAGACTAGACTAAGACTAGACTAAGACTAGACTAAGACTAGACTAAGACTAGACTAAGACTAGACTAAGACTAGACTAAGACTAGACTAAGACTAGACTAAGACTAGACTAAGACTAGACTAAGACTAGACTAAGACTAGACTAAGACTAGACTAAGACTAGACTAAGACTAGACTAAGACTAGACTAAGACTAGACTAAGACTAGACTAAGACTAGACTAAGACTAGACTAAGACTAGACTAAGACTAGACTAAGACTAGACTAAGACTAGACTAAGACTAGACTAAGACTAGACTAAGACTAGACTAAGACTAGACTAAGACTAGACTAAGACTAGACTAAGACTAGACTAAGACTAGACTAAGGCTAGACTAAGACTAGACTAAGACTAGACTAAGACTAGACTAAGACTAGACTAAGACTAGACTAAGACTAGACTAAGACTAGACTAAGACTAAGACTAAGACTAGACTAAGACTAGACTAAGACTAGACTAAGACTAGACTAAGACTAGACTAAGACTAGACTAAGACTAGACTAAGACTAGACTAAGACTAGACTAAGACTAGACTAAGACTAGACTAAGACTAGACTAAAACTAGACTAAGACTAGACTATAGACTATACTATGAACGTTTATAGTCTGCAGTCTAGCTAAGCTACAAACTAGACTATAAAATAGACTTAAAACTAGACAATAACTTGCACTATAATTTAAACTATAAGCTAGATTATAAACTGGACTATTAACCAGACTATAAACTATATTATAAACAACGCTATAAACTTGATAATAAACTAGACTATAAACTATACAATGAACTAAACCATAAAATCGACTATTAATTAGACTATAAACTAAACTATAAACTTGACTATATATGAGGCCATAAGCTAAACTGTAAATTATACCATAAACTAGACCATAAAAAGTACTATTAACTATTCTATAAACTAGACTATAAACTGGGCTATTGGATCGCTATAGGCTAGACTAATAAATATACTAGAAACTAAACTATAGAATCGACTATAGACTAGATTGGACTAAAAACTAGATTAAGAACTAGATTACGAGCTTGACTTTAAACTAGATTAAGAACTAGATTACGTGCTAGACTTTAAACTAGACTACAAACAGGACTATAAACTATGCTGTATAAACTAGACAATAAATTATACTATAAACTGGACTTTAAACTAAATTATTAGCTAGACTATAAATTATACTATAGTTTATCCTATAAACTAGATCATAAAATCGGCAATAGGCAAGTTTAATAAATATATTAGAAACTATAATATAAATTTGGATAAAAGCTTCATAACTAAACTATAGAATCGACTAAAGGCTAGACTAATAAATACATTATAGACAAAACTATAAATTGGACTAGAAACTAGACTATGAACTTTACTTTAAATTAGACTATAATATAGGTTTCAGATTGGACTATAAACTAAACTATAAACTAGACTATAATCTAGACTACAAATTGCTCTATAAACTAAGCTATTAACCTTATTATAAAATAAACTATTGACTAGACTATAAACTGGACTCTAATTTTAGCTATAAATTAAACATTAAAATATATCATAAACTAGAATCTAGAATATCATTAATATCGTTTTTTTTTATAATTTTATATTCAGTTGACTTTAGTGTTATAATTTTTACAGCAGCCTTGGGACAACGGTAGCATTTTTTATTTTATATTTGTAAGAACATTCTGTTCTAAATAAATATATAAAAATATTAAAATAAAAACTATACAAAAATAAAATCTCTTATAGCAGAAACCCTCTGTGCCACTAGCCTCATTTTGGGACAGAGTAAAAAGAAAAACATGAAACCCATTTTTTCAATTATAATTGAAAATCAAATCCGTTGCTGTATAGTGTATTAAGCAGTCATTCTACGATATAGATGAGAGATTGAGAGATATTGTAAAAGCAGCAACGGAAGAAAAAACCTAAATGAAAATGCTACAATGAATACGAGTAGTTTTTTTTAGTAAATTTATTTTGCTGCTTCCTTCTATACAATTCCAATCAAAGCATCTGTGTGCAACATCACAAGGTGTCGACAACATCAGTTACCTTAAATTGTTACATTTGTTCAATAAAAACATAAATGCAACGTCAATGATGTTGCCAATACACAGTTGTTGTCGTTGCAACATTCAAGAGAATATCTATACAAGTCTAAAAAAAAATAAAATGAATATAGAAAAGTAGTAAAAACAGCGAAAACTGAAACAGCAACGTTGAATTGCATACACAACATAATACACAATAATGATATCAAGTGGAAAATTTTCTCAAAGGAGAAAAATTTCAATTTCCGCATCAAAGCGACGATAACAGCGATATTTGATATTTCTTTCAATACATTTTAATTTTGTGTTTTATTTCTTTATTTAATATTCTTTTATAAACAAAACTCCATTGGAGGTTTTGCTGCTGTTGTTGTTTTAGTTGTCAGATTGAGTTTAGGATAACAGAAAAGTAAATTACTAAAAATATTTTTAGTTTCCTGTATTGAGATATTAAGACTTTAGAGTGATAAGCGGATAGATGTTAAAGAAAATGAAATTAAGAAATAAATTGACAAATATGTATTATCCCCTAGAATATGTAAATTATTAAAGAATATTATTCAACAAAACTTTTTAATACTTAACATATTTACAGTTTAGTAAACAAGAAAAATACGAATACTAGGAACAAAAACTTCTGTTCATAAATAAAGTTTTTTAATGACAACTTTATTATAAACTGATGTTTCTTGTTTTTGATGTTGCAAAATGTTTAAATCAACTTTACAAAAAAATCAAGTGTTAAAAACCCCAAGGCAACTTATTTAATCTTCATAATTTACTTAAAAAAAGTAAAAAAGAAATATTTATGTAGACCTTTTTTTTTCTCATTTGTAGTGTTTGGCATCTCATTCGTAGCCTAAAGTCATGCTATACTTTTTTGTTTTTGTGTTTTTTTTTTTTTTATTCTAATTAACACCAATTAAGTTTGTTAATAGGAAAGAAAAAAACACAACAAAAGCTGAAAATGATTAGAAGGAAAAAAATATATATAATAAAATAAAGAACCAACACCCTCCCCAATTAAACATTGGACTGGGCTAAACTAAAATATAAAACCCTAATTAAATGGTAAAAAAAAAAAAAATACTAACTGGCTACAAAAATACAAAAAATGATTTCTAGAAATACAATTTTTATAAATTTGCATTGAATGATACAAAAAAAGTTAAAAAGGAAAAGAATTCTTAATGAGTGGGAGAGAAAAAATGTAACAGCAACAAAACAATTTCCTTTTCCGCTTAAAGGCGGAAAGGCATAAATTTGTGTTTACTCGTACTTAGAATTTGTTTAGGTGTGTTTGGCTGTTTTTTTGTTAAAAATTTCTTGCCGCATAAGAAATATGTTTTTTTTTAACATTTTTAGTATTTTTATGGTTAATTGCCGTAAACATGAATTTGTTTGTGTCATGCTCGTTTTTTTTGTTAAAAATATTTTTTGGAGTTAAAAAAAAAAAAAAAAATATTCGAGGGTTTGTTTCTTAATTTTAAATTTAATTTTTAATGAATATTTTATTTACACTACATTAAGCAACTGTGTTAAGTTTTGTAATACGTTTGTATTTTAGGATTTGCTTTAATAATTATGTATTTTTTATACCCTACACCACCAAAGGTGGTTGGGGTATTATGTGTTTGTGCAGAAATTGTAACGCAGAGAAAAAATCATCGGACCCCCACCTTAAAGTATACCGTTCGACTCAGAATCACTTTCTGAGTCGATTTCACGATGTCCGTCCGTCCGTCTGGTCGGCTGGCTGGCTGGCTGTCCATGTAAAGCTTGTGCACAAAGTACAGGTCGCAATTTTGAAGATAATTTGATGAAATTTGGTACATATACTTTTTTCAATACAAGGACGAAGCCTATTGAATTTGGTTATGATCGACCCATTATTTCACCTAGCCCCCATACAAATGTCCTCCCGGAATAGAGTTTTAACACTTATAGATGGCTTAAAAATAGGAATATTTTAATCAAATTTAGTACAAATAAGTTTTATATCAGCAGAAATCTGTCTGCCAAATTTCATGAAGATCGGTCCATAACTAACCATAGCTCCCATATAAACTCCTCTCCCGAAAATCACTAACATTCATAAATCCCATGCAAATGTTAGTATTATGTTAATATTTAACACAAGTAAGTTGTATACATATACGTAATTATGTGGATCAAAATGGTGTAGGGTATCATATAGTCGGGCTTGACCGACTATATCTTCTTCTCTCGTTTTTTTTTTTTTTTTTTGTTTCAGCAAGACTATGTATTTAATTTCACTCAATCAGTGGCGATTTTTTAATCTCATTTTGAGAATTTGGGGATTGCATTTTAATTTAATGGAATAAATTTTTAGTTTTGAATTAAAAATTTGAATTTTAATTAAATTTTTATTTACACAACATTTGGCTTAGTAATATAATTAGGCTGCAGAACACATATAAATAATTATTAAAGAGATCTGAAATTTGTAATATTTACTTATATATTTTTTCATATACACTGCCGGTCAACAGAATACGTTCAAGATTTTCCTTACATTAAACCTCATGTTATTTTTAAAATAATAATGAAATTAATATATTTTTTTTTTGTAATAACTTTTAAAGTAGTAAATTTTAAGATATTTACAAGCAAAATAAATTTAAGTAATAACTAAGTACGATTTTTAATGATTTTTTTTTTTAAACAAGCGAATTTTCTAGGTATTTTTTTTTTTTTTTTTTTGGGTCATGTGAATAGGTTCAACTTTATTTATTCCATAAAACAACAAGATGTATTGATTAATATGGTACTCTTTTGTTTTATTATTTTATTAATATGGTATGGTAATGTATTGATTTTATTAAAATATGTATGTCAATAAACTTAGTATTATGATTACTTAAAAAAAAATTAATTTTTGACACTCGTATTTTTATGATTTTTTGAAAAATTTTTTTTTCGCAATTTTGTTTAAAATTAAAAAAAAATTTTTATGCAAAATATCTCTAAAACTATTGACCATATTAAAAAGTAATGTAAGAAGGACTTGAAGATAATTTTAACAAGATTTCTTTTTATATTTTTTGAATAAAATCAGACAAATAGAGTCAATTCAAAAGAGGTGGATTAGAGGCTTAGCACTTATTAATACCATATATTCGATTTAATCTTGTCATTATTTTATAATTTCCATTCATCTGTCCATATGAACCTTATAATTAAGCAAAACGTCATAACTTTTGATCCCATGTTGAAGCTGATTTAAGTCAACAAATAACTATATTAATTAAGTACGAATATTTTTCATAGTAATCTCAGTACTAGAGTTTTTATCCCGAGAATTCTCGGGACGAATTTCCCGGGAATTTTGGCAATTTTTCAATTCCCGATTCCCGGGATTTCCGACAAAAAATCCCGGGAATCGGGAATAAAAAACTACTAAAAGTGTGTAATTTTACTTTTTTTTTTAAAATTCTATAAAAAACATTGATTTATCATAATTAAGCAAATACAATATTGTCGTGCATTCAATTCGATGTACATATATAAATACAAAAACACTTCATAAATATTGGAAAATCCGAATTTGTTTGACATTTTCTGTCTTAAAAAACTTCGCCAATGCATTATTGACTTAAAGCCAAAAATTCGTCCAATGCGAACAGGTATTTATATAGTCAGAAATCGATTATTTGATAATGCAATTAATGCTTTAATTGTTTTCAATCGTCATTTCATCTCACTTCGAAAATATTTCTATATATAACTTTGTTACTTTTCAAAAATGTGTATGAAAAAAGATAATAATAATAGAGGTTTTAAATTAATAAGGCATTTAATTAAAAAGAGTAGCTGAAGATGTATTGCATATAACACTATACAATAGTATTTTGGGACGAAATCATTCCATCTGCAATTGATAGCTCTTAATAAATGTAATAAACTCACCAAAAAATTCATCCGACTTATAATTTTTTCTAAAAGAAGAGAATTATAAATTTTTCCATATTTCTTATATAAACTCCTGAAAGTAGGCAATGAAATATAAATTGATAAATTCTTTATCGGATGAATTTTAGATCTTCGGTGACCCCTAGTGAAATTTGACTTAGAAAATTTCTGTAGAACATTTTAACCTAGATAAATAAATTTTTAATCGACTTTTAGTATTTTTTTTTTTAAATCGGACTAGAAATTACCCGTTACAGTGAGAGATAGATGAATAGAAAGTTCTAATTAAATATTGCCATTTAAATGCTCTAATATGGCATATGGAACGACTTCACCTGCATGCGATGATCCTCAAATTGTCGCATAGTATAATTTTACGTATTTTTGGTTAAGAACTAAAAAAAAAAGACGTAAAATTTTCTCTCAATCCAAATCAATATTTTTCTATGCAAAACAAAACCTAAGCAATAAAAAATAATGTTCACAAAATCGAATACAAATCCGAGTATTTGTGGGGTTTGAAAATATTAAATTTATTAGTTATCCAATAGAAGTATTTATTAAAAACAATTTTCAATATTAATTGGAAATTCTTTTAGTACAATATTAGAATAAAAAAGTGGTCTTATATATATACATATATTTTTAATTTAGAAATAGATTCATATATTGGCGTGCAAATTATATACTTTTTGTATTTTTCCCGAACACCCGGGAATTCCCGGGAATGCCTAAAATAAAATCCCGATTCCCGGGAGTTGAAAAAGGTCGGGAAATTAAAAACCCTACTCAGTACTAAATATAATGAAGATTGGAACGCAATTAATCATAGATCCCAAATCTAATACAAAAAATCAGAACCAGAAATTTTAATTAGAAATTATGTAGAAATAAGAAATTCAGATATTAAAGTACTGGAAATATTGATGACATTATATAATTAAAATTTTTTATAATTGTGGACTAATAGTTGTAGTGTGCAATATTGTAGCTCTAGTCTAATTTAGTAGTTTCCCTCTCTATTTTAAATTTATGTTTTATATACGACTTTTTAGCAGTTTAGTTTTTATTTAATTCTTTTCTCTGATATAGTTTTTCTAATGACATTTCTTCTTTTTTATCTCATTTTAGTTGGCCAATGAAGGTGTACCACCATTACCTTTACAAGGTAAAAACTTTCAAAGAGCCAGAAACTAAAATTTAACATAAAACAACAGCAACAAACTACTTTACAAAAAGGCTAAACCAGGAGAAGGAAGTGGTCTATAAAGCAGCAACAAACTTATTCACACACACAAAAGGGAACAACATTTAACTATGAATAACTGAAAAAAGAGGAAAATATAAAAAACAAAATCACAAAAAATTAAAAGTTCAACATAATAATTTAAACAAAATGATGATGACAACGATGATGCCATTAAAAAAATACAAACAGCTAGCTAACAGCATTGATGGCAGCAACATAGAAAAAAAAAACAACAAAAACAATTTAAACAGCAAGGACATAAAATAAGGAAGGAGTCAGGGAAGGAGTAGCATGCTAACCATCATCTACTAACATTAAAGATAGACATCAAATCACAATGTCATTTGCATAAATCACATTTACATACAATTTCTTTAGATTCTTTTTCGCATTTCAAAATTATATCAAAACACCGGGTAAAGAAAAAATTATGATGATAATGGTGGTGATGAGAGGGATGAAAAAGAAAAAAGCTAGATTTGATTTTATCTTTTTTTTGTCTCTTGTTTTTATTCCTTTTCTTTCAAACGTTGGACAACATTATGCCGCAATTAGTTTTGACCGCTTCAGTGACTTAAAAATTTCGACAGCAACAACAATAAATGTTGAATTAAAAAAAAAAAATGAAAAATGTTGATGACAAAAAACAGATTTTTTTCCTTTTTGTTTTGCTTTTTTGGGAGCATAACGGCAACAACGTTTACTAAATAATAAACTAAACATCATTTAAAGGTGATAAAAGGGGAACATTGTCGTCAACATCATCATTGTCATCAACATCCTCATCATTTCGTTATGAAAATATTGTGGCTTTTGAACATCTGTTTTGCAGAAGCAATGTTTGTATATGACAAAAGAACAACATCAGCAAGATTTTAGTAGCAACACTTTTCCTTTCTGACAATCATCCTTGTCCTTTAACATTCCTTCTGGGGAAACAAAACTATTTTCATTTTTTTTTATAACCAGATTTTTTTTTTCTCAACAAACTTTTAAAGAAGAAAACTTTTGTCTTCGTTGTTAATTTTTTATGTGTTAAATTTTTCCACTTACTTTTTTTTTTTCTCTTCGTAATTTTTTTCTATTTTTTTTTGGGGGGGTAATTTTATTTACAGTTTGTTGTTTTTCTTATGCCTGGCCCCGTTTCTTGCAAACATTTTTTAAATAGTTTTTCTTTGATTTTTTAAATTTTTTTCTTTGCTAAAACTATAAAAGAAACTTACTATATTTTCAAAAGAATTTTACAAAATCTTCTTAAAAACATAAAAATCTTTAAGAAAAATACCCCTCAGCAAAAAGGCGAAAAAATATAAATCTTTAGGAAGCATAAGCTTGTTTTATCATGCTTGTGCAATACAGAAAATTTCATAAATAATTTTATAAAACTATATTTAGTTTTTAAGTGTAATAAAAAATAAAAACAACAAAATAATAAAAGCTACAGCAAAAAATATAATAAATATTATAAAACTTGCAAAATTTGTAACGCTAAAAGTAAAGAATAAAAAAAAATATAAGAAATAAAATTCACAAAATATTCTTGTAAATTAAGTAATAAACAATTTTGTTGTAAACTTTTAATAAAATAAAAATTTTAAAAAAGTACTTTGAAGTGTTTTAATTGTTTGAGATTTTTGTTTATATAAAAATAAATTTTATGAGACAAGTCATAGGTTTAAAAGTATTGAAAGGTTGAAGATAGAAAAAAAAAAATTAAGAAAAGTAAGAGTTATAAATGTGTACCAAAATAAAACCGAATTTTTGAAGTGTATGAGGTGAATAAAATTTCAGTAGCCCATAGTGCTAAATAATTGAATAACAAAATAAACAATAGCTTTGTTCCCGTACTCTAAATTGTTTAAGACGGGGGTTCTTACAAACGGCCCCTTTGAGAGATTACAACTCGAGAACAACTACCACAATTTGTGTGTAATAAGTAAATACCAGGGATGGAAAATATAAATATTTTTCAATATCAAAAATATGTTTAAACGGTATTTTTTCACCCTCAGAGTATTAAAATTCAATTAAATTCAAAAAGCTATTATCATTTTTATATTACAAACAAATGATTCAAATATGATACCAAGTTGGTCGATACTTAAATAAAAATTACTGACGTAAATAAAAAATTTTATTACTGATCTTAGTTTTGTTTTATTCAGGTATATTTTTATGTAGATTTTCATACCTTTGGGTAAGTTTTTGTGCTATTCAAATATAGCGAGACGCAACGGTAGAAGAAACTTTATGAACAAGAAGACGAAGCAGTTATAAATTATGAAGCCTTTAATATAAAAAAATATATAAAATTCTGAAATTGCGATTAAAGCACTGTTGGTCTGTCCTATTACACATTTAGAACTAAGAATAGAAAACAACTTTAAAGTTGACTTAATAAAAATTTTATATTTCTTTCAAATATGGATACATTTAAATAGCTGTCCAAATCCAGAAAAGTAAACTCTAGTACAAGACTTACTTGACATAAAAAAAGTCTTGTGCAAATAAAAGTCATTTCCCTAGAGTAAAGAGAACCGGTTCAAAACTAGTCACGTGACAGGTTCTCAGGGCTAGTGACCGGTCCCAGTTCCGGAACTTTATATGAGAAGAACCTGTCACTTTTACATAGGGTTGTCATTGGAGGTGGCTAATTAGCACCTTGGGACAGGTCACAGGATAGGTGTAATAAAAATTTTATAAAAATTCGGTAATTGTTTACTTTTTAAACATTATTTTTATTATTATCTTTATTAAATTACGTTTATTTTAATTTTATAATTTTTCGTTAATGTCGATGGCGGCATCCCGGCTCGCACCCATGTTCATCTGACGTACGTTATGTTTTATAGTCTTCAACGCTTACCACACAGCCACTGATTGTTATTGTGCGCGAGTTGCTATTTGCACACTTAACGAGCATGTTAATAGTGAGTGTGTTTGTGTCAACTGGTTCTCAATTGAAACTTTGGTGACGAGTTAGGTGTCAATTAGTACTCAACCGGTACTGAGGGACCGGTCCATTACTGCAATTTCCACAAATTTCCCGCAGGGTTATTAAAAATATAGTGGATATCCCCAATAAATTCGTTACAATTAAAATGTTGCTTACTTGTAAAGCTAGAGTTTTTTATCTTTCAAATCATAACATATTTTTTATGTCCCTTTCTGCTGCATAGCTCTGTTCTGCATAAAATAAGCTGTGAGCCATTTTATATGAAGTGATCAATTCATTGAAATGTTTACTAAACTTTAAACATTTTATAAAAACGCCCATGCGTTTCATGGGATCTAAAAGATTAATAACAAATTTAGAAAACGTAAAAAACAGTTTTGGACAAACATCAATGTTTCCCGAAATACTTCCAGTTGTATCAAAAAAATCAAAAAGTTTAAAGTGCAAAAGTACTGAAATATTTTTGCGATTTTTATCAAATTAATTTTAATTTATATCCTATAGTTCTTTCCAGCTTAAAGTTCATCTACTCGTATATTTAAAGTTTTGTTAAAATCGATTCAAATATACACTTGATTTTATAATATTAAAAAGGAACATGAAATGAAAAAAAAAAAATTTTGATACAAATCTTATAACTGTGTTTTTCAGTAAATGGTCTTCGCGACCCCCTAAAATGTTAATACGGACCCCTGTGGATCGCGGACGCCCATTTGAGATCCGTTGGTTTAAGAGATATAGTTTAAGAGATATTTCGGCCGAAAAAAATTTTACCCTAATTTTTGGCCTCGTTTTTTTAAAGTTTTTTAAACTTGGGGGCCCTTATTTGGACCCTAAAAAACTCACTCTTTTGTACGAAAATACCCGAAATCCCATTCCGAGGAAGAATTAATTCAATAATTCACTTTTCTATTAAAATGATCACCCTGCCATTGTAAAAGGCGTGGCTCATTAGATATTTTTTTGTGTGTTTAAACAAAATATGGGGCTGTATTGACAATATTTTTTTGTTGATTCAAGTCAAAAATTTTGGCGAATTTTTTAAAACAATTACATACCTGTGGTGACCAACTTTGGAGGTTTACCTTCTGCCCCCGTGACCCTCTAGGAGCATGTACTCCTCCAAATCAACTCGGAAACATCTCAGCGATTTAAAATGAATCGATTTCGGACCACTGTGCTATGGTGGTTTAGGGTATAATTAATTCAAAAGTAAATTTTTTTTCTTCACATATTGGTAAACTGATTAAAAAATCTGTAAAAATTAGCTTTTCAAAAAGTTTGATCATAACAAAGTAATTCGGTACGCAATTATTATAAATAAATAGTCACTGAACTACTTCTATGTAATGTAGATAGTATGTTGTTGTTATTGAAAAGTAAATACATGACATTACCAAGCTTTTGCTAGATATTTTAAATCGTTGAAATAAGTAACATTTAAAATTGAAATATATATCGTTCTTTCGACGAGATATTTATAAAACAGGTATATCCTATGGAGCCATTTAAATATCTCTTTTTTGAATTTTGAAACTTTCGCGAATTTATTCACAATTTTTACTCTTCGGAAAGTTAAAAAATAAAAAATTGGAAGAGTGAGTAACTTTAAACATCAATATCTCTATAAGTTATTAATGGATTTTAATAATTTAAATTACATATAGAATATAAATATGTCCTCTATAAATATGTTAATTTAAAAACAATATCATCATCACCAATTGGCATCCAGTTGACACCACTACATTATTAAATTCATAAATTGTCAATTTGACGACAACCTTTGCGGATTTTGAATAGAATTTTTCCTTTCAGTGCTCAGCACAGTGGGGCAAGGAGTTTAAAATTTTAGATTTGGAAGAAGCACTCCATATTCCCACGGGAGCGGAGCTATGGGACTCCAAATATGGTATATCTGACATAGAAAAATTTTCATCGCTTGCTAAATTTTTGTTTCTTATCCGATTTCAAATATTTTCACATTTATTTTTTATCTCTTATAGTTTTCGAGTTGTTTGCATTTAAAATTTCAACTATCTCCATTTTGCAAAATTTTGGTCCTTAAGTCGATATCACTTCTAGGTCTAAAAATAAACGATTTTGAAATTAAAAGTGGCAAAAATTACGATTTTTTTTCCCTAAAATACAATTTTATTTAAAAACATATGTATCAAAATTTTATATTTTTCTGAAACGTTTCTCTTCTGAAATAATTTTAGAATTAAAAACAAGACCAAACTCCCAGCATTACTATATGCAGACCCTTTCAAATATGAACTATTTTAAATCAAAATTTTTAATTTGGCCTAGATTTAGCAAACCGAATACAGTTTCGATAACTCCAATGTATCTCAAAGAGTTTGCCAATGGCTTTTTCCAAATCTGCAATAAATGTGGACTCCAATAAATTCCATTTTTAAATTTTTATACATTTTACCATTTTAAATGATAAAGTCAATAATTGTTGAAAATTTCATCAAGATATCTTAACAAACCAGAATTAGAAGTCAAATATTTATAGCTTCTCCTAAAACCAATTAAAAAAAATTTGACTTTAACCCATTTCTTAGCACTACCCGATCCCGTTAAGATAAATTAATAAAATTTGGTATAGGGTCTATTTTTAGTAATTTTGATCCTAAAATCGAATGATTTGTGTTCCTAACTATTTTAGTTTCTGAGATATCGTTGCAAAAACGCATCAGTGGTAAATTAGGGGTATGTTGTTGAAGCAGAAAAATTGGTCAATAATGATTCGATTATCTGTTTGCGTATTAGGATTTTAATATGGGGGTCAAGAAAGCATTTTTGGTCCTTCGTACAGGCTGCCTAATCTGTTGTAAAGATTTTCATTATCACCAAGAAATTGATAAAATTATTTGTTTTGCTTTAAACACAATTTTTACGTAAATCGATTCTGTTATTCTTGGTTGAGCAAGATTAATTGTCATCCCGAAATCGTAAATCCTGGTAAAGTACCAAATGCAGTGGCTCATAATCTGATGCATTCCAATTAAACCACGATTTGAAAATTGGTATATTACCCTGACTAAGAAAAAAAAATAGCTTGCTTTCATTTATTATACATTCTTTTATTATACCTTGAATATCTTTCGAGATTTTATTTTGCTGTCACTTTAAATGACGAATTGTTACAGTAATATGTTGCAATTTTAAGACTTCTTATATTTTGATATCCACTTAATCTCACTTAATTAAAAGACCAAAATGAACTAGTACTTTAAGTAGATAGCTCATGCTTTTATAGAAAAAGGATGTCGATATTTATGAAAATTTACCTATTCACAGTGGTTTTTAAAATATTTTAATACTATGAATAAAAATTTAATAATATAAAATCACAAAAATTGCAAATTTTGTGTTTTTTTTTTTTTTTTTTTTTTTGACAAATTTTATGACCTCTGAAGAAAATTTATTATTCTTTTTTTAAGACAATTGGAAAAATTAAGCAAAAATTTCATAATTTTATTGGAGGTAGAAAATTAAAACTCGGTTTACTTATAAAACTATTTGTCATACAAATACAAACGGAGCTAGATTTTGAAATTTTTATCAGGGAGCTGAGATACGTTGGTTTATATATTTTTAATTTCCAAAGCCTTTTTTCTCATTTCTAAGCTTTTTGAAGCTTACTTTTAAAACTTTTTGTCCTACAAATCTAAATGGAGCCAGATTTTGAAATTTTTATCAGGAAGCGGAGATAATCGGATTTATGTGTCTTTTTCTAAGCATTGTTTCTCTCTCCAGAGCTTTCTGAAGCTCCAGGCGTAGGTAAAAAAATTAAAAATGGGCTTACTTATAAATATGTTCATCCTACAAATCATAACGGAGCCAAAATTTTGTTTATCAGGGAGCGGAAAATCCCTGTTTTTTTTTTTTTTTTTAGTTTTGTTGGTTTTAAGAAATTTTAATTTGCTATACTCATTGTCAAAATAGCAAATAGTATCGAAAACTGATTTCATATTTCAGACAGGGATGCATTTACGTCGATTGTTTTATTATTTTTTTAATGTAAATAAAATTAGGGAAAGCACGAAATCTTGTTCATATATTATTTTAAAGATCTTCGGATTTGTTTGTGCATATTTTTATTACTATAATATTATATATCCTGGCGAAGACAGGCTCGTACATGTATAAAACATCACTAATCTTAAACTAAATTAGCTACGTTACTGTAAAGTTACTGATGCGAAAACGCAACAGTAGTACGAAATGGGTTAATTGCAAAAATCGGAATTTGAGTTATTAGCATTTTAAATTTTAACTATCTCAACAATGTTTTATATAAACCTCTTATATTCTTAAATTTGCATGAGTATCTTCAAATATTATCATTAAATATCACAAATAAAAGAAAAAAAACAAAAAAGATTTTTCCTCTCACTCATCTTAGTTTTAATTAATTGTTGTCAGGAATTTTTAATTAATTATATCTTTTTTATATTAATTATATCTTTTTTGTTATATCTTCTTTAAACTGAGACACGTGTGTCGTGTGGGTGTTTGTGGTAACAATTTTTCCAAATGAAATAAAATAATTAAGAAAAATTACAAAAAGTAGAAGAGAATATAAAATATAATAAATGTTTGCAAAACATAGAAGGCATTTAAAATACTTATAAAAAACAAATAAATGTGAATTGTAATTGTATAGATGAATAAGAACAGTACTGGATGATGAGAACAAATGAAGAAAAACTAGGATGAAAATATAAAATAAAACTACGTGACTCAACACTTAATAAATAAGTTAACAAAAAGACATAGTAGCAAGTAAAGAAATGTTAAAATAATAAAGATATAAGGAAATTTTCAATATGAAACCATAATTCAAATAAAAATATGTAATAAAAAACATTTTCATTAAATTTATTATTCTCTAAACTATTCACTCACTGTTTTAAGTAAAAGAAATTTTTGGGCAAAATCAAAATGTAAACTATTATTTGTCCATCATCTTTTCTTTTAGCATTTAAGTATTGAACTCTGATACAATATATATTATATATATTTCTGATAATCATAACCCACATATAAATTTCTATTTCAACTGCAAAATATCATCCTTTAAATAAGATTTCTATGACCTTCTTTTAATTCTTTTGTTTTAAACAATCAAGATATAATATGGCTGGTTCAATATTGTCATTGTTGTTATTTTTTGTCAGAGCTTAATGATGATGACGATGCTGCTGCTAATGATGAGACTGTTGCTGACGCTAATGCTGACAACTAGAATGGTGATGTTCTTGATGATGACGCCAATGAACAAAGCGCAATGATGTGAATCCAAGTCATTGTGTTAATTTGTATTAATTGGCAACTAATTGTTGTAGTTTTTCCTTTTTTTTACATTTCTTCTTTATTTTTCATTATTTAGTCCTTTTTCCATTAAATGTTTATATATTTGTTTGAATGTGTGTATGGGTGTAAATAATTCTCCATGGTATTTGTATGTTTTACGAACTTTTGTTTAATGCCACGGAATATGATTGTTGATTTTTAGTGTTGTTTTTTTTTTTATTAGACCTTGCCAACCGCCTCCAGAAACCAATAATGTTTGTTTTGTAGTCTGCTGGGTGGTTAATGGAGCTTAAATAATTATAAATTTAGTATTGAGTTGGTATACTAAGTAAATAAATTTATAATAACCCAGCAAAAACATGGTAATGGTGTGTAGTTACGGATGTAGTTACTTTTCAAGCATAACAACATACTTTCTGCATTACATGAAAGTAGATTAGTAACTACTTACTTTTAACTTGATATGTAATCAGTTATATAAGATCAGATTTTTGGAAATGTTACTTTTTATCTATCTCTTCATTTATATTATAAAAATTATATATTTTAAAATAAATAAATTTCAAAAAAAAAAAAAAAATATCTGCTTTTTATTTTCAATACTTCAGTACTTACTTGTGACCGATAATGTAACTAGTTACTATTCATTTTGCTAATAATGACTTCTGTAATAGTTTGAAACTAATGAGTGATTGAATAGCTACAAAGTAATTAGTTCTTGTAACGACATCTAAGTAATGACTTTCTGAAATGCCTACCTGTAATAATATAGAGTAAGTAGTTGCCTCTAATGACATCACCGTGCTAAAATAATGAGTTATTCATCTAATGTGAAAGTAGTGTAGAGCCATTATATTAGCTTCTTATCTCATTACATGGCAAGCAAAGTTTTTGCTGGGAAGTTTTGTGTTGGAAGCAAGATTTAAAAAAAAAAAAATGCCTGTAACACTAAAAAAATTCAGTTAAAAAAAAAAAAAAAAAAAATTTGAAGCCTTAATGGCGATAAAGAACAGAAATGGTTTGCTATAAAGTTTCATATTTTAATACCTATTTTAAAATTTTAAAACATTAAACAACGTATACATTTCTTGAATACTAGCAAACATCTTAATTTCCTTTTCCATATGTAAAACTAAGTTCAGATTACGCAAATAATTGACAAGAAATATTTCATCGTATTTTTCCGCAATTTTTGCAACCAAATACAGAGTTAATTTTTTGTTTACATTCACAAAACGTAAACGGAAAAACATTTTACAAGCCCGTTCAGATTATATGCAAAATATTTACTCAAAATTATTTGATTAAACACACAACTACTATAAATTTATTTGATATTAATTATTCCCAGAAAACATTTTAGAATATGTTCTAAAATGATTAGTTCAAGAAATGGTGCTATAAGAACCATTTCCGATTTTTTTTATAACATCTTTAGAACTAGTGGTGTCACAACTAATTCTGGCACTCATGGAGTAGAACCTTATTGTGATTGTAAATTTGTTTTAAGGAATGTTTTTGAGAAAAAGTGCTTAAGAACTAATTCTGTATGAGTTCTACATCACTTCTCTGAACAAATGATTGGTTCCCAAATGACTTCCTAATTTTTTTTTTTAAATTTTGATAAAAACAATTTTAAGATTCCAAAGAACTAGTTCTAGAACCTTTCCATAGAATGGGTACTGGCTAGGTAACACTTTCACAAACTAGTTCTGGAAGTGACAATTTCAAACAAAAATCATTGGTTGTAACATCAAAGTAGAATAAATGCATGCCATTTTCATGCTTTCTGGAATTTTCTGTAGAACAAATACATTTTTTCCTCTTTTAAATGAATTTATAGTAAACATATATTTTTTGCTTTCGAACATGATTAAAATTATGAAAAAATATATAAATATATATCAATGAATTAAAAGTTAATTAAAGGCTTGAACATTTTAAAACAATTTCGAATTTTCGAACAAAGCTAAATATTTTCAAAATCAATATAATATTAAATTTCATAAAAAAAATATTAAAAATTTAATAACTTTTGTAATGTTCAAAACATTTGAGTTAAGTTCGAAAATTTCGAACGTAACTAGAAATTCGAAAAATATATGTATATATGTATATTTCATTGGATTATTACTTCGTTTTATAAAGAGTTATTAAAATCATACATTTTTAAATAGTTTTAAAATTTTAAAACAAGTACGAATTTTTCGAACATTGTAAAAATGTTGCATTTAATTTATAAAAAAAAAAAAATCAAAATTAAATAACTTTTGCAATATTCGAGCTATTACAAACAAGTTCGAAAATTTCGAACTTCGAATATTTCATTGCATTAAATGTTATTTTCATAAAGAATTACTAAAATCTAATAATTTTTGAAAAGCTTAAAAATTTTAAGGTAAGTTCGAATTTTTCGAACATAGCTAAGTGTGTTGTTCAAAATCAATATAGTGTTAAATTTATATTAAATTTTATTTAAAAAGTCTGAATTGAATAACTTTTGCAATATTCTAACTATTAGAATCTAGTTCGAAAATTTCGAACATTACCAGAAATTAGAAAAAATATATACATCATTGCTTTAAAGATTGTTTTCATAAAGAATTATTAATATCTAATAATTTTTGCAAAGTTAGAAAATTTTAAAACACGTTCGAATTTTTCGAACATAGCTAAATATGTTCAAAATCAATACAGTATTAAATTTATATTAAATTTTATTAAAAATATAAAAATTGTTTGTAACGTTCGAAATATTTAAATTAATTTCAAACAAGTTTAGAAATATGAAAACCAAGTTCGAATTTTTCGAACATAGCAAAAATTCTAAAAATCAATGTATGTAATGTATAGGTATTTATTACAATTTTTAAAAAGATTCTTAAAAAATTTATGATTTCTGTAGAATTTGAAATATAAAAATTAAGTTCGAATATTTCAAACGCAGCTAAAAATTTTCAAAATCAAAATTTTATAAATTTTGTAATATTCGAAAAGACTATAAACTCGAAAAAATATGTATGTTTCATCTATATATATATAAAAATTAATGTGTGTTTGTTTGTATGTATGATTGTTTGAAGTCTATAGCCGCCTAAACGGCTATACCGATTTTCTTGAATTTTTCACAGTGTGTTCCTATATGCCTGGAAGGAAAAATAGGGTACTTTTTATTTTGAAATTCCATGTGGGCGAGATACCACGCCCACTTACTAAATAACTATTAAAAGTAATATATCTCGGAAATTGGTAATACTAGAGTCCTCAAATTTTGCACGAACAACTTTGACACCTATATGAACATTCTGGAAAAAATAGGCGAACTAGCAATAGGGGGTGTGGCACATCCCAGGCCTAATATTGCTTGCCAATACCAAATGCCGTAAATTTAGGAAACTATTACAGTTACATTTCCCAAATTTTGTACAATAAACTTAAGTGTCAATGTGAACATTTTGTGCAAAAATGGGCGGAAAAGAAATAGTGGGCGTGTCATCTCTCATATAAAGTTAATACCAAAATTTTTATATCTGGGAAACTATAAAAGTTAGAGAGCTCAAATTTTGTACGACTAGCACTAGCTTCAATATGAATATTTTGGACAACAATTGGTACACTAGCAATAGTGGGTGTGGCACCTCCCACATAAAGAAAATATTAAATGATCATATCTGAGAAAATATAACAGTTAGAGTTCTAAAATTTTGTCAGAGTCACTTTGGTATCACTATTAATATTTAAGAAAAATATGGGCGGACTAGAAGTAGGGGGCATGGTACCCCCCATATGAATTAAATGCAAAAATTCGTATATCTGGGAAACTATTGGAGTTGGAATGCTCAAATTTTGCACAAAGAATTTTGATATCCATGAAAACATTTGTCTAATAAATTAGCGGATTATGGGGAATGCCACGCCCAGTGTTTTAAAACTCTTAAACGGTTTCACCGATTTTCACGAAATTTGACACACAGATAGTACCAGTGCCGGTGGTCGTTATAGGTTATGAAAGAACTGGGTTGATGCCACGCCCACATATTACGCTCACTTTTTAAAACTCTCAAACGGCTGCACCGATTTTCACGAAATTTGATACACACTTAGCACCAGTGCCGCTGGTCATTATAGGATATGTATGAACAAGGTTAGATGCCATGCCCCCTTTTTACGCCCACTTTTTAAAACTCTCAAACGACTGCACCACTTTTTGAAATACTTAAACGGCTGTACCGATTTTGAAGAAATTTTACATACAGATAGTACCAGTGACGGTGGTCGTTTTAGTAAAAACTTGGTTCACGCCCACATTTTACGCCCACTTTTTAAAACCCCTAACAGTAGAAAATGTTTGATATTCCCTATTAGGGGGTAGCGAAGCACACCGGGTTACGCTCGTTACATAATAAATGTTTTCATAAAAAATTATTAAGATATAATAATAACTAAAATGTGTCAAAATTAGTTTATTTAAATATTATTATAACTTTTATAAAGAATCTTCAAAATTTAATAATTTTTGTAGAGATAAAAATCAAGTTCAAATAAATTGAACATGAAATTAAGAAAATGTAGATAGGAATTCACAAGAGTGGAATTTGTGGTACTTAAAGATACGTGGTCCTGTGGGTAAAAATTCAAGAGGATGGACTTTGTGGTTTTTTGAATTTTCTATAATTATGAACCTAGAAACATGAAATTAGGGATATGTGGTCCTTAGTTAATGAGAATCCATAAGAGGGGACGTTGTGGTACTTTTTTGCTCTTTTAATGGTACTTTTTGAATTTTCTATTATATTTAACCTAGAAATATGAAATTAAGGACATGAAGTGCTAAGTGAATGAGAATCCATAAGAGAGAACTTTTTGGTACTTCTTCGTTCTTCTAATGGTACTTTTTGAATTTTTTATAATATTTAACACAGAAACATAAAATTAAAGATATTTGGTCCTAAATGAATGAGAATTCATTAGAGGGGACTTTGTGGTACTTTTTTTGTTCTTCTAATGGTACTTTTTGAATTTTCTATAATATTTAACCCAGAAACATGAAATTAAAGAT
This sequence comes from Protophormia terraenovae, assembly GCA_951394005.1. Classification (NCBI taxonomy): domain Eukaryota; kingdom Metazoa; phylum Arthropoda; class Insecta; order Diptera; family Calliphoridae; genus Protophormia; species Protophormia terraenovae. The sequence goes on along the minus strand of OX596076.1, from coordinate 74,754,036 downwards.
ATGTGGCCTTAAATGAATAAGAATACATAAGAGAGGTTTTTGTGGTACTTTTTTGTTCTTCTAATGGTACTTTTTGAATTTTCTATAATTATGAACTTAGAAACATGAAATTAAAGATATGTGGTCCTAAATGAATGAGAATCCATAAGAAGGGACTTTGTGGTATCTTTTTTCGTTCTTCTAATAGTACTTCTTGAATGTTCTGAAATGTTCATCCTTAGAAACATAAAATTGAAAATGCAAGGTCCTAAGTGAATCAGAAACTTTTAAATGGATTTTGTGGTCCTTTTTCTTTATTCTAATATACTTTTTCGTAATTCTGATATTTATTTTTCATTATTCTAAGATTATAAACCTGAAATTAAAGAGATATTGTTATTTATGGATGACATTATACCATTATTAAAAATGTTCCCAAGGGAGTTAAGAATCTTAGTTTAAATTTATTATGTAGAATAGTTTTTATAAAAAATTTCCGCTGACGAAGTAGCGGGTTGATAGCTCATTTAATATAAACCTAAAATACTATTTATTTTAAATATAAATATTTACAAAATTTACAAAGTTAAATATTTAGATAATAAAGGAAATATGATAATTATTATCAATCGATTAATTATGAAACTTAGTATGCACATTAACCAAAATTACTTTAATAAATATATATTTAAAATTTGTTTTAAAGTAATTTACGTTAATACGCAAGAACAACCCTGTTTTCTCTTCACGTTATTTAGAGAACTTCCCTGACATCATAAACCGCTTCTTTGTACGCTACTTTAAAAATAATAATAAATATGTAATAATATTAATTATGATCGTTAAATAACAAAAAGTATTAATATATAGAAAGTTTTAAAACATCTTTTTTTTTATCAATTTAAAGTTTGTGTACATAAAAACAATTTGTTCAACCCAAGCTATCCATCTTTTCAGAACTTGTTTGCCGCTGTTTGATCTTACAAAATAAATGTAAGATCAAACAGCGGCAAAAATTCGCTCAAAATTGTGGCAAATATTTTACAAGTTGTGTTCTCACAATGTTTACACTTGTCGCGTTTTAAGTTAAGGACAAATAGTCCAAAATCAGATGTTATGTTACTTGAATTGTAAAAATTTAAGACAAAACAAATATTTGCAAAAATCGTTAAATTTTAGAGTAACATGAACTCAGCTTAAGAGCTCATTGAATTCGTCTTTGTCCAATTAAACTTTTTTGTTAACATGCCATTTCCTACTGAGTCTAATGACTCACATTTATTGTGTTGTCTATAAAATGAATTTGTTCTTTGATTACTTGACCTATTAGGTGTTTATTATATTACAGTGTACAATATGAAACAAACACCACTAAACCCACATTCAGTTATATATAGTTCATCTTTTGCTCTTTTTATATTTTTAATTTCTATTGACGACATTACACCCTGTTGTGTATTTATATCCTACACCACCATAGGTGGTTGGGGTATTATGCGTTTGTGCTGATGTTTGTAACGTATAGAAAAAAACTATTCAACACCCACCTTAAAGTGTACCAATCGAACCAGAATCCGTCTGGCTAGCTGTCCATATAAACCTTGTGCACAATGACGAAGAATATTGAAATTCGTTATGATCGGTCAATTATTTCACCTAGTCCTCATACAAATGTCCCCCCGGAATAGAGTTACAACACTAAAAAATGCCTTAAAAATAAGAATATTTTAATAAAAGTCGGTGCAAGAAATTTTTGTATAAGTATCAATCCTTATGCCAAATTTTATAAAGATCGGTCCATAATTTACCATTGCTCCCATATAAGGCCTACTTCGGAAATCGGCCAAAAGTGCATAAAATCATATAAATGTTAGTATTAACATAATAATATGTATTCGTATTATGTATTACACTTTGTAAAATTATCGGTCCATATAAGTCCCCTCCCCGAGTTTTGATGCACATATTCAATGGTGTAGGGTATGATATGGTCGATCTTGATCGACTATATCTTTCTTTCTCGTTTTCATATAAAATATATTTATTAGTGTTTATAAACCGGTTAACCGGTTAACCGAAAAACCGGTTTTTTCTTCAAATTTCGGTTATTTCCGAACCGGTTAATTTGAAATATTCAATTTCGGTTAACCGGTTTACCCGGTTTTTCTGTGTCGGTTAACCGGTTTCAAAAATTTGATAAAAATATCACAAAATTTCGTCCTTCAGTTGCTTTTTTCTGAATTTAAAATATAAGAAAATATTTTTAAACTATTAAAAATATTTACTGTTTGAGTTAACAAGTAGCCAGATGATATATTTACTTATTTGAAGTTAAATATATTTCAAAACTGTATGTATAATAACTCAGATATATAATTAAGCATTCCATTTACAAAAACTTTAATTTCATGCGAATGAAATTTTCCAAAAGAAGAAATAACATTACACCTACTAATGTATAGCTTAAGATAAAAATAAGATTTTATATAGGATAACAAGAATAAAGACTTCAAAGTAGAACTAAATAAGTGCAGAAAATGTACTTGATTAATAATCTTCTAAATGATTAATAATCATCTAAAAATTAAAAACAAATCTCTTTTTAGCAGAAAAAATTTTATTTATTTTTCCAATTTTATGCAGATATATTTATTACATTTTTTTTTATAAAAATTATATAAGCTTTTCCTTGAGACAAAAACTTTAAATGCGGTGAATCATAATATAATGCACATCATCCTAGGTCTAAAGCTTCCTTTTTGTAAATTTTCGATAATTTAATTTTAAGCTAGAAAAATGAAAGATAAAACTGAAAAAATACTTTATAGAATAATTTTAGATCATTATTAAGCTTCAAAAGCTGTGTTAAAAGATGCCATAAAATTTGTTTTTATAAATTATATTAAATCTAGCCTAAAGGCTGAAAAAAAGTATTAATGTAAATCGATGTAAATCAATCGCAATTTATAAAGAATGCTGCAGTGCACTGTTTATTATTTGGTGCTTGGTTAAACCAATAAGTTGAAAAACACTTTTTTTAACCAAAAATATTTTTATTAAGCTTCAAATTAGAGCAATTATTTAAACGTCGGTTAACCGGTTTAACCGGTTTTTTAGTAGACGGTTAACCGAAAAACCGGTTTTTTAATTTTACCCAATTTTCGGTTAACCGTCAAACCGGTTTTTTGAAAAGTCGGTTTTTTATAAACACTAATATTTATCTCCTGTTGTGTCCTTTCATTTCTAACTACTACGTGTTTAATTTTTTTTCTTGATATTCTAAAAAAAGCTGAAGTTAAAAAATAAAAATGTTTATACTGCTTTCATTTTTATGATGAGAGACAAGTAATAATTTACAATTAGTCATTAGTTTTTATTACTCCTAAATGTTGGTTCTACTGTCTGTTATTGTTGTTGTTGTTTTTTTGGAAATTTATTTGCGGTTCAGTTGTCGTTTTGGATTATGAGGTTTTGTTCTAATTGTGGTTGTTGTTTATTGTAACTAAATATTGGTATTTGTGGTTTTTTGTTGTATATATGTATATATATATATTTTTTTAAAGCAACTGTTTTTGTTAGAGAATTGGACAAATATTATTTGTGTATGTATGTATATGCACTTGTAGGCTATTAAAGGAACATTAGGATGTTGAAAATATAGAATTTCTATAAATAATTTTATATAAAAATTCTAAATTTTAAATATTTTATTTAAAAATATTAAAATTTTTTCTTTTCTGATTGAAGAATTGTTGGTTATAAATATGTATCTTCTAAACTACTAATTGGAGAGAATTAAAATGTTGAAGGAAATGAATTAAGTTTTCAGAAAAAGAGTATAAATTTAAAAACTTTCATAAACTCTACATTTTTGATGGGGCAGGAACTATTTTAGCTTCAAACTAGTAAACTACTAGTTATTTAAATAATTTTTAAAACAATTTTTTTAATTGAGAAAATCTAGCGTGACTTTTCCTTTAGCTAGAATAAATTTAATAAAAAAATTTCACTTTTTTTGGGTTATTGGTGATTATCTGTAATTTAAGCCATCTTTTTCGAAATACGTGAAAATAATATATATATAGAACGTCATTAAATTAGCCAATTCTATTGTGATTTTATTCTTTGCGACCTCAGCAAACTATTGTATGTCATTTTGTTCCAAATTGTTACGCATACTAACAGTTAATAATATTTTTTTTTTTAAAGTTGTAAATTTAAGGGAGCAAAGAAAATGCAACTCCTAAAAAATCATCGGATTTTCTTAAATTTTGATAAAAATAATTATTGAAAAATTATGAAAACTATAATTTGGTAGTATTACCACTAATTACTACCAAAACATATAAATTGAAGGTAATTTTAACTACAAAGGATATTAATAATATTAAGAAAACACTCTTTTCTCCATACCTTTCAAGAATTTTCGAATATTTTTGAATAACATTCTGATAATTGCAGTGAAATAATATTAATATGTAGTTCTAATATGAAGATTCTTAAAAATTATCTTAAAGAAACAATATTGAAACGATCATGCCTGCAACAATTGATACAAGTCATTTAACAGTAGATATTTTATATTATATGGATGACCACATTTGGCCATTCAAGCAACTAGGGCCAGCAATCGTTGATTTAATAATGTAAATATGGTAACTGGATATCCTTCTAACAAAACACATATTATTTACTTATATTAAACTACCACCTTTACTTTTAAAGGCAGGTCCTTCATTATTTTTACGAGTACTGTATAATGGAAATAAGAGCCTATTACGATAACTTGAATTAATTTGACTCTAAACCTATATATTTCAATTTTAGACGGTCTAGGTAGACATTCTTACTTAAATATTAATTTCCAATAATAAACAAGTCCAATAGTCCAATCATCACGAAGGATGCACTTTTAATTTTTCAACATATGAAGAGTTCAAAATAGGTATATTTCTTAACTGTTTTCCTTATGTTAGAATTTGTTCCAGGACCAAAATCAAGGGATATTTGAACATTATAGCAATACAGGGCATTCTATAATGTCATATCATTGCGAAAAAAATATTTTAAGCTGTTGATTCCATCTCAATAACGATCGAAAGTGGTTGCGTTATTTCGGTCGAAAGGTCATACTCAATTATAAATTATGAAGTTAAGCTAAACTATTATAAATATTTGATCGCTTATTTATAGAAAATGTTTGTTGGTTTTAAAACAACTAACAAAATAAATAATAATTCCAAAAATATCAATCTCTATTGAAAAATTTCCAAAATAGTTCAAAATAATATCAAAATTTAATAAAATTGAAATTTATTTCAAATATTTATATTATTTGTAGATTTCATGTATCTTAGACTATGCAACGATAGAAAATCATGTTTTTTAACAACACTATAGTTTCCAACCATTTCCAATAAACATTTTTATCAAAATTTTAAAAATCGTGTTTATTTGTTTAGAGTTGCATTTTTTTTGCTCGCTCACATTTTCAACTGCTTTCACTAAACGTTCAATAATTTTCGTTACGCACAAAAATACTCAACAAAATAACATGCAACAGGTATCAATTACCACAAATAATAAAATCACAATAATATTGTAACATTAGGACTTGCTATAAGCAAAATATATGCGAACAAAGATCATATCACATAGCGTTGCATTTTTAATGCTCGCTACTATATATATACAGTGGTGGCCACGAATTTAAGACACGACATTTCACTTATATATTTCTGATAATTTTTACATCTTATCGAACAAATTTTAGATCCATGTTATTTTTTAAAGATCCTAGTAATGTTATGAAAAAAAATCAACAATAGTTTGTTACCTATATTTAGTTTCCAATTTTTATTTACATATTATACAGATTAATACAAGTTTAAGCCTGGTCATGAATTTAGGACATAGGCAAAATAAAAGTTAATTCACAAAAGTAAAGCTCAGCTTCATAAAACAATATTAGTATTTGGTGGGAAATCCTTTATTTTGAATCACAGCAGCGCATCTCCTGGGTAAACTTTCAACTAAGGCCATACAGCGCTCCTTTGGAATGGCATACCAAGCCTTTTGAATTTCTTCCCATAAATCAGTCAAATTTTTTGGCTTTACTGCTCGTACATGCTCCTCAACATCATTCCACAAGTTCTCAATTGGATTGAGATCCGGGGATTGAGCTGGCCATTTCAGAACTGTGATATTATTTTCCTCTAAGCAACTCTTCACTAGGCGTGAAGTGTGCTTAGGGTCATTATCATGCATAAATTTCCACATTAGAGGCATGTTGTCTTCAGCGAATGGTATCATGATGCTTGTCAGTATGTTTTTGTAAATATGCTGGTCCATTTTATTGATAATCTTCTGAATGGGACCTACACCATGCCAGGAAAATGCTGCCCACACCATGACATTTCCACCACCATGCTTAACCGTCTTAAGGGTGTACTTTGGGTGATGCTCCAGGTTTGGAGGACGCCATACGTACTGTTTTCCATCAGAACCAAAGCGACAAAACTTCGACTCGTCGCTCCAAAGTATATTTTTCCAAAATGTCATCGGCTTATTGAGATTTTCTCTTGAAAACGCTAGTCGGGATTTAATATTTTTTTTGACACAAGTGGTTTACGTTGTGCAATACACCCACGTAAGTTCTTCTCATTCAGACGTCTTCTTATTGTCCTGGACGATATATTAATACCAAAATCCGATGAAATCTCATTTTTAATTTTACTTGAGCTCTTGAAAGGATCTTTAGCAGCTGATTTATAAATTAAGCTATCCTCCCTGGGTGTAGTTTTTCGGGCTCTAGGGTGCTGTTTGACATTTTTGGTAGTGCCATGTTGCTTGATGTGTTCCAGTGCATTGTAAATCTTGGATCTGGAACATTTTAGTAGCTTGGAAATTTCCATTACTGTTTTTCCATCAGTATTCATTTGTTGGATCAATTTTCGCTCGGCATCCGAACTCCAAGTACCTCTGGCCATTTCTAACTAAATATTTTGATGTATTCTAACATTAAATGGAATAAAACATTCATTACTTACCTTTTAGCTTCAAAAAACACCAAAAAATCACTTAAAAACCAAATATTTCTTATATGTTTTAAATTCGTGACCAGCTTCAAAAGCACGTTTTTACGAAAATATAATAAAAACAGCAACAAAATGTATACACAAACAAAACCAAATAACGGTAATTGATCTTAACATTACAGGGTACACTGAAAAATTAACAAAATCTAATTTTATATTGCAGGGTTGTAATAATTATCACAACTTAGTTCGTTACATGTCGTGTCTTAAATTCGTGGCCACCACTGTATATACATATATATACAGGCGCGGATCCACGGGGAGGGAAAAAGGGAAATTTCCCTCCCCAAAATGAAAACACTTAATGAAAAATCTGCACTATATCATACAATTTAAGGCAATAGTTTAGAAAATCATAATATTTTCCTCTCCCAAAAGCTTGAACTGGATCCGCGCCTGTCTATATACTTATATATATATATATATATATATATATATATATATATATATATATATATATATATATATATATATATATATATATATATATATCGTCCATTCCATGAAAGAACGCCCAAAAATATACCAAGTGTCCTCCGATTTTTATAAAATTTTATACGTATAAGGTCTATGGGTGTCTATAAATATTTCCGTTTTCAGATTCGCTAAATTCAAAAAATTCGCGATTTTATTCCGCTTTTTTACTTTCGAAAAAATCTAAAAAATTTCGAAAGTATACAACTTTAAATAACAATATTTCTGGGAAGGTTTTGACGAAATCAATGATTTAAACGGCGTTTGAATTGTAATTATATCAGCTTAAACATGATTATTTTACAAATAAAAAATACTTTTTAAAAATGCATTTTAATGCAGTTCCTTTTTTTAAATGCATTTTTCTTTATATATACAGTAGACGCTCACAAATTAGAGCTTTCAGTAATTCGAAAGTCCAGAAATTAGAATCAGTGTATGCAATACATTAAACGCTCTGAAATTCGAATTAAAAATTCTAATTTCCGAGCGTTTTTTTGTTATTTGAATACAAGAAATCTCCAATTTATTTTTATTCTGTTTGAACATAGTAAAACTAAAAAGGGGAATCACCAAATAATATATGTTTACTCACTATTTGTTATTTTTTTGTCGCATTTATGTATATTTGTGGCTAGTTTATTTGCGAAATTTGATACGCGTGTACATATTTTGGCAGTCTCTATTAAAAAGTGAAAGTGTATCATTAGAAATATCAAATAAACGTAGAAAAACACTTTATCATTGGAAACTAAAGTCAAAATATTAGAAAAGCTTGACAAAGGAGTTCAAGAGAAGCTGTTAGCCCTAGATTTTAATGTGACAACATCTTCAATCAGCTACATCAAATCACATAGAACAGCAATATTAAATGTTAAATGTTTCCACCACATTTCAGGAGGCAAGCAATAAATCTTTGCACAGCGCTGAATATCCTAAAATGGAAAGTAGTCTGTATTAGTGGTTTTTAAATCAACGAGAAAAAAGTGTACACTGACTGGACACATACTTAAACAGAAAGATAAACAAATATTTAAAGAGGAATATCCCGATAAAGATGAAAATGCATTCCGTGCAAGTGATGGATGGTTTACCAAATTTAAGAAACGACACGGTATCCGTTTTTTAAAAATTTGTGGCGAGATTCTTTCCAGTGATGTTGCTTCAGTTACTGCTTTTATTCATCGAAATCGTGCAAAGGTCGCTGAGATGGGGTTAATGGAATCACAAATATATAATGTCGATGAAACCGTATTATTTTGTCGTTGCTTACCAGACAGAACATAGACAGAATTTCAGTCCTACTTGGTGCAAACTCTGATTGATCACATAAATTAGTTCCATTGGTAATTGGAAAAGCAAAAAACCCCAGGTGTTTTAAAAGTTTCAATAATCCTCTGCATTACAACTTTTCAAAAAATGCTTGGATGACTTCTCGGATTTTTCACGAATGGTTTCACCGAATATTTATTAAAGAGGTAAGAACAAATATTGATTTCAGGTTCAGTAATTGTAAAACATTTAAAATTTACAGGTGATCCGCTTTTCTCTGGAAAATAATTTGCCACCGAAAGCCATTTTGCTTATAGATAATTGCTCCGCTAATGCACCCATTGAGAAACTTAAAAGCGACGATGGAAACATAGTTGCATTATTGTTTCCACCAAATGTAACAGCAGCTTTACAACTAATGGATCAAAACCCTATTAAGTTAACAAAGCTCAATTACAGAAGTATGTTTCGTTCTCAATTAATTGCTGAAGGTGGTGAACTGAAGAATAATTTGAAATCCCATTCAATCTGCAATGCAATATTATTACTGAAACAAGCTTGGGATGAGGTACCACAAAGTGTTATGAAGAAATCTTGGTCAAAGTTTTCCAATTGGGACTCTAACCAATACGATAGCGACATTGATGTGCCAATAGCGCAATAATTGCAAATAGATCAGGACTGCAACGAAGTTATTCAGAGAACTCAAGCTCTTTTAGAAGAAATAGCTCCAAACGATTGCATTGATATAGAAGACATCGACAGATAGAATGAAGATGTGATGACGGATCTGTATATGTTCTCAGTAACGATGGTGAGTCTTCAGATAGCAGCGAAGACGATGTTGTTGAAGTCTCACCAGTTGTCTCTAATACTACAGCCATTGAAAGCGTAAATAATTTAATAAAATGGTGCAATAACAGTGAATTGTTTTCCACTAAGCACATAAGCAATCTTTTGGCTCTCCATATTGATATTTCGAATTCGATGAAACCAAAAATACAAACAAATATAACTGATTATATGTCAAACAAAGATTAGTTGTAAATTTGGCCACTGTGCAGTCTATCCCTCCAATAACTTTTAACTTTATTATTTAATATTTTTTTTAAATACATATGTAAAATATTTTAGTTTTTTGGACTGAATTGTTATGTCTTTTAATTTATTTTATAAAAATACATTTAATGTATTGTACTGAATTGTTACGTTTTGTTTTCTTGTTTTTATCAAATAAAATTGTTTTAGTTTTTGGAAGTAAATTTACTCGATTTTTTATTTGAAAAAAAAATAAACGTCCAGAAATTAGAATAATTCAGAAATTAGAATTGCCTCAAAAGCAAAGCGGTTCTAATCTGTGAGCGTCTACTGTACTATTAAATTTTTTTAATTTTTTTACGTATTTGGAAAGCATGGAATCTTTATATCAAAATAAAAATCTCAAATTTTTGGTACGCACACATGTACTGTGCATAGTTTCCCCTTTTCTTCAATTAATTTAATTTTTTCATATAAAAATTATATTTTTCTGGTATTATGAGTAGCTTTACGTATTTTGTTAAAAAAAGTATTATGTTATTTTTTTAAAAAGTCTTTAAAGTAAAACTTTATGTATCTAAAAATCTCAAAAGTATATAAATTTAAATAAAAATATTTCTGGGAAGGCCTTGCAGAAATTTGTGATTTAAACGGCGTTTGAATTGTTATTAAATATGAATGTTTTATAAATAAAAAATATTTTTTTAAAATGCATTTTAATGCAACTGCATTTTTTAAATGCATTTTTCTTTAAATATGCTATTCAAATTTGTTAATTTTTTAACATAAATTAAAAGTTTGGAATCTTTACATTAAAACAAAAATCTCAAATTTTTGGTACGCACACATGCACTGTGCATAGTTTCCCCTTTTCTTCAACTAATTTAATTTTTTCATATAAAAATTATATTTTTCTGGTATTATGAGTATCTTTACGTATTTTGTTAAAAAAAATTTATTGTGTTATTTTTTAAAAAATTCTGAAAAATAGTAAAACTTTATGTATCAGACTATTTATTGTGTTAAGTTATAATAAACAAAGTATTTTTAAATACACTTTTGAAAAATTAAAATTTAATAAATTTGCAGCTAACAAAAATGCATCTAAAAAATGCATTTATATTTTTAAAATATTTTGGATCGAAGACGTGGTTTTTGAAATGCTGACTAAATTACACAAAAAATATACAATGGCCTTTTAAATACTTTTTAAATTACAGAAATCCATCAATAACTTCAGAAGATATGAATATTTAAAATTGCATACCTTTTCTCAAAATTTAATTAATAAAAAAAATTAAATATATATATTAAGGCGATTCATTTAAAAAAGTGACTTTGCTATCCCTCTCAAAATTTGCCTTGATATGTTTTATGATGTCTCCCAAAATATTTCGGTTCTGACCGAAATCTGATTGTTTGTCTGATAAACCACGAAATTTAAAACAAATATTAAACAGATACCAAAAACTCATGTCCAAAAGTAAGTAGAAATGTATTAATTTGAATTTTCAATAAAAGTCACAAACAATATTGTGCACTTTTTGTGCAAAAAAAACTATTTTTCATATTAATTATAAGGTCATGAATTTTAATAAATTCAAATTTAACACATTATTTAGGAATGTTTTATCAAGTAAAACTTCCCTTTTAAATTAATTTTTCACCTTTATGATCACTTTAATTGTCCTTCATTTCTTTCATATAATTCATTCAGGCGTTTTACTTGCCTTACTTGATGTTGCACTATGTGGTTGCAATATATGTGGTATGGTATAAGTGTGTAATTGCTGCTTACAAGAACTTAAAGGCTTAACGCCTTAACGCCTTAACATTATCATTTTGTGGTTAATGTAAAAGCATTAACATCTTACTGTAGTTGTTATTAACCGCACGGTGTTAAAATGATTACGTGTTAATAGATCATCAAATTGCTATATATGTTTGTATATTGTCTTGTGGAAAACTCTTGTATATAAAGGTTAAACTAATTAAATTGTTAGACTGCACAGTGGGGCATAATCGAAAGTTTTTGGGAACAAATCTGTAACTTCCACAATTTGGTATAGGCGTAACAGATGATTGTACAATGTTAAGTTTTGAAGGGGGGGAGGGGGGCAACAGATCCCTAAGGAGAGGAGCTAAGGGGGCTTAAAGTAGGGTACCTTTGACATATACAATTTTTCAAATATTTTTTTTATTCTATTTGTTCTATTTATGCTTTATACTTTTCGAGTTATTTGCTTTTGAATTATAAGTACCTCAATTTTACAAGTTTCTCGTCTAGATTTTTTCATATATGTCTTAGTATTTCCTTCCGATTTTATCAGTTTTTTCTTCAGATAATTAAAGAACAAAATTATCTATTAAGTAAAGAAAATCTGAAGTCGATATCTTTACCGAGTCCATCTCTATGAAATTAGAGAAAAGAGTGTAGCCACTTTTCGGTAAAAATATCATAATTTTTTCAATTTTCAAATTCAAAATTATTTTTTTTGGACTCGGTAAAGATATCAACTATAAATTTTCTTTATTAATTGGTAATTTTGATCGATTATACTAAGACATATATGAAAAAATCTGAACCAAGAACTTGCAAAATTGAGATACTTATAATCCAAATGCAAATAACTCGAAAACTATAAAAGATAAATAAAACACACAAGCACGAGAAACGAAAGTTTGGCGACATTTTATATGTCAAACATACCCTACTTTAAGCTCCCTTAACTACACCCATGAGAGGTCTGTTGGGTTCCCTTTCCAAATTTAACATTAAACACTTCTCTGCTTCGCTTATACTAAAATTCACACAAATCGAACCAGCCGAATAGAAGTTAAACATTTATTTCCAAAAAATTTTCGATTATGTCCCACTGTGCACTGTAACAAAAGTATGAATTTTAAAAAAATTTCCTTTCTTAAGTTTTAATGAAAAAATAAATTTATAATAAATATCATTATCGTCCATAATTTTTATATCCACCATTAAAAAAAATCACGTAAAAAAAATCATATAAGACCCCATTAAATATATTTATTCTTAGTCCTGGTTAGATTGTAAGTCGTCCGTCTGTCTGTTTGTTAAAAATTTAAATTTTAAACACTAAAATTTTTATTTTCTTTTTTGAACAAATTTGTTCTTTAATTTTGTATAAAATTTTTTTTTTTTTCAGAAAATGTGCTGTTGAAATTAACTAAAAAGTAAATTAGGAAAGACTAGAAGATATTTTAATTAGATTTTTTTGATATATATTTGTTTTTTTTTTTTTTTTTTTTTATAAAATCAGACAAGTAGTTTTCGAGATATGCTTCAATATGTGGTGCAACCTCGTTAATTTCACAAATCGCGATTTATTGCGAGAACTACAGTCAATTAAAAAAAAGTGGTTAGTGGTTATTAATACCTTATATTCAAATTAACTGAAAAACCCCATGCCGCAGTATCAGTGTTGCCTATGGATTTTTTTCTTTAACTTTTTAGAAAAAATATAATAAAAACGGTTGAAAATATTTGGCTATATAAGGAAAAAAATCCACCAAGATTTTACAAATGGAAAGTTAGAATTTAAATGCATATTATAACTAGACAAATTTATGAGTGAAAAAGTACGTGCAGCTATATTTTTCAAAGGTTTTATTAAAAGTTTTGAGGTGAAATTGTATGAGGAACAAAGGGTGTTTTTAATGGTTGAAAATTTCCAATATCAGAGGTACTGAAGTTTTGTCCCAAAAATTTTAATTTATAAAATCGTAGTTTCAAATTTAGTGTAAAAGTTTAAAATTGGTTTCTTTTAGGACAATTTTCCAAAAAATAATAAAAATATTTGAAAAATTTTCAAAAGTTTTATTAAATTAACAAAATTTATTTTTTATTGGTTCACGTATTACATACAAATTGTGGTAGATCCTTCTTAGATTGTGATGTATCAAAGAGATCGGGAAGCATTTTGACAAACATATAACTTTGAAAAGAGTTCTCTTTTCCCGGTCCTTTTTCTCTATAATTTTAAAAAATTTCCCAATAAAACATTATTCTCTTTTTACACTGAATACTTTCACAATTAACCTCCAAAAATTATCAACCATTACAATTTAACATAAGAAATTAACATTCTTTACTTACATACCTACACACAAACCTGCTTACAATACAGAAAATTATCACATGACAATCGTGAGAAAAACACATTTTTCTCACATCTCGCATTTGTATTACAAGAAGTCAGATTCAGTGGATTCATTTTGTTGACTAACTACGAATATTGTTAAACCGATGGATGGTTGGTCATTTATTTAATTTATTAATTTCACTTCATTGAATGCAACAAAAATTATACATTGTGTTCTGTCACATGAATTAAAAATAAAATAAAAAGAAATAAAATAAAAGAATTGGCATACAAATGGACAATTAAGAATTCTTTTTACAAAAGAGAGTTTGAGTCAGCGACAGTGTACATTTTTATTTTATACAAACCACACACACGTATATAAAATTTACAAACATATTGTTCGATACCATTATAGTATAAATGTATATGTTAAAGAAATGGTTTTATTGCACACATATTGGAAATATTTTAAACCAGGACTAAAATTTTACAAAAAAAAATAAAAAAATAATAAATGTTATAAAAAGAAAAAAATGTATGAAAAAGTGTACGGAACATTTAAAAAGCCAAAACAAATAATAGTATTGTAAATGTATTTCCAAGAGGAACGGAACAATATTGTATGGTTAGTATTGCTATGAACAAACGGATGTATGAGAATTTCAGCGAACGTATGAATGAGTGCGGGAATAAATGAATGGAAAACCCAGAAGGTAAATGCGGAGAATGTAGATAACGACATCTTGCGGTCGAATGCACTCACACATATACATATGTATGTAAATGCATATTGCTAAAGGCTTGATGTTGCTTGCTGATGTCGATGATGATGACTGGATGACTGGGTAGGATGTTGATAAAATATAGTACTTTTAATTTATTTGTATAAATGTTTTCGTTTTCTATTTTTTCTGTAAAAAAAAAAAAAAACAAAATAGCGATGGCAATGGACGATGTAGAGCAATTCTTGTACTTTGACAAGAGTTTTTGCAAAATGTACATGTGTAGTTAATAGTGTGGTACTGTGGAGCAAAAGTACTAAACATTTTTAAGATTTTCTTTTTAAGGACTTTTTAATGCATTTTATTTAACAAATTTTTTTAAATTAATTTATTATGCACCATTCTTTCTACAATGCAATTTTTCAATATTTGACCCATAAAGGGAACAAAATTATGAAATTTGTATTCATTAAAAAATAATAATAAATATATAGAGATTTTTTTTTGCACGGTGTACTTATGTCCGTTTATTGACCAAAATTTTTGCATTTGAAAACATTTCATTCATAAAAGGCAAAAATTACATTTTTTTTATACCCATTTTTAGACAAGACTTGAAACTTTTTTATTTTAATGTTCTAGACCTGTGACTTTCGCACGTGTAACGTAGTTTTGTTTCCAGCTGAGGTATACACAGTCTGTCCAGTTTCTTCAAAGGTCTGCTTCCTTTGACTGTTACCACAGAGCTTCCTTCCTTCGTGATATGAAAAACGACGAAACGGCACCTAGCTATGAGAGGAAAGAATAGTGGTGGCAAAGTTAGTTCTCAGTTAGAATGTATTAGTTAACAAAATAAAATCCGACGAGACAAATTTTTTGGCTCTCGGCCTGCCGACTAACTACGGGTTTTGTCTCTAAAATATAATCCAACGAGATAAATGCTTCGGCTCTCAATTGGCTAGCTAGGATCGTATGAGCTACGCTACAATCCGACAAGATAAATTCTTCGGCTCCTGGTCGGCTAACTACAAGTTTCGTCCTCAAATTGCAATCAAAATAAAACTGTGTGAGCAACACTAAATTCTAAATACAATCAGACTATTTTTTAAACTAAATACAATCCGGCGAGATAAATTCTTCGGTTATCAATCGACTAGCTAAGATCATATGAGCTGTTCTATGAACTAAATAAAATCCGACGAGATAAATTTCATATTAAAATTTAAATAAAAATACACATATTAATTAAAGATTTCTTAAATTTTTACGTAAATAATGTATATGATTATTTTAATAATTGCTTTTAAGAGTTAGCCATTTTTAGCTATTTTATTTGCCTAATCTAGCCATTTCATAGCCGCCAGAGTTGGCAACACTGGTTCTTGCTCAAATGTATTGTCCTAATCTTAACAATTTTTGTTTAAATTTACATAAACTAAATGAGAATTATAAATTCTCCTATTGTATTGTAACTACTGTTGTAGTATTGTAACTACTACAGTAGTTACAATATTTGAATATGTTGATGGTGTAATATTTGTAACTACACGTTACAGTAGAGAACTGAAGATCAGTAGGGATCTTCCTATATATACACACATGGACAAAAGTCACCGCCATCTATCATGTACAATGTTTAAAGGCTCCCCATGCTCAGAAAACCATTGAAATATAAAAATAGTTAACTTAAACAAAAAGTATATTTTATTCAAATATTATTTCAGTTAAAATAACTCCCTTTTCTTATACTTATTAAAAAACAAATTAAAAATATACAAAACAGTTCATATCACTACTGGACGAAATTCACCGTCAGGTAAAGTTAATTAAAAACTTTTATTATTTTAATATGAGGTATGTTTGCCATTGTTTTTAATAATTTCTTGCAAACGTTTCTGCATATAATGTACTAACTTTTTCGTCACTTCCGGATAAATTTTCGCCCATTCCTCCATTAATTTCTCTTTAAGCATATTTTTGGAAGTAATGTGATGTTCTCGAATCCGTCTATCCAAGTGGTCCCATAAATGGTCTATTGGGTTGATGTCAGGTGATTGAGGAGGAGTTTTAAGAGTGTGAGGGGTGTTATATAAGATCCATAATCGACCAATTTCCGCCGTGTGCTTAGGGTCATTGTCCTGCTAGAAGAAATAGTCGGATTCAATGCCAAGTTAAGCCTTACACTAAGGGAAAAAATTCGATTCAAAATCAACAACGGTTGTGCTCACATTGGTAATTTACGGTAACAGCTTTTTAATACCTTTCGTTAACAAATTTAATAGAAAATATATGTAATTTAACAATTTGATACCGAAATGGTTTCAACTTGGTGCCAATTAGGTATCGATTTTCAATAAGAATTGAACACGCAGTGTTTAATTTAAACACATACGTTGAAAACGTTTTATAATTCCAGCAATGGTGGTACGTGGACGGTTACCCAATGTGCATATTTCCCGGATCGTTTTCTTTTGTTTGTACGCACTTAAAATAATTTTTCTTTCTTCAATTGTAGTTTTTTTTTTCTTTTTTCACACATTTTTAATAGAAGTGGAGTTAGCAAATTTTTTAAATTAAGTACCGTTATTAAATTTTGACAGATCAGTCTTAAAGTTACCATATTACACGAATTTAGACAGAAGTGTTGGTAAGAGCGAAATTTCTTAAAGTTTCTTTAATATTTAGATGCAGTGACGGTGACTTTTGTCCACAAGAAATATTAACTTCAAGTAATAAATACTTATTTTTGTTAATAAGGTTAATCATATTCAGAATTAAACTATTTTTATATATCATTTGTTTTATGAGCGCAGAGGCCCTTCAAACTTACATAAAGGCAAATGACGGTGACTTTTGTCCATCTGTGTATATATATATATATATTTTTTTCAACGTGACACTTTAATATGTATTTATCTATATGTACGTAAGTTCATTTTCTCTCATATACCGATTAAAAACAAAGAAAATCCCTTCACCTTACCACTGTCATTTATGTTATAGTATTTTATGTTGAATATCGAGACATTAAAAATACGCTGAATATGTTATTACAATTTAAATTGATTTTTATATCTTATTTTTTTCTGTTTCATTCATTCTTTTACTTGGTGTTATTGCTGGTATTGTAATAAATTGCTTGTATATGTGTGTAAGTATGAATGTCATTGTTGTAGTTTTTATCCTGTTACATGTGATGGAGTTAAAAAATAGTTTTTACACTTTTTTTGACCAAAGGTTAAAAGTCAAAATTGATTGGGTCATTGAAGTAAATTGAAAAGGAAACTAAAGATAAATATTGTGAATTTATTTTGGTGTAATTCTTATGAAATTTAAGTATTTATTGAAAATTTTTAATTTAATTGCACATTAATATATGTACAATTAAATATGCAAATTTTATTTTTAATGCGTTTTTCAGTACACATATTAAGATTAAGCAATTTTATGTATTTAAAATATAAAAGGTCTATTTATATAAATCTGATATTCTGGTTGGTATACAAAGAGTAATTTATGTTATTTGACAGAAGCAATGTTTATTGACAGAAGCAATTTTATATTAAATCAGCTGCCAACGAAAATTAAAATAATAATAATAATAATAATAATGTAAACAATTTAAGTTTTATAGTAAATAACATTTTATATAATATTTACAAAAAAAAAATCTATCATTCAATAAACATTCTGAGTGCCCCCAGCAAAACAAACAACAATAACATAAATTTGTGGGAACCTTCCGTGTAACCCATTTGTTTTTTTTTTTTTTTTTGCAATCTAATATTTATTTTAATAATTTGTTTATGTACAAATTACAAGTACAAAATATAGAGTGTATAAACATGAATTTCTCTCAACTCTCATCCACATAATCGTTAAGAGTATATTTACTGATAAGAACTGTTGACATACCGATAACGATATCAAGAAATACTTCTAAGTCATTTTAATTTGCACTTTTTCTATAAATAAATACCCTACACATTATCGTTGTGAATTTTATATACAAACAAATGTTTTTGGTTGTTATAACAAAAAGGTAGAATGAGAGTGATCAGTTTGCTCCATACGACATTGAAGTGGTCATCAAAAGAAGTCCTTGCAGAAAAATCTTTGCTAATTTAATATTATTTATAATACAGTGCTTTTCATATTTATAACGTAAATTTATTTTGTAGCATATCTTTTTGAAATATTTAATAAAAATGTTGGATTCTTTGAATAAATTTAGGCCCTTGGATTTATTATTGATCGTTGCCACTTGAAACATCAATGGTATTATTGTTGTTTAAGCAGAAAATATTTTACTTCTGCTTGTTTCATAATCATAACGTAATTTTTTTGTTTTCTTTAAATTTATGAAAATTTAAGTGAAATTTATGAAAAATTCGTTCGCTATTTTTTTAAGCATCATTGAAAATTGTATGAATGTTACTTTCCAGAGCGATTTTCACTGAATTTTAATTTTCTTTTGTGTATTTTTTGGATAATTACAAAATAGTTTGTCTTAGAATTCTTAAATTTACATTACTCTATATTTCGAAAATTATATGCCAAAAATTCTGTATTTTTTGCTCTATCGAATAAATTGTAAATATTTAAGTTATAATTGCGGATTAGCACTATTTTTTGTAATTATAATTGTATGAATTTAGACCAAGTTGGAACGAAAGTTTTAATTTTTTTAAATTTGGCTGCATGACAATGGTCATTCAATATAATAGAATTTTTATACTTTCCTTGCGGTGAAATGTCTCTAAATGGCGTCATGTGTGCAGTTTAAAATTCAGGTTTTGGTGCCCTTGAGGCTCATGCCTTATATCATCCCAGTGGTATTGATTATCATCTGCGACATTTAAAATTAATTTATTTTGATCAAAAATCGATACTTGGGCCAACATATTTATATATTTTACAAATTTATTTAACGGTTTTTAGTCGAAATTTTCTGTGTGTTTGTTACCTAATAGGTTTAATTTTATAACATAAATGCCAAATCTTATTCAATATGTATATCAGGAATATGGTCAGTAAATAAATATGAGACATCTGTTTTAAGGACTGCGCACGAAATAATCCGTGCATGCTATTGGGCTTATAACTTTTGATGTGGTGAAAAATTAATAATTCTGTAAACTGGTTTGTATTTGCCATTATGCTCACTTGCCATGTGCTAAGATTAATGGTAATAGCATGTTTGGTTTTTCTTAAAATGGAAGTTTAACACAAAACACATAATCACACAATTAAAATTTTTCATGAAATCTTGCATTGGTCATATAAAATAATTGCAAGGAAGGCTGTTGTGCCGCAAAATACAGTTTTTTGTGTCATAAAGTTTTTGAATTGGGAAGACATATGCATACGCAGGAATGAAGCACTTCATTCTTAAAAAATGGTTGCATTAACAAAGAAATATACGTGAATGAGTACCTTTAGAGAAGATTTCTCCCTTTCCTAATAAAATTCAGTGTATCCCCTGTCTTCTAGCCTGTTCCCACTTCTTCTCATTACAACAAAACAATTGAGTTGTAACAAAGAAATTGTAAGAGTTTGTACCGATAGAGGCAAATCCATCAAATTGTCCGAAACTCCGTGCAATTGAAAGATATTGGACTCTAGTAAAAAATAATTTAAAGGACATTAAAAGTTCAGCATAAAATGAAACGGAATTTAAAAATAAGTGGACTTATTCGAGCAAAAAAGTGACCGAAACACTATAAAACCTTTAATTAGAATAATTCTGGAAAAGATCAGATATTTCCTTAAAAACCAACAGGAACTAATTTATTCTTTTATGTTTAGAACTTGAAAATAACAGTAATCAATAAAAATATCACTTTAAAAAAATTCGCCCACGGGTTTAGCTTCTATAAGCAGATTTGCATGCACGGATTATTTTGTGCGCTGTCCTTATAACATAAACAATTAAGTTTCAGTTTTTGTTAAGACTGTAACGAAAATATTAGAAGAGATTGTTGTGAATTGACAAAAGTAGTTAATCGAAAACCCGATGTACTGAATATATCGGACTAGTAAAACAACATTTTTTGAAAAGAACGTTTGGAATTCATAGATAAGTAATATAGAATATAGAACATGGATAAAAAATTACATTTACATTACTCCATTATTCAAAAATAGACTAATTTTATGTAATTTCTTCTAAATTCGTATTTTTATCTTTAAATGTTAAAAATTTGTATGGTTATGGTTAAATAAGGATAGAACATTTAGAAATTTAATATAAACAAGCGCGAATATTCGGCCCGTCCGAATCTATATACCCCCCATCAACTTTTTCAAATTTTACGTTATATGGGAGGGGGCGGTAAAGTGGGCATTAAAGTGGGCGGACCACACCCATTTTTTGTTTCCGAGTTTACATTGGTCCTTGAACTATTTGAACACAATTTCGTTGATTTTCACCTTATATAGGAGGTGGGCAGTAAAGTACGCGGACCACGCCCATTTTCGGTTTCCGAGTTTATATCGATCCCCGAACTATACGTACAAAATTTCGTTGTCGTACATGCTTTTGTTGAAGAAATATTAGCAGAAAAGTATAAAACGGACACCCTGTGTTTCTAGTTTTTAGCCCATAACTTGTTTATCAACCGATTTGGCCCATTTTCAATCCCAAACAAACCTTATATAAGACAAATATTTGTGCTAAATTTCGTCCCCCTACGTTGTCCCGTTCGAGCCCTATCCTGCTTTCAACAGACGGACAGACAGACGGACGGACATAGCTAGATCGACTCAGAATCAAACCAGGACCCAGAAAATATATACTTTGTGGGGTCTTAGATGATTCCTTCGACATGTTACACATGGAATGACAAAATCAATATACCCCTCATCTTTTTGATGGTGGGTATAAAAAATATATATATATTAATGCCTAATTTAATTTTTTGGGATTTACGCACTTTTAAGTTGTTTTCAAGAGATTATCTTATATGACAGCTATGATGAAATAAGGATCAAACATTTTGAAACATAACTGTATGATTTAAACCCATATGTGTTAATCAGTTTTGCCAGAAGTGTTGTTAAGGCTTAATTTAGATTTTTTAAAAATTTATTCTTAAAATCAAATATATCAACTCATTACATTGGCTTACTTAATGAATTATAATAATTATTTTTTTAATAAACTTCATTAACCATATAAACTAATCTATGAATATATATAAAGAAATTATATATAAAAAGTTATATAAAAACGATAAATCAACCAAAAATTTTCAAATTATTAACCAAAAGTAGTTTTAACTAAAAAATTACGAAAAATAAGACTGTCAGCCAAAAGGCCTAATGAAAAATCGCCCAAATTAAAAATCACTAAAAAGAATGGCAAACTGATCAAAAATAAAAAATGGAAAAATTTCCAAGTAAGTTTTGATGCCTATCCACCCACGACCAAGTCGTGATGCCTATAGACTTCATAACACTTTCTATCATGAAAACTAATACATTACATGATAAAGTTTCTACACCCTTAAATATTAGGTCATTTTTCATTAGAAATATGACTTACATTTTGTGAGAGATTTTTGATTGGGTCACTTTACTGCCAGTTGAAAATTTATTTTTCATAGGAAATACAACCAAAACTTTTATGGGAATTTTGTTGGCGATTTTTCATTGAGTGATTTTGTTGGCACCCTGATTTTTAAAAAACACTATAAAAGAAATGAAAAGAATAAATAAATAAGATTTCAAATAAAAAATACTAGCTTTTTTATGGTCTTATTTTTTGTGGGATTTTGGCCTTTTTCAACCTTTTTAAAAGTGCAATTTACTATAGTTTTTCTCACTACCAGACAATACTTGTGTCAATCTTTATAAATCTCCATTATACTAGTGGTTAAGCAAATTTGGTCAAATATTTGACTCATGTGAACATAGCTTAACACTTATGTGCTTTTAAGTGATGAAGGTCTTATGGAGCTATGGTCATCATAAAATTGAGTAGAAATTTATTTAAAATCCTATTTCTGTACAACTTTTGTATGAATGCTAGGTGAAAAAATACAATAATCATAATCAGTAAAAATTGCCACCTATACTTTGCACAAAGATTTATATTTTTTTTCCTGCAGACAAGCTGAATAGATTCGCGGGTTATATATTATTAACTTGTTTTTGTACAAAAGAAATGTTAATAAATAAATTTATATTATAAAAAAAAAATATGATGGCCAGAAGTAAGGCGTCTTTACTTTTTAGGAAAACAAACTTAAAGTGGGGTTCCGACCATATTTCGCCACATTTCACACATCCCTATAAAGCATTTTGCAAATTACAGTGTACTTTAAAACAAATCTGTAGAAACAGCTCTAAATTACGAATTATTTATTTAAGTCTCACTTCGAGAAAAAAATCAAAAACTTGTTTTGGGCAAAATATTTTAAATGATTTATGAGTTAATGAATGAGTTAATTTTTTCTAGTTTTCCTCTAATCAGCTCATCTTTGTATTGTTTAAGAAATCGCAAAAATACCGCGCCTTTTACATAAATATCTATATCAGAAATGTTTCCGAGAATTTACCTTTTTCACAGAAAAACCCATATTTTATTAAACAAAAATAGTTTTCTATAAAAAAAATTTATTATTTTAGTTCACTCTAAAATGAAGGGTATAAAAAGTTCGATCCATCAATATATACCACTCTAACTTGTTTACTTGTTTTATTTTTTATTTTCGTTTAATTCTTCTTTAAACATCGAACTCAATGCAACACGCTCTTAATTCGCGAGAGAACATGCAGTGGTCATATAAAGAAAGTGTAGAGAAAGCATGAATGACAGCTATAATTGTATAACTATGATTGTATGACAGAAGGGATGCCAGATATTTTAAAGGAATAAAATGTTAATAAACAAGAAAATTAAGATAATTTTTATTAAAATTTAGTTTTTAAATTTAATTAAATTTAATTTTCATAATAAAAATAATTTTGCTAAATTCAATTTTTTTCCAAAAACAAAGCAAAAGTTTGCTAAATAGTAATGAATTGCAATATTTTTCTTTCTCCTTATAGTTAGAAAACCCACAGCAAATTTAAGGTTTTTTATACTTTTATTGAGCATTAGCAAATTATGTAAAAATTTAAAGTAACGAACATCATTTATATGAAGATTACTGAATAGAATCTCTAATAAGTTTCCTATTAAATCCAACAATATGGCAACTCTTATCATCTAAGTTCTCAGTGACAAGTGTTTTAATAAACAAGTGCTCAGAAAAAATGAAAATAATCTACAAAAATAATTTAATGAAAAAAAAATTCTAAACAAACAAAAAGCTCAATAATATAAAATGTAATGCGATAATAAACATTTGTTTTCAAATAAAATTTTTAATAATCTTCCTCTTAAACGCTCACAAGTCAATCAGTTTTTGTTCGGCTTTTAATGCGTTGGCACACACTAAACTAGAGAATAATAACAAAGAATTGATTCTTCACAATATAAATTAAAAAATTAAATCTATAGTTAAAAGTAAAAAAAAAAACGAATATAAGTGCCAAATTTATAATTAAATTCTACATATAAAAAAGTAAGCTTAATTTTAACCAGGTAAAAAATAAAGCCGTGTATGAAAAAATAATAATAAACACCGGCCAGTTCTTTAGTTCATTGACAGTTGTTTGTTTTGTTTTTCTGTTGTTGTGTTTGTTGTTTTTCTTGTTGTTAGCCAAATAAGAATTTTTTTTATTATGACAAGTGTATGAGAGTGAATTCTTTGTGTACGATTTTTTATGAGTACCTACATATTTTTTATTTTACTCTTTGTGGTTTAAATTCTTAAATACTCTTTATTGACGAAGTACTTTATTTTTATAGATTAAAGAGATGTTTGTGGTTTTCAAAGAGAGAAATTAAAATTGTGTAAAATTATGTACTTATTGTTATGAATGTTCCTCTTTTGAGGTTTGTTTGTAATAATAAATTTTAATTAATGTCAAAACATATGTAATATTAAAGCATCAAACAATAAAAGTTGCAATTAATCGTACATATGTATATGGTACCCGTACCTATGGGATGTTCTTTAAAAAATAAAATAATAATAATAATAATAATAATAATAATATAATCAACAAGAATATACCCACCATCTTGCAACATTTTAAAATTTCACCTTATATGGGAGGTGAGTGGTAAATAGGGCGAACCACGCCCATTTTTTTGTTTCCGAATTTACATTGGTCTTTGAACTATTTGTACAAAATTTCGTTGATGTTTCACCTTATATGGTAGTTGGGCTGTAAAGTGAGCGGATCATGGTTTCCGAATTTATATTGATCCTGGAACTATCTGTATAAAATTTTGTTATCGTAGAAGATTCTGTTTTAGAGGTATTCGCAAAAAAACTGATGTTACTATGGACACCCTGTGTTTCTGATATTTGGCTCACAACCTTTTTTTTATGGACCAATTTTATCCATTTTTAATACCGAAGAAACCTTATATAAAGTAAATATTTTGTCACTCTAGATGATCCCCTCCAAACCCTATCCTGCTTTCAACAGAT
Organism: Protophormia terraenovae; assembly: GCA_951394005.1. Lineage (NCBI taxonomy): Eukaryota > Metazoa > Arthropoda > Insecta > Diptera > Calliphoridae > Protophormia > Protophormia terraenovae. The sequence continues at coordinate 74,728,789 of OX596076.1, read as the reverse complement.
AGATGCACGGGCATAGCTAGATCGACTCAAAATGTAAACAGAACCCAAAATTTACGCAACAGTTAGTTTTTACTAGGAGTTTAGCGGATTTGTAAAGATTGGTTTAATAAAGTAGGATACCACGACCAGTTTTAAGCATATTTTCAGTGAAAAATCTTTCTTGATGCTACAAAACAATTCCCATAAAATTAAATGTAGGAATAGGAATGAAGCGTATTATAAAATTAAATTTAGATAGGTTTATGCCTCTTTTTCGCCCACGTTTATAATACCGTGATATTTGTTTATAATCAGATGTATTTTTATTTAATGAATGCAAAAATCATTGAATATTATTTAACATTTAATTTGTATAAATTAATGTATAAATTACAAGCTATTTCTAACTAGAAAATAATTGTTATTATTTACATTAAAATCTTTAATGTCATAATAAACATAAATGTCTATTTCATAATTACTAAATTTTAACTAAATTTATTTTCTCAAACATTAAACTAGCACTTGAAGCTGCCAAAAAAAAAAAAAAACATCAGCAAACAACATCATCATCATTAGTGACAAGTGACTAAATAAGAATAAAATAAAGTAAAGAAAAATTAACAAAAACGGAGTAAAAGATGCCGCCACCATCAACCACAAAATTACCAACATTTGAAGAAATTTTACAAACTGCCAAAGAGACATTTCGTCAAAATTTTGGCCAAGAGCCAGAATTGGCCTGTTGTGCACCGGGACGTGTTAATTTGATTGGTGAACATGTAGATTACAATGATGGTTATGTTTTGCCAATGGTTAGTATATTTTACTTTTTCTCCTTTTTAATTTTCTTTATTAAGTTACGACAATCACCAACTAATTAGTGCAGCATTAATAACATATATTTAAATACTAAACGAATAATTAGAGAAAAAAAGAAGAAAACTAATTTCTTTATTATTAATTTATTTTATTTCGTTTTTGGCTTTTAAAAGGCTTTGCCCATGGTTACAATTATTGTAGGAGGTAAAGGTGATGGCTCAACTGGTAATGAAGTCGATATAATTACCTGCTGTTCTGGTGCCGATGAACCCAGACGTACAAAATTTTCTTTAGATAATTTACAGCCCAGTAATAAACCAAAGTAAGTGTTTTTTGTTTGTTTTTATATATAGCCATAGTCCTGGTAATGAAAGATGGTACCTATGTATACATATTCCATTGTGTTATACTAAAAAAAAACTTATTTAAGATTCAATAAAGTCGTATAAATATTATTGGTCTGATAACCGTTTCATATTGAGAAAGTTTGCCATTTTTTTCATTATAAGTCTGTAACTTTTTAATCTTTGATTATAAATCAATTTAATACCAATATTCTAGAGAATATTTTGCATAATATTATTCCAAATTAGCTAAATCCATTCACAAATAATTTGATATCTTGTTAGATTTTATTAGATAAAATTAGTTTAAAAATTAAAGAAATTTAGAACAATAACCCAGCAAAAACTTGGCAATGGTTTGTAGTTACGGATGTAGTTACTTTTCAATCATAACAACATACTTTCTGCATTACATGAAAGTAGATTAGTAACTACTTATTTTTAACTTAATATGTAATCAGTTACATAAGATCAGATTTTTGGAAATGTTACTTTTTATCTATCTCTTCATAAAAATTATATATTTTAAAAGTGGGTAAAATATGAAAATACATTAATTATTTGTTAAAGTCACGAAAACTAAAACAAATAATTAATCGTAAACACACCAGTCTCCGGTGAAGTCGAAACCACGACGTAAGCAGACAGAATAGCTTATTGTTAACAAATCCATTAGGCCACTTTTTACATACATGAATTCATTCATGAACTCTGTAATTTGAGTTTATGTAAAAACTACATCAAACATAAAATACGGTATAACTCTTAAACCAATAAAGGGGTATAAAAATGTACTAGAGGAAATTTGTAGGAAATTTTATTATCTATAAATGTTGTATTAACATCAAAATACGTACTATGCTTAATAAGCTAGTTATATGCAAAAAGTGTTATTGTTCATTTAATTTTACTGTCTTGTGTACTAAATAAATTTTGTGTCTAAAATAATGTTTGGCAAATTTTTCAAAATTAAAAATTCTAGACATAAAAAAATAAATTCAAGAAAATAAATTTTTTTTGTTAATATTTACAAAAATCAATTTCTTATTTCAAAAGGCTATTGGTAAATTATTAGTGTTTAAAAGTGGTAAGTATCTGAATATTACTAAAAAATATCCACTAATTTGTATTGTTTCTCTTAGGAACATTGGCACAAATTTATAATACCATGAAACTCAACAGGCAACAAATTTAAAGCGATTGCAATTTAGGAAATACAATTACATAAAGGTAAGAAAAATGCATTGGCTATCTTAAAACAATTTGTTAAACGTATTAAACTCTTAACAATTTTCAGACGGGGGCAGGTCAGTAAGGTACGGTATTTTATTCAATTTCTGCACGGGTCACAAGAATGCGCTTCAAGAATTAACTCCAAGTCTTTGGTATGAAGTAGTATGTCAAATCCTGATTTCCGAATATTTTCAAATTAATAAATTTCCAAAAAAAAAAAAAAATTCCTGTTTTTTATTTTCAATACTTCAGTACTTACTTGTAACCGATAATGTAACTAGTTACTATTCATTTTGCTAATAATGACTTCTGTAATACTTTGAAACTAATGAGTGATTGAATAGCTACAAAGTAATTAGTTTTTGTAACGACATCTAAGTAATGACTTTCTGAAATGCCTACCTGTAATAATATAGAGTAAGTAGTTGCCTCTAATGACTTCTCCGTGTTAAAATAATGAGGTATTCATCTAATGTGAAAGTAGTGTAGAGCCATTATATTAGCTTCTTATCTCATTACATGGCAAGCAAAGCTTTTGCTGGGAAGTTTCAGAAATTTGTAGCCTTGGATTTAAATTAATCTTACTAAAAGGATGAATCCATTTAAATTATGCTAATTGGATATTCAGAAAGACATTCGGATGGAGATAATTGAAAAAATATGCTTAATATTTCCATAACTGGTGATATAAGTATGAATTGAAGACAATTTTATTTAGAATTTTTTGATATTTTATTGAACAAAATCAGACAAGTCCTTTTTGTGAGATGCTTCAATATATAGTGTAAACTCTTTAATTTTGCAAATGGCGATTTCTCGAGAGAATTAGATTCCAAAAAAAAAAAAAAGTGGTTTAGAGGCTTAGTACTTATAAATACCATGTTTCATTCTCTGAGAAAGGAAAAAGTGATTCATAGAAGAAGGGTAGAAAAGGAGAAATTATCCATAGGGGCACATCCCCCCATTGGAAATTATTTTGAAAACGAAGTAGGTACACATTTTTGTGTCACTAATAGATTTTCTTCTATCAAAATTCGACATTTATAATTTACATTTGGTTGGAGATATTCGCTGTGTATTTTTTATGTGATAATTTTTTTAATTTTTGGGATTTAATAATGATTTTATTCAGTGTTTTAAATTTGATAGTAAGGAACAAGAATTGATAACAACCGTTTTAATAAATTCATTTGAATTGCGATGTTAAATGTTACATTAGACACCTCATGGGGAGAATTTGCCAGACTCAAAACTCTCAAAAAAGTAAATGTAACAGAGAGATTTTCAGGATCACAAGTGCTTAAATAAAGGCCAACATATCTAAGTTCTCAGTATAGAATAAAGTTTACAGATATCATTTACGGTTATGAGAATAGAACACTTTAACAAAAAGGTGGCAAATACTCCTGCTTATATCCTACATTAATATTAATAATTCGAAACCAATTCAATTATCAAGATATATATTTAACAAAATATAGCATTTATAATAGTGAATGCTATATTACTTTTTATTATGATACTGCTAACCTTCATGGAGATATAATTATACGTCCGGCAAAAAGTAAAATTTATATCCTCTTTTTATCCCCTGATTACATATACAGATGTAATTTTGTAAAGCGTTCATACTTTCATCTTATATTAATTTAAATTTAGACTTAAAGGCAGCATTAATCTGTGGCCATTTTAGGTTATTTGTAAAGCTTATGATGGGAAAAGAAACACAAATTTTTTAATATAAAATATTATGAATTATTTTTACAAAAGTTATTAATGCGAAAATAATATTGTTGAAAATATTGTAGCTTAATGATAAGCTTTGCCATTAAACGAAAATGTTAACAAATTTTAAAAAATTAAGAAAAAATGTTTATGATCAGGTCAGGTATGTAGAAAACGTTCTCAAGTCGAAATGACTAAAATGAATTGAATACATTTCTCTTAAATTCTTTGCTGTTTTTTTAAGAAGTTTGCTATTTAAATCAGTGAAAAACTAATCAGCAAAATTATTAAATTAACTTGGTTGTTTCAACAATTGACAATATTTAAAATTTCTGTATTAATTTCGTTAAAACTAAACCGATTAGTACCCTTTTTCAACACAAACATTTTAAAAAAAACTTTTAATGAAAGAGCGAAGTCTCTAGCTTGCATATGCGCTTCAAAAAGTTGAAAAACCTTATATGCCTTATTTTATTATTGTTGCTGCTGTTTTTCAGTACCCATGAAATCTAATGGACTGATTCAGTTCATTTTATCAACACATGAATTTCGAAAAAATATCTGACTTTTCTTTTACAAAAACGACGTCCTTAGCATCTATAGGGGCTTCAAAAACTCAAAAACCATTTTGACAAACCGGTTTGATTTAAACCTATCCGACTTTTTTGAACCGATTTTTCTGAACTTCAATAGAATTTATGTTATTTATAAACCGTTCTCGTTTAATTTCAATAGAAAAATTCTTGTACATATATATTATATATAACATTTATAGGTGAGTTTTATAAACTACATGTAAACTAATGGCGGACATCATCCTATAGACATTTTTTCATATAAGGATCTAGAAAATATAAACTTTATTGTTCACCAACAAAAATTGTGTAAATTACAAACGGAATGGAAAAAAAAAGCGCGAATGTTATGTTCGGCTCGGACGAATCTATATAACCACCATCAACTTTTTTCATGCGTTATATGGGAGGTGGGCGGTAAAGTGAGCGGACCACGCCCATTTTTGGTTTCCAAGTTTATATCGACCCTCAAACTATTTATAATAAAATTTCGTTGTTGTACATGCTTTTGCTTAAGAGATGTCAGCAGAAAAGTTTGAAACGGACACCCTGTGTTTCTAGTTTTTAGCCCATAACTTTTTTATTAATTAACCAATTTTGCTCGTTTTCAAAACCAAACAAACTTATATAGGATAAATATTTACGCCAAATTTCGTCTCCCTACGTTGCCCCGTTCGAGCCCTATCCTGCTTTCAGACAGACGGATAGACGGACAGACGGACGGACATAGCTAGATCGACTCAGAATCTAACCAGGACCCAGAAAATATATACTTTTTGTGTGGTCTTAGATGATTCCTTCGACATATTACACACGGAATGACAAAATCAATATACCCCCATCTTTTTGATGGTGGGTATAAAAATAAATATTTTTATGATTAACACTTTCAAAATAAACGGATCGTATATCAAATTTTTCATGATAGTTTTTAAAGAAAGTTACTCTCTTCAGTTTCTATTGAAAGCTTATTTACACACGCAGTAATGAACACGGTATTATTAATATCAATGAAAAATAACTATACAAACATTAAATAGTTGCAGTGATTATGCTGTAACCATGTTTTTTCTCTGCGTGCATACACCCAGAGAAGAAACGACCGCATACCTATGAAAAGGATATCATGCAGTGTAGGGTATTCAATCGAGTATTGTGTGATGGATTAATCGTTCGTTTGATTAATTAAAATCAAATAATTGTTCGATTAAACTAAAATCACGAATTTCGAGTAACAGTTTATTCGTGTAAATTATGCCGAAAAATTTGAGTAAAAAATATTTTAAAGATTTCTCCTCTTTACTAGTATTAAAGATGTATTCGTTTTTAAAAAAAATGTTGCTTGAAGACAACTGCACGAAAAAAAGTTCTAGTGACCATAAACTAAGAACAACATACCATGATTGTAATATATGATTGCAGTTAAAAAATTATATACAGCTGATACTGTAAATTACCAATGTGATCACAACTTTTGTATACAATTTTTTTCCCTCAGTGTATGCTTTACTTAGCTAATTTAAAAATGTTTGCTTGGTTTATTGTTAATCAATGATAAAATCTCCTTTTTAACTTGAGACAATCCAAATTAAGGTTACCCAAAAAAAACCCTGCTTAATTTTCTTAAATGATGTCCCACAAAACGTCCGCCAATTTACGTTAAAAATTTTAGTTTTAATAGGATAAATTATGCATGCATAGAACAAACTTAATCATTGACTAGGGAAACAAGACAAATTCCAAAAAAGGAAAAGAAAACTAAAAGTTCTACGCGAATTTATATTCCCTTATCTACTTTGTGCATTTCTCATCTTTTTTTGCAATATACACTATTTAAAAGTTTTACATTACTTAGAAATTGCTCTAAGCGTTCATCACCTGTCTTACCTGGTTATAAAAAATACTAACAAAAAAAAAAAAAAAACGGAAGAAACCAAACTGTTAAAACTAAAAAGACAAGCAAAATAAACAATAGTTTTTTTCTTCTTTTGGCCTCAAAGTGTATTTGTGTTCTTTTGCATAGCAAGGTTTGGCAATTGCGTTTTTGTCGAAAAAAAAAGAACTCTCTTTCCAAGTTGTTTTTGATGCGTCCAGTTGTCATGCTCCTGTAAGTCATGGTACTAACTGTCTGCACGTCCGTCTGTCAGATGGTGTGTCTGTGTTGTATTTCATTTTACTGCCTTGTTAAGTTGTAAGTTCCTTGCCTTGTCTTATTTTTTTTTTTTTGAAACTAACTTAACATTTTTGGCTTTTCTTAGTAAATAGACGACTTGTTCTTTTTTGGTTAATTTTTTTTTTTCATTTCGATGTTGGTTCCCTTTAGCTGGCATTTGCATTTTATGCAAACGTTTAGTGAAATTCTTACACACATTTATATAAACTACTATGTTAACTGCAGCTTTGTTTGTAGTACTTTGCCTGGTTCCTAAATGTTGACTTCCTTAAATTTTCTTGGGTGAATTGTTTGGACAAGTGATTGTTTTTTAAAAAAAAAAAAATAGTTTTTGTAGACTCTTAGCTGCTGCGAACATAAAAAATAAGAAACCATACAGCAAGAAAAATACAGCTTGTCCTATAGCGACAATTAAAAGCATAAGGATTTTTTTTATTTTTAATCTATCAAAAATCAACAAAAACCAATTTCATAATAATTTGTTAAAGCTATCGACCATTTTAACTTTCAAAAATTTTTTATAAATTTTGACTACAAGAATTAAATAATTTTGTTAAGTGTATTTATCATTTATTCTTTTTTAATCAAATACGAAGAATTATGATTTATCAGGTAACTATTGTTTGGTTTACTGCAAAACAAATAAGCAAACAACTAACAACTGACCCCAAAGGTCCAACAAATAACTAGATAAAAAGACAGTTAACTAAAATTCTCTGACACCCAGACTATAAACAAACATACCAATTTATTTAAACTTAAAGTGTGGTCAGAGATTTGGAGAACAGAATTTTTTATTATTTGGTACGAAATATCGAGTCATGACCGCCAAAATATCGTAACCGACAAAATTTTCGAAATTCAATTATTGATGCAAATCTATAATTTAGAATCATTTATATGTATCAAGTACCAAGTGATATTTCAGATTTACAGCAAAAACAATTAATCGTAAGTGACATTTTCTCCTGGGAGAAGCTCTACCACAGCCTCCTTATGCTGTGGTAGAGCTTGCGGCTCCCAGGATTCGTTACAAAAAATGTTCTTTTCAACACACGTTATAAAGCGTATTTATTATTTTTTTCTTAAACTCTATCTTAACGAATACAACGACGATCAACAATAACAACGTACAAATCTCGTACTGATATCTACACAACCGACTGTGGTACAACCGCAGTTCGTTGAATATTTAAATTGATGGCAGAGCCACGCAAACCTTTACTATTCAACAGCCAGGCAAAAATAATTGTATTAAGTTGGCGGAAGCATAACTCCCTCCCAGTGTAATAAAATACGAGAGCGGATCAATAAGTCCGTGACTTTTTGAATGAAACACAGTGTTTTTTGCAAAACGAAAATTTATTTTTCAACATTATCTCCTTTTAATTCAATACACTTAGTCCAACGTTTCTCCAGTTTCTGTATGCCTTTCAAAAAATAGGATTTTTCGAGGTCCTTAAAAGAGGCATTTGTTTGGTCAATAATTTCATCGTTGAAGCTGAATCTCTTTTCACCGAGCCATTTATTTAGGTTTGGAAATAGGAAGTAGTCACTAGGGCATAAATCCGGAGAATATGGCGGATGAGGTACCAATTCGTAGCCCAATTCATAGAGTTTTGCCATTGAGACTGCACACGTTTGCACCCGTGCATTATCTTGATGAAAAATAACTTTTTTCTTGGCCATATGGGGACGTTTTCTTTTTAAATCCTAATTAAATCGGTCTAATAAGTTGGCATAATATTCGCCATTTATTGTTTTTCCCTTCTGAAGGTAATCGATGTGGATTATCCCGCGTGCATCCCAAAAAAATGTTGCCATTACCTTATTGGCCGACAAACTTACCTTGGCCTTCTTCGGAGCAGGTTCACCCGTCCATGTTTCATCCACTCATTCGGATTGCGGTTAAAGAACTCCAAACAATCCTTTGAAGTTGTCACACGTTTACGTTTATGGTCAATTGAGAGCGAACGCGACACCCATCTTGCAGACAACTTTCTTAAAACCAGCTGATCGGATGTACTGACCTCAATTGGCCGTCCAGAACGTTCAGCGTCATTTGTACTTGTGCGACCACAACGAAAGTCGCAAAAAATAATGTTTAATGAGCACTCGAAATTCACTTTTTTCCATTTTTAGAAAAATACACGTATGTTTTGAACAGCTGTTAAACGCAAAGTAAATGACGACATTTGCTCAAAATTTGACAGTAGTCTATTAACAGGTGGTACTTGCTGGAAACAGTTTTGGATTTCATATAACTACGAGGGAAGTACGAAAAGTCATGGAAATATTGATCCGCCCTCGTATATTGGTTATAGGATATGTACTTTGAGATTGGGCAGAACCAAAAATCAGCTGATAATTTAGAATGCACTGTTTGTTATGGTGTTGATTACATTTGGTCAGCAGCAGTTTGCAGTGTTGTTTCATTTAGCCATGTTTCTAAATGTACTGCGTTGCTTTCAGATTGTATGCAAGATAAAGGGAGTGAGCAAAGAAATAGGAAACTCAAATACACAAGTAGGATAAAGCAAGATGGTGGTTGTAAATTGTCGCTGCATACGTTTAAATGTAAAGCCCAATTTACAATAGCGCGTAGTCAGCAACAGTATCAGCAAAAACTATCAGCTGATCACTGTCAGCACAACATGTTGCTGCCGTTATAATTACAATTCAGCGTAAGCAGCCATAATTTACAACCACCATCTAGCTTTGTTATACTTGTGTATTTTAGCCTCTTATTTATTTGCTCACTCTCTTTGTCTCGCTCTTAATCTGAATGCAGCGCAGTGAATTTAGAAACAGGGCTAAATGAAACAGCACTGCAAACTGCTGCTGACCAAATGTAATCAACACCATAACAAACAGTGCATTCTAAATAATCAGCTGATTATGGCAGCACACACTGCTGCTGACTACGCGCTATTGTAATTTGGGCTTAACTGTAACGACAGCATCATGTTATTCTGACAGTGAGCAGCTGATAATTTTTGCTGACACTGTTGCTGACTACGCGTTAATGTAATTTGTTCTTTATTCTTAGTATTATAACCAGGGATGGAAAATTAAAATATTTTTGGGTATCAAAATAAATTTCAAATAGTATTTTTTTCACACTTAGTGTACTAAAATTAAAATTTTTGATAGTTTTTATTTTTTATTTAGTACATATTTCAAGTAATGTAATTTCTATATTCAAAACGAAGGATTAATTACGATACTGATTCATTAAATGATTTTATTCTAATTAAATATTATAGTTATTAAAATAAACTTAAAATTTTTTTTTGCCGACTAGTGTATTTCCACTTAACTGTAGGTATGCATGGGTATCTTAACTTAACTGTGAATCCAATCAAGATTTCTGCATCAATTTTTATGATAGTTGGCTTTATTTACTCGTAGTTTTGCTATAAAAAGACTTTTAAAAAGAAGTTTTATTAAAAAAAAATACCGTTCTCGAGTTATACTGAAATATACTCGAGTAATCGGCTTATTTAGGGTGCAATATTGGACACGCCCATAAAAAAATATCGACCTGATGAGAGAAAACTGAAAGCAGTTTCGAGTTTAGCACGCGAAATTCCATCTAGTCCACATATTTTTTTGAAGGAGCACGAACAAATTTTTTTTGTTGTCCAGTGTTATTATTGCAATAGATGGCGTTGTTTTCAGTTTACAGTATTGTATACAAATAAGAAATTGCTAAAGTAATAATTATAATAGAATCAAAACAATAGATTAATTTATTACATTTTTCAAATATGTGAGACAAAAACGAATGCTAATGATTTTTGTCCGTTACAATACACAATGTGCAAACAATCACAAAAATGTTTCTCCTGTAAAGTTTTGTGTTTTTTAATAAAATATGAGTGATCACAAATTAAAGCCCTTTTTTCAATTTGAGGCCTTAATACCGAGATATTAACGATTTTGTGTTTTTTGAGTTAATTAAATAAAATTCCACTGTCCTGTAAGATTTCCTGAGTTTTTTTTTAAGTAAAAATTAATATTGCTTTTTAAACTCCAAATCTTATTTCTTTGTTTGTTTGTGTCCAAGTTCTTGTGTTTCTCTCTGTAAATCCGGAAACATATACTGCAACAAACACCTGAAATCAAAATAATACAAACAAAAGTTTTGTTTTTAAGGGAAACAACGAACAAACAAACGTTTATCCAACAAAGTGTAGGGGAACAAAGTTTTCAGGTAAACTTTTCATTCTCCTACTTCTGTTATAATTTGAAGAGGGTAAAAGAAAATTTGTATTCAAACAAAACCTCCCAAAAAGTTACCACTAAATGACTGAAAGAATGATATGAAAACAAACATAAAATTGTTGTTCTTGTTGCTAGTTTTTATTTTAAAGTGGGCATTTAATAAACTTTATTTGTTTGGCAAACCATTTATTTTAATTTTTGGTTTAAAATCTTTAGTAGAGAAAAAATATTATAGTAGGCTTTAATATAAAACTTGTATATAAGTATAAATTTCTGCTACTACAACTTTGTATAATTGTTCCTGTTTTTTTTTTTTTTCTGTTGCTGTTAATTTTCCAGATGGTCAAACTATATAAAGGGTGTAATTCATAGTTTCATGGAAACTGTTGGCATTGCTGGTAGAGGTGGAAATGGTGGTAATATATTCATTGGTTTTAATGCGGTCATTGTGAGTAATGTGCCAGTTGGGGCTGGTTTATCGTCCAGCGCTGCCATTGAAGTGGCCACATTGACATTTCTAGAACATTTTACCGGTCACAAGGTGGAAAGGTAAGTAGTAAGTTATTTCGTTGTTGTTGTTGTTAACAATACAATACATTTAATGTTTATTTTACTAGTTGCCACAAATGAAAATATAAAAATTACTTTTTTATTTTTTTTATGTTTTACAAGTATTTTCTCTTGTAATTTTTATTAAAATGCAGAGTTTTTTATTTGTTTTATTTTTAATTTCTTATTCATTATTTGAAATTTTTCGTTTTATTCTAGTGATTCGAAGCGTGCCTTGATTTGCCAGGCAGCTGAGCATAAATTTGCTGGTATGCCTTGTGGTATTATGGATCAAATGATTTCAGTTGCTGGACAAAAGGATCATGCCTTAATGTTAGATTGTCGGTAAGTCTTATATGCTTGAGATATTTGTTTAAGTGATTAACAAAAAAATGTTTTTTAATTTGTTATTATTTTTTTGTGAAAAACTTTATTACGTAATTTAAAAATTAAAATTTGGGTAGCTTTTTTTACTGAATTTTAAAGATGTCTTAGGCTATATAGATTTAATTTGTGAGAGGATTATCTTTTCGTACTATTGAGAACTGTGTGCCGTGTTTATCAAAAGTTCTTTTAGGATTTGTATGAACATATTTTATAAGTATTGGAAGCATTCATAGGATTTTCCCTTTCGAAATAAAGTAAGAAATTATATGTGTGTAACAAAAAAGAATTTCCAATCAAAAAGCTTTTAGTTTTTGTATTAAAAATCTGCGAAAGTGCTAACGCAATAGTGATGATATTTTAGATAATGAGAGATTTTCGAAAGTATGTAATAGATAATTAATATTTGTTTTATTTTATAATAGTTTATGTTTTAAGAACCACATCATAAACTCGTATTAAATCTGGGTTATTTTAATTGCAAAAACGTAAATATAAGGACTGTGCGAAAAATATGTGCATGCTCTTGGGCTTATAACTTTTGATAATTAATTTAATTCTCTTAATTGGTTTACATTTTTGGTCTACATTTTTGGTTTACATTATGGAAATTGAAAAAAAAAAAAAAACTCCTAAACACATAATTAAAATTTTTTATGAAATTTTACATGGGACATATTAAACAATTGCCAGGAAGGGCAGTTGTGTCAAAAAATTTGTCATAATATTTTACAAAGAAGTCACTGAATGGAAACCTGGTAGTGGAAGAAAAATAATATCTTCACAAAAAGTTAATTTCTTTGAATCTTTATCAGAAAAGTTGAAAGGAAATCAAGCCTGAAGACGTATAATGTACAATAAAATCCTAATAGAAACGCAAGCAAGAATTTGGAGGTTACTAAATAACGTGAAAGTACTTCATACGATTTTTTTCATAATTATGATTAATATATAAAAGACGATGAAACGTTCGTACAGGCTGACTTTTTTCAACTTCCTGACCAGGAGTTCTATCAAAGAAATTAAAATTCGTAAGAAAGATTTTGATTTTGAAGCCATATGCATTAAAGAAGCACTTCATTCATAAAAAATGGTTCAATTAACACAGAAATATACGTTAATGAGTGCCTTTGGCAAAGACTTCTCCCTTTCCTAAGAAAATATAGTGTATCCGCTTTTTTTCTGGCCTATTCTCGCTTCTTCTCATTACAGCAACAAAACAATGAAGTGGAACCTATGAATTTTTGAAAAAGTTGTAAAACCCGTAAAATCTTCATGCATCATAAGTAATGGAAAATGCCATATAAAAGTAAAATAACAAGATTTTATGAGTTGTACACATTTTTAAAACTTCCTAGGATCTACAGTTTTCATATGATTTTATCAAGCGATACCTTTTTGTTTTACCAATAAAGTATAGAACTAGGCTATGTATTAAAAAATGTATGTCTTTTTATAAAGTATGGGTCTAAAATAGATATAAATTCAAAATAATAGAAAAAAAATTAAAAAACTGAATTTGTGTCTTAAATATTCAACATAGTTTTGCTGTTCATTTAAATATGTATATTTTTTTTTAAAAGTATAATTTTTTGTCTTTCTAACACAGTTTAAGAAATTTAATTTGGTCAACTGGTATTCTAGATATAAAATTTTAAAACAGCGAAGTTCGAAAAATCTGTCCTTCGGATATAGCTCCCGATTTTAAAGGTATATTTAAAATTCTAAAAATGGTAGAATAATCTACTGACCCTTATCTATAAAAACACTATATTATATTCAAATATATTTTTATTGTGATAAAAAAGTATTTTAAAAATATTATAAAATTCCTTAGGTGCAAAATTGATTACATGCGAGTTGTTTTCTTTTTGTCGGATTTTTTCGTAGAGCTTGATGGTTTTATTCTTAAATTATAAATTATTTTATTAAATGCTAAACATAAAATAAATTAAAGAAAAAATTTTGGATTGGATTTACTATTTTTATTTTTATGCAGCTACAAGTGCACAAATTAACCCATTTCTTACCACTACCCGATCCCGTTAAGATAAATTAATAAAACTTGGTATGGGGTCTATTTTAGTGATTGTGATTATAAAATCGAAAGATTTGTGATCCTATCTATTTTAGTTTCCGAGATATTGCGAAAACGCATCGATGGTTAATTAGGGATATGTTGTTTCGCTCATATAAGAAGTAGACGTTCAAACAAATTGTATGGTAATATGAATTTTATTTGTCATTTAAATTTAGTTTTATGATTATTTTACAAATTGTATGTTAAATATGTTAAGTGTGAACCAAAAAAATTGGATGTGGACCATTCAAATTAAAATTTAAGGCAACTAAATAATGAAGAAAAAACTTTAAATAACTTACGGTGTAAGACTAAATAATTTCATATAATGTATCAAATAGATTATATATTAAATAAAATATGCTACTCGTTAAAGCATTTGGAATGTAATGTACATTGCATTCGATTATCAGTTTGCGCATCATCTCAATTATGATTTCAATACGGTGGTCAGGAAAGCATTTCGTTCAGGCTGTCTAACCACGTTGTACTTCAAACACAAATGGAACTAAATCGATTCCGTTATTCTTGCAGAATATTCCCGAATTTGTAAAATCGTAAATTCTGGTAATATACCAAATGCAGTGGCTCATAACATGATGCTTTCCAATTGAAACAGGATTTGAAAATTGGGGTAATGTACCAATTTTCAAATGACTAAGAAAAAATTGTTTGCTTTCATTTATCCGTGTGCATGTATTCACAGATTTTTCCTTTAATATACCTTGAATATCCTAAGAGATTTTATTTTCTTTATATATATGATATCCGCTTAATCTCATTTAATTGAAAACCCAAATGAACTATCACTTTGAGTAGAGTACACAGCCTTTTAGGAAAAGGCTGTTTCTAAAATTATGAAATTTTACCTACATTCACATTGGTTTTTAAAATTGTTTAATATTTTGAATAAAATAATAACGTGCAATAATAAAAATAGCAAATATTATGTTTTTCTTTAGCAAATTTCATGACTTTTGAAGAAAATTTATTATCCCTTTTTTAAGACAATTGAAAAAATCTAGCAACAAATTACATATTTTATTGGTTTCATTCATCAGTTTTCGACATTTTTCAGATAACTTCTTCAATTTTTTTTTATCATATTCAATATAATAGCATCCTTTACAAAATACACTTCATATTCAGGTAGCGTCGATAATTTGGAAATTCTTTTTCTTACACTTGTTCTGAATGATTGTAAAAAATATAACTACTTATAATTTGCTGACAATCGCTTATTTTTTTACTACATAAATCATAAATAACGTAGAATACAATTTTTATAAGGCTAGAGTAAAAAAATTGTATTGCACATGAAGTCTTAATACAAAAAATTCTATATTCGTTCATCTATAAAGTTTTTCTTAATTATTTTGCATAATTTTAACATACTATATTACCTTCAAAATTTCTATATTTTCAGTGCGCCACCATGCGTAATGTAGCTAAAGCACACTACCCCTAATTGACCATTGATGCGTTTTCGCAACACCAATTTTTGGGAGCTTGCTGTTTCTATCTCCCTAATTTATTTGTCAACAAATGAATAATTTCATATTTTTTGATATTTTAGCTATCATTTGAAAGGTTATTCAAGATATTTTATAAAATTTTTCGAATGAATTTTTGAAATTAAAAAAAGGTCTATTTTATAGACCTTTTTTTGATCCGCTCTACCGGGGGTAAAAATTTCTCGGAAATATTTTTTTCCCTCAATTTATTTAGTTAACATTCCAAGCTAAATGAACATATATAAAACATTATCATTTATTTAAAACTAAATTATTTACGGTATAGATAAAGTTACTGATGCGAAAACACAACAGCGGTTGGAAATGGGTTAAAAGCATGTACTCATTTGTGCTACCTACTGTAGGTAAGGGTTTCTAATCTATATGTTTTTGTTTTATATACTGAAGACTTTGATGAGTATTATTATTGACAGCATTAAAGATCCAATACTTTTTAAAAATGTAATCATTAATCTGCATCCGGATCGAAGTACCATAAACATCTTTCTATTGTAATTAACGGTATTAAGTTGTGGACCATATTTAGACACCAGCAGAATTGATTACATATAGTGACACTGATTCTGCGGCATAGGGTTTCTCAGTCAACTCGACTATGTGGTTTGATAAGTGCTAAGCCTAAGAGATAAAACTCAATTTATCTCAAAAACGACTTGTCTGTTTTTATAAAAAAAAATATATCGAAAAAATCTAATTAAAATTATATTCAAGTCATTCTTACATTACTTTTTAATACGGTTAATAGTTATGGAGATATAAAGCTGTAGTATTTTTTTTGTTAAGGTCCAAATTTCAAAAACAATTTACATTCCAAGTTCACTATTGCCAATACCATCCATAAGTACAGTCGGCAGTGAGAAGAATATTGCTCTTCTAGAGCAGAGAGTGGGCGAAGACCAAGTTTTTTTTTGAAAAATCGTCAAAAATTTATTTATGATATGAAAGAAAAGAAATTTTATATATAAATAGTCTTTGTAAATCTCTACGCTTACATCTGTAAGTTACCTCTTTTAGTTTAAGAGATATTCGGGTCGAAATAAATTTTTACCTCATTTTTAGCGTTTTTTTTTTTAGTTTTTTAACTTGGCGGGTTTAATATTGCCCCTAAAATTTGTTTATATATTCGCCGGATTCCTTATATAATTCTAAATAATATTGCTGCAAGAATCATATAAAAATATGAATCCGTTTAAAAGTTATATTAAACTGAAAAAAAATTTAAATTGTTGGGGTTTTTTTCCAAAAAGGTTGCATTATTTAATCACTAATATTGTTTTTTGTTCTGGGCTTTATCATTTTTAATGTCTTCAAAAGAAATCTTAATGTAAATGCGTATAAAGTAAATTCGGAGCAGTTTGGGGCAAAGGTCTTCCCACAAGCCTTATACAAATTCTGTAAATTAAAAATAAAAAAAAAAAAAATGTTTTTGTTTTTTGTTAAGTTCTCAAATTGCAAAGGTGGGATCAACTAAAAATTATTTTAGTTATATAGCTCTATATTTAAAGTAAACTCTCAAAAAGTATTTACTGAGGGAGGCCTTTTATAACGACAGGGTGACCATTTCAATGAAAAAAGTAAATTTTTTTTAACACGTTTTATACGGGTTTGGATTTTGGGTATTTTCATATAAAAAAGTGGTAATTTTTTATTTCTGTGATTTTAGGACAAGTTTATACATATTTTACTAAAATTTCGTTTAAATTTTATTAAAGTTTAAATATTAAATTTATGTTTTAAAAAAACCACAAAAATGCTAAATTTATTAATCTCCATATTCTAACGTTTTCTTAGATAGTATTTTTTATAGAGATTTACAAGGACTATCTATATAAAAAAGTTATTTTCTTTCATAAATGAATTTTTAGCGATTTTTCCAAAAAATTACATACCCGAGATGGCCAACTTTGGAGGGGTACCCACTACCCCTATGACCCGCTACGTCAAATCAACTCGTAAACACTTCACCTCTGACCATGTAAAATTTTATTAAGATATCTCTAACGGTTCATAAGTTACAGAATTATTTCCAAAAAAGCGTTTTGGAACCACTGTGCAACGTATCGAATTTTACTCAGCCCAACTATTTTAACAAGCCGAAACAATAGTTTTATCGACAAATAATATTTTGTGAACTGCGATTTTCGAGGTTTAAATCGTGTGATACCACGTCTCAGGATTTTATTCTTCGGACTTTATATAAAGCCACAAGTTTTCGTCAATAAAGCAGCAATGATTTGGGATTTGGAATTTAAAATTTTTCATAATTTGCAATATACCGGTAGCAGTGGTAGAAGATGTGATCACAGAGAAATAGCTGCCAAGATTTTGATGAAATTATATTTAAAAAGAAAATATTATAGAATGTTCTTTTGAGTCATAAATACTCCGACATCCAATTATATTTTAAGCATTTGTTTTAAAATTAAAAAAAGTTTATATATATATATATATATATATATATATATATATATATATATATATATATATATATATATATATATATATATATATATATATATATATATGGATCAAGATAGGTTTTTCATAGAGACGTCGAGTAAAATATGTTTTATTAATATGCGGCAAAGTGAGGCATAACAATCAGATGAAGTATCAGCAGGCTCTTAAAATTCTCTCTTTTTTGATTGTAAATTGGAGAAATGTTTAACAATAGGATGTATATTTTAGGAGAGCAAGTTCGCTTAACTCTTCAATGTTTCAAATATATCTTTTTTCATATTTTCTAAGACTCTAAAGTCAACTTTATATTGACATCTAGAGAGTGTGTCGATTGTGGCTTTATGACAACTTCATCGTTTTAAGAAAACTCTAGAAGAAAAAGTCTCTTTGAAACAAAGCTATGCCAAAATTCTTAAAGTTTTCTAAATTGGATAAATAATTAACAGTTTCGGTCATTTAAAGCCCAGGAAAAAATATAGTTTTAAATATTTTTGGTTGCCCTTATAATTAGATACTGTAACGCTTGAATTATCATGGAAAAAGGCTCCAATATCTAGTGATTTTAATAAATATTATTTAATCTTTTCTAAAAGTAAAACTCATTAAAAATTTAAAAATGTTCTTCCAAAATATGTTGCAAAAATCTAATGATGTACAACAAATAATATTACTTTTACAAAACTTTATGTGCGGCATAATGGCAAAACTTGCGAGTGTCATTTGACACCAGTCAAATTTGCAAATCTCCATTTAGCCAATTGCATTTGTTGTTCTTAACACTGTCATTACTGCCACATTAGAAATGCTAAAAAGTTCAGACTCTAAAAATTCGTTAACAAAAAACTTTAAATTATTACTATGCTGTTGCTGCCACAAATGCTGAAAAAATAACAAACAAGCAAACAAAAATCTTAAAACTGTCAACACAAAAACAAATAACAATAAATGTTAAAATAGTAAAATTTTCAAGAATAAAAAAAAAAACTGAAATAAGCCTTTGTTAGCAGTTTTTTAAATAAAAATTTTATAAAACAAATACTCATCGTAATGCTCTTTGCGCGCGACAGTTGTTGTAAACAATACAACAAAACAAACAACTGAATGAACAAACCAAAAAATGTATTGCTGTTGACAGTCGCATAAAGCAACAATTGCAATGTATTACAACAACTGCAAGCAAACTCCACCAACACTACCAGTAAAAGTAGTCAAAAATTTTGCAACGTTAGAAATTTTTAACAAAAAAGAAAAAAGGGAATTTAGCTTAAAAACCAAAAATGTTTTTATTTTTCTTTTAGTTTTTCTAGTATATGCAAATTTTTTTTTTCTTGCCAACTCCCTCATCGAAAAAATATAAATATTTTGCATATTTTTTTTGGAAGATATTTTATTTTTTTTTTCTTTTCCGCAAAAAAGTCATTTTTCTATGACTATATATTGTGCAGTAAATTTGTATATAAAATATGTAAAATATTTTATATTTATTTTGTTTTTGTCGTTGTTGACATTTTTCTTGTATGCCTGAGTTGAGCTGCTGTTGGTGTTGGTTGCATTGTTACTACTACTGTTGCTGTCTATTTTTATATTCTTATACGTTTCTTTGTTTTGGTGTTTTTTTTCTCTTTATTTTTTGGTAAGAAAATCATATCATTTTATCTTTATAACTTCTTCTTGCTGTGACTGAGACTATTACTACTTTATGTTGCTCATATCATAACATAAGCTTAAAAGTATCATAATAATAAATACGATATGACAGTGAAGTCAGGGTATAATGAATTTGTTTTTGCAGGTATATTAAAAGAAAATATATGTGCTATAATAGAAAGGATACTGCTGCTCTTAGTATCAGAGATATTAAAGCCTGAAAGGCTACGTTAAAGTATTTATGCGAACAAATCTGTATACCCAATGGACCACGCCCATTTTTTGTTTCCGAGTTTTATTGAGTTTATAACTATTTGCACAGAACTTCCTTAATGTTTCACCTTACATGAGACCCTCGATTCTCAAACTATCTGTACAAAACTTTATTGTGGTACATGCTTTTGTTTAAAAGAAATAAGCATAAAAGTATTAACCATGTTCTTATAGTATTTGGCCCATAATGTTTTCGTTTATCACCCGATTTTGCACATTTTCAACACTAAACAAACCTTATATTAGAAAATATTCGAAACTAATTTCGTCTCCTAGTTTGTTCCCTCCGAGTCCTATCCTACTTTTAGCAGACAGACAGACGGGCAAAGCTAGATCGGCTCAGAATCTTACCAGGGTCTTAAATAATTTTTTCGACATGTTACACATGGAATGATGAACTTAATATACCCCCATCTTTTTTATTGTGGGTACCCAGCAAAAAAAGAACTTGAAAACTCATGATTTTAACATTGTGTTGTCATTGGAAGGAAGTATTTAATGGTGAAAAAGAGCTGTAGAAGTTAATTTTTTAACCCATGGTTGTCATTGGTAGAATGTTATTCTTTTATACTTCTTGTTCATTGCTCTTGAAGCACTTCTTTTAAAACTATGTTTATATAATTTTTTAATAAAAATTCTGTTTTTGCCCTATTAAATAATAATAAAAATGCTTTATAATTTTCCAAAAAAGTTTAAAATATGCACTTTGTTAAATTTTGAAGTTGTGAAAATGTTCTTTCTTGGAAGAACTTCATCTTTTTTTGCTGGGTATAAAAAGCTAATATTTTTCGAATATTAACTTAATACTAACATTTATATGGAATTTATAAACGATTAAGTGATTTTTGGAAGAGAGGTTTATATGGGAGGCTATGGACCGAATTTTATGAAATTTGGTACATAGGTTTAAAATTATATAAAACTTCTCTGTGTCATTAAATTGTTTGTTATATTAGATATTTATATTTATGAGCATTTAGTCCTATTTAGACCTGTTTAAAATATTTACATGGGCAAACAGTCAACCACCTAGACGGATGGACGGACATCGTTAAATCGTGCCAAAGCATAACACTTTAACCACCTATGAGGTGCAGTGAATAAAAATGCATTGTATTTTAGACAAAGAGAAAAAATTAAAAAACGGCCCCTGGACTGATCTTTGTTATATCCAAATATATTTGTTTTACTCTTATCAGCCTATAATCACTTATTTAAATAACACTATGCAACAGTATTTTGGGGGCGGAATCATTACGATTGCAATTAATAGCTCTTGATATGTGTAATAAACCATCCAAAGGATTTTTCGCTGGTAGGCAAAATTTTCGTTTTATGACCACTTATGTATTTTTGACAACTTTTATATTTTTGTACCAAGGTAGTTACAGATAAATCGAAAAAAATAATATCAATATATTTCGAAGCTAAAATAATTCTATATAAATGTTTAGAGTATTTAAGGGGAAATATTTCATTAGAACTTTAAATTCATTTATCTTACCTTATAAGGGGTCATTTCTAGTCCGCTTTAAGGAAATGACATGAAAGTCGATTTCAACTTGAGTTTAATGGGTTAATATGTTCTACAAATATTTTCTTCTTCAAATTTTACTGAGGGTCTCCAAAGATAAAAAATTCATCCGATTTATCATATGTTGTTAAAAAAGAAAATTAATAAATTTTCCCACATTTCTTATATAAACTCCTAAAACTAGGCAATGAAATATAACGTACGATAAAATTAAAAGTTTTGTACAAATCGTAGACAAAATTAATAATAATTTCATCAATTTCATTTGTTTGGATAAACTCTTTTCCGTATGAACTTTAGATCTTCGGTGACCTTTAGTGAAATTCGACGTAGAAAATTTTTGTAGAATATTTTAACCCATTAAACTCAAGTTTTAATGGACTTTTGTTGAATTTTGTTTAAACGGACTAGAAATGACCCCTTATTATTAAAGATAAATGAATAGAAAGTACTAATGAATTATGTTAAAATATTTGAGCTTCAAACTTTATTTATATTAATTTTTCTATTTATATGAAACCTCTTTGGTGCAAAAATAGAAAAGTTTAAGTTGTCATAAAACAAAAATTTTGCCTACCAGTGAAAAATCCTTTGGAGGGTTTATTACACATATCAAGAGCTATCAATTGCAATCGGAATGATTCCGCCCCCACGCGACGATCATCAATTTGTTGCATAGTGTAATTTAACGGTAACCTTTCATCCGTCCGTTTGTCTTTTATACGTTCTTAATTTTGAAACCAACACAATGAAATTTCCCATATCTGCCCTAAAACTACACGTATAACTTTCTAGGCATGTTTTCTCTATCCAGAGCATTTTAAAGCTCCCAGATTACATAAAAAGTTAGTTAAATTTAGCTTACTAAATCCAACTAGTACTGACGGAACTAGATTTATAAATTTCTATCAGGGAGCGGAACTATTTGGATTTATAAATAATTTTCTAAGTATCTGCAGCTCTCAGATGATATGGAAAATTTTAATTCGGCTTACTTATATAAGAAATCGTCCTATAAATCCTAATGGAGATAGATTTTGAAATTTCTATCAGGGAGCGAACATTTCCTAAGCTTGTTTTCTAGTTCCAAAGCAGACAGACAACGTAGAAAATTAAATTTTTAAAGAGTTTTAAAAAAGTGGGTTTAAAGTATGGCTGTGGCATTCGATCAAGATTCCACCTTCGGCACTGGTACTATATGTGAGTCAAATTTAGTAAAATATGCTCAGCCGTTTAGTCCTGATTTGCACACAAACAAACAAACTTGCAATTCGTTTTTATAATATAGTGAAAGCTCCCATAGGCGGTCAGCGATCGTCACGCTGTTTTTTGTCCTTTAACGGGAGATGCCGTCTATGGGATATGGTACATAACAATTTTTTTTACAAGCACTACATCTTTTTATTTCAAAATTTAGAAGTGATTTCTCTTTTTTGAAAATGACATCAGTATTGACAAAAGTCAACATTAACTTCATATACGAAACATTCATAAAATTTATTCCATTTAAGAAAAATTTTATTTGAAAAGTGTTTTATGATTTATCTATATTTGCATTAAGGAAGCGTTTGAAAAATTTTACTTAAAGCTTTTTAAAGTAGAAAACTAAAAATTTTAGTTTCTTTTGTTTTTGCATCAAGCGACGTTTTGCATTTTTATTTAGACTTTATCTATAACAGTAATAAGGGAATGGAGAAAAATAGGAAATTTTTCGCAGAATTTTTATTTATGAAATTCATTTTATGGAATTTATGGCTTTGTTTGAAAGTTGCCTGAATATAGCTTCGCTTTTACTCAATTTTCTTAAAATTACTTTTTAAATTTTGCCATTTTTCGTTGACGAATAACTCACTTAACTGGCTAAGGGTCAGACTTCTTTCAACAACACTTTTATTAAAGATTTCTCCAGGAATTTTAAAAAATAAAAAGCATGTGAGAATATATTTGACATATGACATATGTTGACATATTACTCCATTTAAAAATGACAAGATTAACTTGGGGAAAATTATGAAAGTGGCCTGGCCTCGATCATTAGCAGCACTCAACTACATTTTTATATGGCTGATGACAATGTCGCTCTGCTTATTGTGCCGAATTTCTATGGCCTTTGTTCAAAGAAATTGTCAAGACTTGTAAGAATATAAATAAATCCTTGACCCATCATCGAGACTGTCTTCAGGACCCATCATCGAGACTGTCTTCAGGTCTTCAGATGTGTTCCTAGATAACTAGGAACACATCTGTTTTTAAAGATCAAGTTTTAATTTTCACTTTTCTAGTATGAAGAATTTTTAATCAAGTGTAAAAGACAAAGTTAAATCAAAAACTTGATTTGCTTGAAACCAGCAAAAAGTTAAAAAGCTAGAAAAAATTAAAGAAAAGATGGAATATAAATGTAAACACGGACTAAAAAGCATCACATTACACAATATTCGGTACATTTCTTTTACCGTTTACGATTTTTGTCCGGCTACGAAAGATGTTTTCTTTAAATACAGGTGTCCGCATCCGCCCAAGAGAGCGTCCGCCTAGCGGAGATTTATTTATTCTAAAAATGCCACCTAAACCATGGGACCTAAAAAATTGCCTGCTTACCGGAGCTGTCCGGCTATGGGGGTTGTTCGTTAAGGGAGCTTTTACTGTATATGTATATAAGAGGGATTGTATTTCCTCCTGGCATTAGCAGACTTATAGCCTAGTATGATTATATTTCTATCAGATTCCCAAACAAATAAAGTTTTTTTTATAATCTTATAATACTTTGTTCATTTGATGATTAGGATAAGAATGATTTTATAACTGTCTATCAATATTACCATTAAATTTCTGTCTTTAATAAAAAAAAAAGAAAAAAGAGCATCTAAGTTTGAAAGATTTACAGTTGATCTAGTGTTAATAAAAATCTTCATTTTAGCCCTAATCTACTGTCAAAAATATACTTTATTTCACCGAAAAAAAAGCTTATACCACCTTCTTTTCAAAAAAAAAAAAAAAGTTATTGTGCATTATATCTTTATTCTTTATCTTTTAGCAAAGAAGTTAACACAAAATAACACATACGAGTGCAAATAATAAAAAACTCAAATGGAAAGACGTTCTTTTGTTTGAATTTCCATAAATTTCAAATTAGATTTGTAATATTATATTCAAATGGATTTTATGGTAGATTGCATTCTGTGGCAAAATGAAAAAAAAAACCCTAAAAATAATAAAAAAGTTACACACATACGTACAGACGTTTTTCATGTGTCATATATAAAACCAAAAATAAATAAAATTGACTTTACTTGTATCTTAAAGTTTATCTTCGAAATTAGTTTTCTTTTTCCAGTAGGTGGTTGATATTTATTTTACAAATTAATTTATATTAAATTTATTCATATGTATGATTTGGTTTTGTTATCTAAGTAAATAATTCTAAATTAAATAGTGTTATGATATAAATCAATTTAAAGTATTTTTTGTTTTAATTTAAATATTGAAAATAAATACAGATTTTTTGATAATTTGGCAAATCAAGTTTGTGGTTAAAGATTTTATTGCTAGTGGTTAATATTTATTGTTTTTCTTTTTTATACTTCATCCAAAAAGAGTGGTAGGTATATTAGGTTTGTCATTCCTTTTCTAACATATAGAAATTTTGCCTTAGACTTTTTAATGTATATTAGGATAGTCCAACATAGTATGAAAAAAAAAAAAAAAAAAAAACAAAGTGTATCGCTTATTAAAACGTACCTCAAATTATGAAAGGACACATCTTTAGTAACATTTTAGCCAAATTTTCTACGATGATTGGAACAGGATGCTACGCGGCCATTTAGGTCGTAGAAGAATAATTATGCTCATATTTCGTAATTTATCCAAAACATGAACGAAAAATATTCTTTTTTGATCCAATCATCTTAGGAAATTGAAGTTTGGCCAAGTTTTTTTAAATAACATCTCCTTTCATAATTTTTGGTACTTTTAATTTTAACTCGCGAACAGGAATTTTGGACCACCTTAATGTATGTATAGTGAATATTTAAGACAATCTGCTGGGGTAAAATGTGTAAACAGTGGCGATTAATTGATTTTAAAATTAAAATTTTTGTACTAAAGTTGGATACCGAATAAAAATAGACAAAATTATGTATCAATATCAATTAAAATCTTTAAACTAGATTGCGCAGTAGGGCAGAATCGAAATTTTTTTGAAATAAATCTGTAACTTCTGATCGGCTGTACGCATTTGCATGAAATTTGGTATAGGCATAGCATAGGAGTGTACAATGTTAAGTTTGGAAGGGGGGACTGACCAGACCCCTCAGGGGCGGAGCTAAAGGAGATCAAAGTTTGGTACCTCTGACTTGCAAATTTTTTAATCGCTTGCCAAATTTTTGTTTCTCCTCCAATTTCAAATATTTTTATACATTATTGTTGGAACTGATAAGGCCTACAAAAAACATGCTTATTTATCTCTTATAGTTTTTGAGTTATTTGCATTTGAGTTTTTAAGTACCTCAATTTTGCATGTTCTTGGTCCATTTTTTTTCATATATATCCTAGTATTTCCGACCGATTGGCATAGTTTCGGTTCTGTAAAAGATATTGATTTCAATCTTTTTCTGTATAACGAAGAATTATGTCAGCTAAGCAATGTAATTTAGATGAAAAAAATCGATTTTCTGATTTTTGAAATTAAAGTAAAATTTTTGTTAAAAAGTGGTTTTTGAGAAACCCTAAATATTTTATCTGTTATAAAATCTTTGTTATTAGAGATATTTTACCAAGATGTTCGGTGGAAGTAGACTTTATTGTATAAAATGAGAAAGTAAAAAAAACTTCCCAAAAAAGCGCCAAAAATCCCAAAAATGTGTTTTTTCACATTTTCGGCTGTAAAATCCACATTTTTCCGAAGTCCCGATAACTTTGATTAAAAACTTTTAACAACATACTTACTATAGATTCTTAAACTGCATTCCGCTTGCCGATTTGTGCTTTGGGATTTTGAAAAATATAGACTAAAGTCAAAACTTACATATAAAATAGGTCAAATTTTGGGGAGGATTTGTACCTTGATCACTTGAGTTATTGGGCTTGTTTTTTATTTTAAAGTCATCTCTGTGAAAATACTTTTCAGAAAAGTATAAAATTATTATATGTTGTTAAAGAAAATTTTATTTTAGAGAATAAAGAATGTAGATACTTATTCGGCCAAAAATGCAAAAAGTCGTAATTTTTGCAATTTTCAAATTCAAAATAGTTTATTCTTGGACTCGGTAAAAATATCGACTTAAGATTTTTTGTATTTAATAGATAATTTTATTCTTTAATTAGCTAAAGAAAAAACAAATAAAATCGGTCGGAAATACTAGGATATATATGAAAAAAACTGAACCAAGAACATGCAAAATTGAGGTACTTAACAATTCAAATGCAAATAACTCAAAAATTATAAGAGAAAAATAAGACATGCAAGCATGCTTTTTGTAGGCCTTATCAGTTCCTACAATAGTGTATAAAAATATTTGAAATTGGACGAGAAACAAAAATTTGGCAAGCGATTAAAAAATTTGCATGTCAGAGTTACTCAAATTTGAGCCCCTTTAGCTCCGCCCCTGAGGGGTCTGGTCGATCCCCCCTTCCAAACTTAACATTGTACGCTCCTATGCTATGCCTATACTAAATTTCATGCAAATGCGTACAGCCGATCAGAAGTTACAGATTTATTTCCAAAAAATTTCGATTCTGCCCCACTGTGGATTGTGTTGTTTTCTTATAAAGAGCTGTCAAAGTTGAAAAATTTTAAAATTTTTTAATTAAAAATGGAACCATCACCTTCGGATATTTAAGTGTACTCTTCTTCAAGTATTTGTATATTATACTTTGTCCTAATATTTTAGTTATTTTTACTACTACTTATCTTACATATTTTTCGAGTTATACACATTTGAAATTTCAAAAATCTCAATTTTACAAGATCTTGTTCAAGATTTTTCCATATAAAGCCAAACATTTTCAACCGATTTTATTATATTTTATGCAATAGGTTAAAAAAAAAGAAAATTACCTATCGAATATAGAAAATTTTGAGTCATTATCTTTATTGAGTCAAAAGCTAAACGATTTTGAATTGACAAATTTGCAAAAAATAATAAGTAAATGGGCGGAAGGACGGACATTAGAATTCTCTAAAAAAAGTGCTAAAATTCCAAATATTTATTATTTTTTTACTACTTGACCAATATGAAAACTAAATCTAAATATAAAGTATTGATATTAGCTTTCCCTGAATTAAGTGCCATTTTCGGCCCATTTAACCCAAATGTATAGACGGACGGACATTACCATTCAGCTAAAAACATCATATAATTCTAAAAATGCATTTTTTATTTACTTATAAATAGGAAAATTAAATGTGATCATTAAAGTGTTGATATCACCTTTCTCAGAATTATGCATAATTTTCGACCCATTTAACTCTAACGTATAGACGGACGGGCAGACATTACCGTTCTGCCAAAAAAAAAAATCTTAAAATTCAAAAACTAAATTTTTTTACGTATTAATCAATAAAAAATAAAATGAAATATTATCAGCTAAAAACAAAATTGGTTGATTCGACATTCTGTTTTCCATTTAGATCGATATACTAGTATGGATCTAAATATTTTTAGAAAGTACAAACGAAACAAAAGCGCGCAAATTTTGGTCTGGTCGGATCGAATAAAAATGTACAGAAAAGTTATTGAGGAGGATCTAAGCTTTTAGAAAAATTATATTTTAGTCACTTTGTGATAACAAGAGTTAAGCTACAGGGTTTCAACCACCTCAAATATGTTAAACTTTCAAAAAGTTAGGTTACGACTTTCAAATCTCAAAGATTTGTGTATTTTTAAAGGTTTAAGGTGAAACTAGTAAAAATCTATGATCCGTTATATATTAATTAAAATATTCATTTGAATATAAGGAGTGAGATCGAAAAATTCTTAACATACATAATATTCAATAACTTGGAAACGGTTGATCTTAGAGTCTTCACTATTTTTTTAATCCAAAAATATGTGGACACGTTGTGCTTTCTTAAGAAAAGAAGAAGTCTTTTTTGCAAATATTTCTTTATGCATATTTTGGTATTTATAGATCCCAATGTATCAAATGACTTTCCTGTTTTGCCGCAACTGCAAAAAGCTTGTCATACCATGAATTTTGTATGAAATTTAGCTGCTTATCTCTAACATTGCTTCGAGCATTAGCAATAAAAATTCTTGAGATACAAGCTGCGAAGATTCTGCCACCACCTACGTTTCTTCGTCAATTATAGAGCTTGAGTATTTTTGTATGAAATTTGGTTTTATATTCCGAGTCCTATTTTTGGCACCAAATAGTCGAAGCACTGAGAAAACTGAGCTGATTTTCTACCAGATGTGCTTGGTGTTCCTTTCAATATGCCTTAAATTTTCTGGTCTTCCCAATATCATGTGGTCCTTTTTTTTACCGAACTAGGTTTCACATCAATAGTCAAATTCACCTGATACTGTTTAATATCATTAGAAACGGTTTTACGGACGACATTTAATTCTGTGGCCAATTATTTGTAAGACCTATTTGGATTTTTTGAAATTTTTTAATAACTTGTAGGACGTAAATCTTTTTCGTCACTTATTTTGATGAAAATAAGGACAAATTAACATGGTTGTTATTAAAAATAATAACTGAAGTATTTTTCCATGATAACTAGATCAAAAAAAAAAATTTTGAATATTGATTCCGAAAAAAGTTATGAGACAAAATGTGTGTTAAGAATTTTTCGATCTCACTCCTTAATTATTTTTTAGAATTTAATCTTTCGGTTAATATATAGCTATTTTCCAAAATAAATTTATTTTTATTTTGCTTTAAGTTTCCATAATCTTACAGAAAACTTCATAATATTTATGAAATTATTCGAAACCTTTTAACAGCTACTAAGTATAATACAATTTTATCATAATCATTAACCATTATTAAACTTTATATTTTGCTTTTAAAATATGTAACTACACAATAGCGGGAAGCCACTAAATTGAATCTCTAAGTTTGTTTAAAAATACAAAACAGAACAAAAAACGAAACTCAAAACTGACATAAAACCCTTAACTAAAAAAAACTTTTACAATATGTACTCTCTGTTTATATTCTAAAATAAAAGGACAGACAATTGAGAAAAAAACGAATGAACGAAACAAAAATCTAAACTGGAACAAATTATCTTCAACGATGAATACAGGTGAAATGAAATTAAACAATAAAGAAATGTTTAAACCATTTTGGTCATAAAAATGAAAAAAAAAAAAAAAAAAAACAATAGTAAAGAATTATTAACAAATTATGGTATTTTCTAGAGAATATTAAATTTGGCAAAAAATATTTGTTTTATTCCGAACATAGCATTTACAGACATTTATACACTACAAAATTTCATATCTAGCTTCATAATTTGTTTCTCTTTTTTTCTTATTTAAAATGAAAGGATAAACTCTGCAACCTAAAAAGACAATACAACTGAAATTCTATTGTTTAAGAAAAAAAAAAAAAAAAAAGGAGATTTGTAGTCCCTTTTGGGGAAATTCACACAAAAAGTTTAAAAATAAAAAAAATAAAAACATATTTTAAACTAATGTACAATGATTGTACAAATGTATAGAATATTTCTATTCTTCTTTTTGTTTTATTGTTTCTTGTATTTATGTTATAAATTGCATTACAATTCCTATTTCCGGTTTAAACGAGCTACATCCTATGGCTAATAGAAAAATATGTACAACAAATACAATGACAATATATGTAAAAAGACAAATATACATATTTTTCAAAAATATGTCTGCCATATGTATGAATTTTTTTAAAATTTATTATTGGCCTTTATACATATTCTATATGAATATGTTCATACTCTGGAGGAATTTTAAAATATTTTGTATGTTTGTGTATATGTGTTTTCAGGTATGTGCGAATATGTTTGTTTGTGTTAGTTAGTCATTATATTCAATTTACATATTTCCTTTAAATTATAATCTAGACACATATTCACTGTTATTATTTGACAGTGAATGGCATAAATATTTTTACAGAATACTAGAGAATAAATTATGAAATGTGAATAATTTAGAAATATATTATGTTTTACTGTGAATTTATTTAAATTAATTAATTTGCTGAAATGTACTCCAAGATGAATGCAATAAGGAGTGCGTTAGAAAAAATATGATCACATGTTTTGCGTCCTAACATTTTTCGGAAGCAATATATAAATAATTTTTTGATCTAATTTTTAATAACAATCATGTTCATTTGTTGTGAGTTTGATCAAAATGATTGACAAAAAAGATGTACGTGCTAAATTTTATAAAAAAAAAAAAATTCAAAAAAATGTAAATTTGTCCTAAAAAAATTGGTCAAAAAATTAAATGTCTGTTTCCAATGCTATTAAACAATATCAGCAGAATTTTACCATTGATAGGAAACCTGATTCGTTAAAACAAAAAAGTCCACGTGATATTGTGAAGGCCAGAAAATTGAAAGCATATTGAAAAGAACTCCAAACACAACTGGTATAAAAGCAGCCCGATTAGCTTAGTGCTCTGACTCGTTGGTGCCAAAAGTTAAAGAAAATATGGAATTGAAAACATACACACAGAGAAAAAACATGGTTACAGCATGATCACTACAACTATTCAATGTTTATATAGCCGTTTTTCATTGATATGAATAATACTGTGTTCATGATAGCAACGTTTATGATTCTGTTTGATCATTAAATGATTACCCACAATCAAAATTTTAATATGGTTGACTGAATTATAATATGCATTTAATTATTTTTATATGAAATCATATTTATGATAAATCCAATCATTTAGTCAATTCTATTTAGCTAATTCTACAACCATTCAGTTAATTTTACAAATTTGGTTAATTCTATAACCAATAAGCTAATATTTTTATTTACTTTTAATGCCTTTTGAATACACTTTTTTGTATATCAGTCCAGTAGTTTGTTAGTATATTAATTCTCATTTAGTTTAGATATGAACAAATATAAATTGCAAAGGTTTGTTTTTATTCAGTATGATGAATGTACCACACAGGGATGATAAATGTGATTTTCGGTATTATACTAAATTGAATATAAAATTGTACTTTTTGTGACGTAATTGTACTAAAATGTTAAAAACTTCTTCTGTCCAAATCTTTACAATATTTCTTGATCAGACTATCTTTGGAAAATTTCCTTTGAGGTCTAAAAATTAGCAGCATTATTATTTTAAAAAGTCAAACAAAACTGAATTGACCATTTCAATTTGACTTTAAAGTATCGTTCGAGTTGGTCATGGACAATTGTAAGATATACGTTTGACTTTACCTTGATAAATTGATAAAAGTGTTAAATGAAGATAGGTAAATCTAATACTAATAATGGGATTTGCATGAGCTTCGACTTAAAAGTAATGTTTGGAAAATTTCAATAAAAAATTTTAGGTAAAAAATGTCCGATATGAGCTCAATAAACGCATATCCAAAAGTTATGTCAAAAAATAAAACAGTGAGGTCTAAAAATGTCTAAATGATAAAAAATTGTTGTGCAAAAATTTTGTTGCATTAAAACCAATTTTAGCTACTATTCCAAAATTATTTTTCAAGAAATTCAAAAATTTTCTAAAGGACTTTTATTTCAAATCAATTAAATATTTTGTAATTATACTTGTATCACTGGGGTACTGCTGTACATTTGAAGAGCGAATTGTACTGAAAAAAGTACAATTGTACTGATATTATCATCCCTGGTACCACATATCGTGGTACAAATGAATATAAATATGAAAACATGGAATTATATATATGATAAAATGGAATTATATATACGACAAAATGGGATTATATATATGATGAAATTAGTTTTTATATATGTTAACATGGGATTATTAAATGATAAAAACATGATGAAATTGAAAGCTATACTTAAGAAAAGGTTATAAAACTTACTAAAAGTTATTAGTAAGGTTATAAACCTTACTAATAAATTAAAAATTGGGATAATAATAATGATTACATACAAATATACTTATTGTTACATGTAATCATACATTACAATCATAATATGTTGCTTTTAGTTTATGATCACTGGAATCATATTTTTTCTTTGCGTGTATAAAATCTAAAAAATTCCAGAGAGAAATGTTGCAAAAAATTTAAAAGCCTAGAATAGGGCACGGAAATTAAAATCAAATATTCCTGGTATATTTCAAAGAATGTTTGAAAAAAAAAGGCTTATACCTTTCATAAGAGAGCATAATGTATATACAGAGTTTTGGACCGATTTAGCATCATGTAACTACGGTAAGAAAGCTCAGGAGTGGTACCAAAACAATAACATAGTTTTTGTACTAAGAGAGGTCAAGTTTCCAAATTGTCCGGAGCTAAGACCAGTGGAGAGGTATTGGGCTCTTGTCAGAAGAGAATTGAAGAGCACAAAAAGGTATCCCAAAATATCAAAGATTTTAAACTGTTACAAAAAAGTGACTGAAACAACTATCAAATCTCTAATGGAAGGGTTCTCAAAAAACGTTCATGAGTTCATAAGTAATGATTAGAACTTTAAAAATTATATTTTTCTGTGAACTGTAATATAATATCAATTAAATATAAAAAAAGCCATATTATTGAATTTTATATATGTTAAGATTTTTCGAACGCAACGCTTAAGTAAAATTGTTACTAAACTGATCAATATTTCCTTAAAAGGTGATGTTTATTTATAATTTAAATTTGACCAACGTCGACCATATACAACAATTAACATTATAACGGTCGAAGCGAAATTTTACAAAATCAATTTACATATAATAGTGTAGTATAAAATATTTGTTAGAATACAAAATAACTTAAAATACTTATGATTTTGTAAATGCAATCTGTTTTTTTTTTTTTTTTTACTTTTTGACCAATATAAAAACCAAATGTTAATATTTAAATACTGATATCACATTTCCCCGAATTAAGCTTCATTTTCGACTCATTTAACCGCAATGTAAAAACTGAAAAAAAATCTTAAAATGCACATTTTTTACTTAATAATAAAGAAAAAATAAAACGTCACCATTAAAATATCGATATCATCTTTTCCCGAATTAAGCGCCTTTTACTCCAATGTGCGTCGAATAAAAATTAAGACTAACCAGCACCACCATAGGTGGTTGGGGTATTATGTGTTTTTGCTGATGTTTGTAACACATAGAAAAAGTTATCCAACCCCCACCTTAAAGTATACCAATCGATTCAGAATTACTTCTTAAATCAATCTAACGATGTCCGTCATTCTGTCCGTCTGACTGGCTAGACGGCTGGCTGGCTGTCCATGTAAACCTTGTGCACAAAGTACAGTTCGCAATTTTGAAGATATTTCAATGCAATTTGGCACATGAGAGTCCTATGATACAAGGACGAAGCATTCTGAAATTGGTTGTGATCGGTCCATTATTTCACCTAGCCCCCATACAAATGTCCCCCCGGAATAGAGTTTCAACTAGGGTGATCGACGCGGTTTTCCAACCGGTTTTTTCAGTCAATGTGCTGTCGGTTTTTTCAAAATGTTCATTTTTCGAATGTCGAATAGACCGGTTTTTTTAAACACAAAAAACCGGTTTTAAAAATAGCACTTTATTTCAGAAAATATGTACTAAATAGTGATAGTGATATTTGAAAATTTAGGAATAATAATTTTTTAAATATTCATAAAGACTGATTTCTTATGTTTTTAAAATATAGTTTAAGTCTTAATTGGAATTTATTCTGTAATATTAAACAAATAAATAATTAATAATTATCCTGTATGACCCATTATAATTTTTTTGATCCATTACCTTTATTTTTTAAAGGTTTTGTGTTAAAAAAGTTTCACGTGTAGAATCGTTTCAATTGAGACTTAACTAATATACTATCTCCATATTAAGCCATGGTTTCTGTTTATGCTAACTAAAATTTAGATGATTTTTTCTACAATAGTCATCTAGATATATAATTTGCTTAGCATTTTTTCTCTTCCCAGAGCTTTCTGAAGCTACCAAACGACGTAGAAAAAAAAAATTTGGCTTAATTATAAAACTTTTTGTCCAACAAATCCTAATGCAGCCATATTTTGAAATTTGTATCAGGGAGCGGATATAAGAGGATTTATGTGTCTTTTTCTAAGAATTTGTTCTCTTTCTAGAGCTTTCTAAAGCTCCCAGAAAACATAGAGAATTAAAATTCAGCTTAATTATTATCCTATTCGTCCTACAAATCCTAACGGAGCCAGATTTTGAAATCTCTATCAGGGAGCGAAAATACGTGGAATTATATATATGGATTTAAATATATCTTTCCTAAGCAATGTTTCCTTTCCAGAGCTTTCTGAAGCTCCCAGACGACGTAAGAAACTAAAAATCGGCATACTTATAAAACTATTCGTTCAACAAATTCTAACAGTGCCAGATGTTTCTATCAGGGACCAAAAAGTCTGTTTTGGTATTAAGAACTTTTGAGTTGCTATACTTATTGTTTGCTCTCCAAATCCTATAAAAAACTGTTTCTGTATTTCGGCCAGGGAGCGCATTTACGACGATTTTTTTATTTTGAAAGGTTTACGAATTTGAAACTTTAATCAATATAATTCCAATAAATTTGAACGGCTTCAAATAATTGACTTTGATTAGGGAGAGGAAGGTGTCTAAATGTTGTTCATATTTTTTTCTTTTAATTTTCGGATTTGTTTGTGCATATTTTCATTATTATATTATTTTTCCTAACATTGTTAGGCTTTTACGCTTGTATTTAATAAATTTTAACTTAATTATAAGAATTGATTTTTTTAAAGAAATGTAGTCTTTTGATATAAATATTAACTTCTGCAAAAAACCGGTTAACCGGTTTTTTCTGAATTTCAAAAAGTACAACCGGTTTTTTTAAAATACCAACTATTCGAACTATTCGAAAACCGGTTTCTCAAAAAAGTCGAATAATCGATCTTTAAAAATAAGAATTTAATTTCAAGAAATGTTTTTAATTATTTTTTGCTATTCTGTCATTTAGTTTATGTATAAACTAAATCAATAAGTTAAATATAATACCTCTAAAAAACTTGAATTTTATTTTTTTTTCTTTGTTTTTTGTCTAGAAAGAAAAAAAAAAGGAAATTTTCTAAATCAGAGTAGGGATTTTTCAAAAAGACTACAGTTAACACTGCTGCAATCGAAGCTTTCGCTCAAATATAAGGAAGAACTTAAAGTTGTGGCTTAAATTCATTGAATATGGAGATATATCATAATTTTGAGGTTTCAAAGAGGATATTACATGCGACAACAATTTTTTCAGGTTTTTTTTTTTTTTTTTTATTGGTGGCTAAACAGAATATTTAAATTTTTCAAATTTTTTAAGGTAGGGGCAATATAATGACAAAAAATATACCACATCAAATAACTGTAAAGTTTTTCTAAATATATCTGATTTTACCAGGATAGTAGATGGATAGAAATAAGATTTAAGTATTTTTTTATTTACAATTTTCCATTAGAAGAATGTAGCATTCAGCATGTAAAATTTCAAAGAATTAAATCATATTTATTTGCTACTGTACTGTCTCTCTAAACATATGAACTAATTCGTATCAGAAATATATTCTATTCTAATATTGTTTTTTGAATCCTTTACTACAAACTTTGTGCTTTTTATTCTATTGTTTATGTAAACGTGTAAATTTTAGATACATAGATGTACTTATACATATATGTAAGTGTGTGTGTTTTCATACATATACATAGATATTCTAAGTAAATATGCAAATGAGTCTTTAATATTTGTCTCTCTCTCTCTTTCTCAAAAATTTATAATTTTTTTTTTGGTCGTTGTCATTGTAGCTCTTTGGAAACATTCCAAATTCCATTTGTTGCCGGTGAAAAGGATCTCGTGGTTTTAATTTGCAATTCAGATGTGCGGCATGAGTTATCCGACAGTGAATATCCAACAAGGCGCAAACAATGCTTGGAGGCACTCAAGTTAATGGGTCTGAAGAGCTATAGAGATGCAACAGACGGCAACTTGTCAGGTAATTCATGCTTATGTTATTATTGTACCCCGGTGTAAATGTGTATCCCATGTAAGTACGTTTGTATTGTATCCATTATAAGGAAGATTCGTTTTTGATTTCTATTTCTAGTCTTTTGTATTTAATGTTGTCTTTAGAAAACCATTATTTGACGACAACAGTATTTAGCAACAAACATTATTTAACAAACAAAGGGGTCATTCATACGTAGGTTTAACACAAATTTTATTTGTATATATTCTACCATCTCTTGAGTATTTCTTAACTTCATGTCAATGGAATGGCATTAGAGACTATGATAACGATGATAATTATTTATCACTATTCGCATAATGTTGTTGACAATTTGTTGTATGTTATTAGGAGTATGGTTTAGCTTTGTTTGTAACGTATGATGTAAATTAAGATTTCAATTATTCGTTGCATTTTAACTACGAGTAATGTATGCAAAAACTACAAAAATTGACTATAATTTTTTTTTAGAATTTTACTTACATCTTATATTGCAAAATCATTTTATATTAGTTACTTTTAATGGTAGGTTTTTGACCAAAAACACAATTTCTAATTACATCACAGTGGTCCCAAAACGAAATTTTTTGGAAATAATTCTCTAACTTTAGAACTACTGGATATATTTGAATGAAATTTCACATGGACAATTCTTAGGTGATTTAAAATTTCATTTATGATTTGATTGAAAAAAAATTTTGCACATAATAGTCCTTATAATTTTCTACAAAAGATATGCTTATATGTGTGGGTTATCTCTTTTACTTTAAGAGATATTTGCACCAAAGTAAAATTTTGACCCATTTTTGTACATGTTTTTTAAGTTTTTTTAACTTGGCGGGCTCAATTTGAGTTCTAAAATTTTTCTAAAATATTCTTTGGATTCTGTACAAAATTCTAAACAATTTTCATGCAAGAATCATATACCTATGTTGTTTAGATAAAAAGTTTTATTATTTAGAAGTAGAAAATTTGAAAAAAAATGTGGTTTTTTGTGATTTTTTTCAAAAAGGTGGTAACATTTTTTACATTAAAATCCATTATTTTCCTCTGAACCATACATTTTTTTCATGTTTCTAAAAAAATACTTAACATAAATGAATGTAAAATAAATTCGAGGGCAGTTGTGGTAACAGTCTCCCCGCAAACCCTAACAGAATTTCTTTAATTTTAATTTTTGTTTTTTTTAGTTTTTTTGTAGAGCTCAAAAATGTCAAAGCTGAAATTGAAAAAATAATACCTTGAAAACTTACCTACATATGTTAGCTAAACACACAAAAAATATTTAATAAGCCAGGGTGATCAGGGTGATCATTTTACTAAGACAAGTAAATTTTTGAAGCAAGTTTTCCCCGAACTAGAACTTTGGGTATTTGGGAGTAAGAAAATGGGAATGTATTTATATTCTTCTTCTTCTGACAAATTTTTTTATATTATACAAAAATTTCACAATGATAGCTTAATTAATGTATTTTTTTTTTTTTTGAGTTAATTTTTAATTTTTTTTTTAATATAATTTTTTTTTTTTTTTTTTTTTTGAAAAACAACACTAAAAACAAAAAATTTTCGTTTTTTGATCAATTCAATGAAAAAATTTAATTCGAATACTTTATTATTTATATAGCATTAATTTTTAAGTAATAACTTTTCCAACGATATCAAATACTTGCATAAATACTTTACACAGTCGTTTAAAAACTAACTGAAACTTTACCCCTTTCGGCAAAATTTGCACATTTTTATGGTAAATGTATGCTAAAGCATTCTATATACATAAGTGTACAGCAGTTTCAAAGTGTTTTTTTAAATAACTTTGTGTAACTTTTGAATCGTTCAATATATTTCAATGAAATTTCACATAGTTGGAGGAGCACAAGTTTCTAGGTGGTCTTGGATCAGGGGGGAGGACCGCCGAAATGGGTTACCTAGGATATTATATAAGAAATAATTAAAAGTATTGACCACTTTTGGACCAAACGCACCAAAACATTTGGAAAATATCTCAGTAATGAGTATGTTTAATTTCATTGAAATTTTTTTAACGGTTCAAAAGTTTTTTTAAATATTTGTGCCAAATTTCGTCCCCATACGTTTTCCCGTTCGAGACCTATCCTGCTTTCAACAGACGGACGGACATAGCTAAATCGACTCAGAATATAACCAGGACCCAGAAAATATATACTTTGTGTTGTCGTAAATGATTCCTTCGACATGTTATACTCGGAATGACAAAATCAATATACTCTCCATCTTTTTGATGGTGGGTGTAAAAAAGTATTTTGTGAAAAAATACCAAAACAGGTAAAATTTTGACCCCTTAAGCGTTCGAATTTCCAAAAAGTACCAAACTTTTTTTTTTGTAATTTCTTGACAACATATGAATGCGATAAACATACCAAAATAGAGCTTTTACTCTATTTTTATGAATTTCCAAAAAGCATAACTTTATCTATTAAACTTTTTTGTATCTCTATTAATTAAATAAAAATAAGTTTACCGAGTTAACCCGTTTTTACCCCTAAATACTTCAATTTCCAAATATTCTGTCATAGTGGATCTATTTGATAACAAGTAATAAGCTAGTCAGTCAGTTAATCACTCAGTAAAGTTACACTTTTATATATTTATATAGAATATAAAATTAAAGATTAAAAAACTACAGTATTCATAAAAGTTAAACCCTCTTTTAACCTTGTTTTTAAAGTTTTAATCATAATTATAACTTATAAGTAAGTATATGAAATTCCTAAACTTCTTCCCTATAAAAAATGTTTTCCTAAAAGTAAAATAATGTCAACCTTAAGCTATTTTACTAAAAAAAAAAAAAAAAACTTATTAAAACGATCTGATAAGAAAAAGGTTTAATTCTCATTTTTATACCAACAAATAAATTTATTTTGCCCTTTGGGAGCCATCAACAAGGTAATGGTCGTTGAAGAAAAAAAGTTAGAAAAAAGAAAAATATAATTTTTTTATATTAACTTATTAAAACACTTCAAGACTTAATTTCCGGTTAAAATAAGGCGTTACAGTGGAAAACACGAACATGAAAATGAATAAGTCTAAAAAGACATGACAACTTATTGTTGAAAAAATGCTTTGTTACCATAAATACTTTATTTTTTAAAATATTATATTAATATGCTTGATATATAAATCAACAACAAATCAGCTTACAAGCCTAAGGATACTTTTAAAAACACGAGGCATTAATATGTATGCATACTCTTACAAAG
This sequence comes from Protophormia terraenovae, assembly GCA_951394005.1. Classification (NCBI taxonomy): domain Eukaryota; kingdom Metazoa; phylum Arthropoda; class Insecta; order Diptera; family Calliphoridae; genus Protophormia; species Protophormia terraenovae. Next base: position 74,688,895 of record OX596076.1, on the reverse strand, counting down.
CATTCTTAAGGCTATACGATAGAGAGTAAAAGTATCTTAGGGTAAGAGATATATTTGCAAGATACTCTTGTATTTTGTTTTTACTTTTTTAATATTATTAGTAAAGTTAAAAAATAAAGAATCATAAACATCTGACGTTTAACACTCAACATTCTCAAGGTATCATTAAAAATTAAAATGATATTAGCGTGAAAATTCAAATGAAAAAGAAGATGAAGAACATTTCATCATACTTGCTTTATTACTTATAATATAGTGCTGTTGCATAAGAAGCGTGACACGTCAAATAAAAGTAAAATGATATAAAACGGATATAACAGGCTTAAGTACATGAAAATTTTTTTCCTCTTATTTTTAAGAAAAAAATATTATAACCATTGAGGCGTATAAGTAACAACTGAAGTAGTAAGTGAATAAGTGACAGTAGTTGCTGATGATACTTTTAAAATAAAAATTTACATTCTTTATTAATTTCATTTTAAAATTTTGTATTGTCATGAAAAATGAAGGTAATGACAATTGTGAAATATGTGTTATTTTTTAAAAGTGTTAGAATCAAATTCTTCAAGGGAAGCTTAATGTTGAAAAGTTATTTTTAATGCTTTTTTTAAACTTAAAGAAAATTAAACAAATCCAAATGTTTCAAGTGGTAACCAAAAAATACCAAAAAGAAGGACTTAATTAACACAATTTTTTCTGCTCACTACAATGTTAAAGGTAATTTTCGTTGTGCGTTTTTGTAAAGATGCGCTGAGCCTAGCGGTTAATTTTGGGGAAATTGATCCACTTTTAGGCAGTATATATCATTTTTTGAAAATGCAACTTTACCGACCATTTGGTAAGCATTGGTATTTGGACACACTAAAATTAATACGTATTAGGTCATTTGTTACTTATGTGCCATGCTCAGACTTTCTTGAGTTTTGAGTATTTTAATTCGGAAGTATTAAAAATAGTTAATTTTAATAAGTGTATTTCTAGTTATACCCTACACCACTGGTTGGGGTATTTTGTATTTGTTCAGAAATTGTAACGCAGAGGAAAAAATCTGCGGGCACTCAACTTAAAGTATACCGTTCGACTCTTAATCACTTTCTAAGCCGATTTAACGATGATCGTCCGTCCGTCTGGTCGGCTGGCTGGCTGGACGGCTGGCTGGCTGTCCACGTAAAGATACAAGTCGCAATTTTGAAAATATTTTGATGAAATTTGGTATATATATTGTTTTTTCAATACAAGGACGAAGCATATTGAATTTTAGTTATGATCGGACCATTATTTCACCCAGCACCCCACAAATGTCCTCCCGGAATAAACACACAAAAGATATGTAATAAGATAATAATAATTATAACGGCAGGGTGACCATTTTATTGAAAAAAAAGTAAATTTATGAAGCAAGCTTTCCCCGAACTGGAATTTTTGGTTTTTCGGAATAAAAAAGTGGGAATATATTTATATTCTTTCTTTAAGGACAACTTTTTTTATATCACACTAAAATTTCATAATGATAGCTTAATTAATTTATATTTTATTTCAGTTCAAATATTAAATTTTTTTTACAAAATAACACTAAATACAAAAGTTTTTCGTTTTTTGATCAATTTAATGAAAAAATTTTTTTTTCTAATACTTTACTAAGTATTTATATATTATTATTTTTCAAGTAATAACCTTTCTAATGATACCAAGTACTTGCATAAATACTTTACACAATCGTTTAAAAACCAATTGAAACTTGACCCCCTTCAGCAAAATTTTGCACATTTTATTTCATTTCTATGATAAATGTGTGCACAGCAGTTTCAACGTGTTTTTTAAAATAATTTTGTGCAACTTTTGAACTTTTAAATATATTGCAATGAAATTTCACACAGCTATTACTGAGGCAATTGCAACTATTTTGGTGGAGCACAAGTTTCTAGCAGGTCTCGGGGCAGGCGGAGGACAACCGAAATTGGTCACCTTGGATATTATATAAGAAATAGTTAAAAGAGTTCACCAATTTCGGAGGTTCTGCTCCTGTCCACAGACCAGCTAGAAACTTGTGCTCCTCCAAAACATTTGGAAAATACCTCAGCAATAATTATGTGAAATTTTATTGAAAAATATTTTACGGTTCAAAAGTTACATAAAATTATTAAAAAAAAACACGTTGAAACATACATAAATAAGTGCACAGCAGCTCAACGTGTTTTTATACCCTACATCACCAAAGGTGGTTGGTGTATTATGTGTTTGTGCAGAAGTTGTAACGCAGAAAAAAAATCTTCGGACCCCCACCTTAAAGTATACCGTTCGACTCAGAATCACTTTCTGAGTCGATTTAACGATGTCCGTCCGTCAGTCCGTCTGGTCGGCTGGCTGGCTGTCCATGTAAAGCTTCTGCGCAAAGTACAGGTCGCAATTTTGAAGATAATTTGATGAAATTTGGTACATATGCTTTTTTCAACACAAGGACGAAGCCTATTGAATTTGATTATGATTGGCCCATTATTTCACCTAGCCCCCATAGAAATGTCCTCCCGGAATAGAGTTTTAACACACAAAGATGCCTTAAAAATATGAATATTTTAATGAAATTTAGTACAAATAAGTTTTATATCAACAACAATCTGCCTGCCAAATTTCATGAAGATCGGTCCATAACTGACCATAGCTCCCATATAAACTCCTCTCCCGAAAATCACTAACGTGCATAAATCCCATACAAATGTTAGTATTATGTTAATATTTAACACAAGTAAGTTGTATATAAGTAAAAGCAAAATTATGTAAATCGAAATGGTGTAGGGTATCATATAGTCGGGCTTGATTGACTATATCTTCTTCTCTCGTTTTAAAATAATTTTATGCAACTTTTGAACCGTTAAATCAGTGTTACCGTTTGGCGACTTTAGTCAAATGTCGACTAAATGAGACTTTTTAAAACTATGTGATAAATGACGAGAAATTAAGTTATTTAAAACATATCGACCCATTATATATAAATTTCAACAAATAAATGAGTCATTTTGAGATTGTTTCATAGTATAGTGATATAAAAAACCGCGGAGTATTTATAAATGTACTGCCACTGTTAGTAACTAAAAATAATAAAGTCTATGAATCTTTTTGGATTAAAAAAAAGAATCGAAGAATATTATATCCTAATTTATATTTTTACATTCCACATAGCAACTAAATTATCAATAATAAAACCAGATGGTCTAATAGACTTAAGTCAATACTTGTGGATCCATGCGTTCCGTCCTAAATCTGTCTGACGGAGATTTAAAAGACTGAAGTACGAGTGAAGAACTCGTACAAAAGTAGAGAACTTTAATTAATTAAAAGATAAAAATGTGAATAAATCTTTATTTTTGCAATAATAAAAATTGTTGTAAAATAATTATAAATTTTTTTGTTATAAATAAAACAGAATTTTGTAGTTTTTCTTAAAATACAATATTTTGTGTGTTTGTTGTTATTAAATAAATCAATTTTATGGATTTTTGTTAGGTTTTAAGCAACTGGCCCCCTTTTTTTAAAAAAATCCACTTTTTTGGCGACTTTTTATTTTGATATTCCCTTTTTTGGACACTTTTTAAAAATTCTCAACGGTAACGCTGCGTTAAATATATTTCAATGAAACTTCACATAGTTATTGCTGAGGTATTTTCTAATTGTTTTGTAGGAGCACAAGTTTCTAGTTGGTCTATTGGCAGGAGGAGAACCTCCTGCCTAAATCAGGATTGTCCATGCGAAATTTCATTCAAATTCATTCAGGAGTTCTAAAGTTATAGAATTATTTCCAAATAAAAAATCGTTTTAGGACCACTGTGCATTGCCATCAATAACATAACTTTTTCATGTATTTTGTAATGAGCAGAATATTTAGTATTGTGCCAATTTTGATTACCAATATTTTTCATATTGGTAATAAAACCAATATAAACTTTTTTTAATATTAAAAAAATAATTTAATAAAAAAAAAAAAAAAATCCAAATAGTTTTAGAAATTGCTTTCGGTTTTTTATCAGTATAACGTGGGCTATGACATGAAACCTTGTTTGTTAAATTATTTATATTATACTACTCATTTTTTCTTCTTAAAAATCCATTAGATCTAACGACAGTAAATAATTATTTTAAACTCTAGTTTAATACTCTGAAATGACATCTCAAATTACTATTCTCTTTTTATATATTTTTATAAAAATCATGTCATTCACAATTATTTGAAATATAATCATGATGCCATAATGATTGTCCTTTGAAAAGTAATATAAAAATGAAACAGAGTGTTAACATAAAAGATGTTATTTAATGACTTGGAATAAGTGCATTTTGAATTTGAATTAGAAAAAATTTTTGAACATAACAAATCAATTTATTTTGTAAAATAAAAATATTATAAATTCAATTGTATTACAGCAAACTCTTTGATAACTGCTACAAAAACACTATTTGACATTAATACCATGTTGAAATAAAATATAAGAAAAATAAAATTATATAAAAACTACAGGAATATAGGACATTTGACGCCGTCTGTGCACTTTGTTTTTTTGTTACTTATATTTTTATTTATACAATGTAAAATTGATACTATGCGTTTTGTGTAACATTTTTATTTCATTTTATATTTTTTCAGACACAAATTGAAATTGTAAACAAATACAAAATGTAGTGAAAAAAAAAAAGTGGGAAAAAAAATCTAAAAAAAAAAAATTCATGAAAATCATTACATAAAATTTCTTTGGAGTGCAATCGCATTCATTAAAATAAATCAGGCATCAAAGACCAACAAAGAATTTTTCTATTTTTTATTTTTTTTTTAATTTTTTATATAAAAATAAAAATATTTATTTTTTTCAAATAGTTTAAATTTCATTGAAGGAAATACGAAACATAATTTTAATAATGACGATGATAAAGAATGCGTATAAAAAGAAATAAATTTTGTATGCTTATATTTTTCATTATATTTTTCAGTTTTATTTGTAATGGTTGTCATTACTTTGGAGGAAATATCTATGGAATTGTGTTATGATAACGTTAGGTGAATGCATTTACAAAAAAAAAAAAAAAGTATTTAAAAATAAATTCTTTAAGGTATTAATTTACAGGAGTTGTTATTTTTTAACTATTGTAGGTTTGACATTTTGTTATTTCAATTTGTTATTTTAGCAAACATTTTAAGAAATAATTTTGCTTAAAGAATTTTGAGAAATGAAAAAGTAGTTACTAATATATTATTAGAAAGGGGTCGAAAATGGCGCTTAATTCAGGGAAAGGTGATACCAATATTTTAATGATCACGTTTTATTTTTTTATTGATTATTAGTTTAAAAAAAAAATCATTTCTAGAATTTTAGTATTTTTTTTAGAAGAAGAGTAAAGTCTGTCCGTCCGTCTATACATTAGAGTTAAATGGGTCGAAAATTATGTATTATTCAAAGAAGGGTGGTATCAACACTTTAATGATTACGTTTAACTTTTCTATTTATTAATAAGTAAAAAAATGTATCTTTAGAATTATAAGATGTTTTTTGGCTGAACGGTAATGTCCGTCCTTCCGTCTTTACATCTGGGTTAAATGGGACGAAAATGACGCTTAATTCAAGAAAAGGTGATATCCAAATTTTGATGTTCACTTTCTATTTTTCCTATTTATGAGTTAGTAAACAAATGCATTTTTAGAATTCTAAAATATTTTTTGGCAGCATGACAATGTCCGTCCGTCAGTCTATATATTTGGGTTAAATGTGTCGAAAATTCCACTTAATTCAGGGAAAGGTAATATCAAAATTTTAATACTTTTATTTAGTTTTTATATTAATCAAGAAGTGGAATAAAAATATTTTTCGAACTTTAAGATTTTCTTGAAAGAATTCTAATGTCCGTCCATCTGTCCGTCTGTTTGTTAATTTTTGCAAATTTTCCAATTGAAAATCATTTAACTTTTGACTCAATAAAGATAATGACTAAGAATTTCCTTTGTTCGACAGATAAATTTGCTTTTAACCAACTACATAAAACATAATAAAATCGGTTGAAAATTTTTGGCTATATATTGAAAAATCTTAACAAAGATTTTGTAAAATTGAAATTTTTGAAATTTCAAATGTATATAACTCGAAAAATATATAAGATAAGTAGCACATGCAATCATGTTTTCTAAAGGATTTATCAAGGACTTTAAGGTGATATAAAAATTTTGGAAATCGGGTTAGGAACAAAAAATTTGCTAGTGATTAAACATTTTTCATGACACTAGTACTCTATTTTGAACCCCTATAGTTCCGCTCCTGAAGCGTATATTGGATTCTGCTTCTAAACTCAAAATGCTACTGTTTTCTGCTATGTCTATGTAAAATTTCATGCAAATCCAATTTGAAGTTACAGATTTGTTTCGATTCTTCCCCACTGTGTAATGTTTGATAAAGCAAAGAAAATGTCTGGCACTTAAGCTGTTTTTTGTATGAAATCTACAGTTTTTTTGAAAAAAAGAAATTATTTTCTCAAATTGGGCTATATATGCGCACGATATTTTCATAGTATTATAGTGGGCTATATGTACTATTTTTTAGAAAATTTTCAAAACAAACATCCTGTAACATTTTAAGTTGCATTCCATGAAAGTTGAAAATTAGTGTATTTTAGGATAAATTTCAAAAAAAATAACAAAAATATTAGGACAAAATATAATTTACAAATACTTGAAGAAAAGTACACTTAAACATCTGAAGTTGATGGTTTTATTTTAAATTTTTACGTTAAAGGACTTTTTATTTAAAATAAATACACTGAATTCTGATGAAAATTGAATTTTTTACTATTTTTCAAAAATGTAAAAAAAATTCTTAACTTTGACAGCTCCTTATAAGAAAACAGCACAACCTAGCTTAAAGATTTTAATTGATATTGATACATAATTTTGTCTATTTTTATTCGATACCCAACTTTATTACAAAACTTTAAAATTTAAAATTCAATTAAGCGCCACTTTTGACCCCAACGTGCGACGGCAAGGAAGAAACTTACTTTAAACTGTAGGGATAAGTAAGTGAAAATATATATATATATATATATATATATATATATATATATATATATATATATATATATATTTTTTTTTTTCAAAAAATTATACTTTTAACACCCTACAGCAAAAAAAAAAAAAAAAAAACAAATAAAGAATTCTCACTGATGTTTGTAACCCTTAGTTAAAATTTTCTTTTAATCACATCGAATCTATTCTTTTAATCACATCGGATCGATTGGTACTAAATCTTTGTTCCATGAAACACTGCTCGGATGGAAATAAAGTACATATGAAAAAAATTGAAAATGAAATGAATGAAAAAAATTCAAAAAATTATCTAGTAAAATCCCCTTGATATAATATGGAATCAACATTTTTACACCTCAAACGTGAACACGTTTATGATAAATTTTGTAAAGCGTTTGAAGAGAAGAAAAGATATTTACGCTACATTTTGAATTTTTTATTTGAACTTCATTTTGTTTTTCCTTAACAATTTCCGTACTGTAAGAGTAAAATTTTTTTAAAAGGAGAAAATATAAGGAAAATCAGAAAAATTTTAAAAGTTTAAGTAAAACTACACTGCCGGTCAACAAAATCTTGAACCTAGATTATCGTGACATTAAAAAGGGAATTATTTTTAATATAATTAAGATAATTATTTTTTTTCATCTTAATTACTAAAGTCTTGAATTCAAAGATTTTTAATACTTAGCAAGAAGTAATTAATAAAGAAATAAATACGAATTTTAACGGATTTTCTTCCAAAATATGTATTTTTTAAGGTAATTTTTTTGGGTCATCAGAATAGGTTCATGAAGAATAAAATTTATTTGCGTCAAATATTTCTTATAATCGCCCATAATTGTGTGTTTTCCTAACATTTTCAATAGTTTTCTATAAGAATATTTAAAATTTGGTCGCATAAAGAAAAGAGCAAAATTATATCGTATGGACAATTCAGACTTAATCTATGAAATATGGCGAAGAGAAATTGTGCGAAGTTAAAATATTGTCAACAACTTTTTAGAAAATCACTTCCGCTATGAAAAAAATATGAAAATAGGTACTTATAAAGCAACAATGAACGCTGACATTAGATTCACCATTCGAGATGCCTCCAATTCTACTGATTTTGCGTCAAAAATTAAACAAAAATCAGGTATTTAAGCAAGTGTTTTACCGTAAAACGTGTTATTCGAAATCCAATGCCCCTAAGAAGACTAAAAATTATAAAGAACCCATCTCTAAATACCATTCGTGAAGTAAAACTACCCGTAATCTAAAGGAATGAAACATATTTTTCTATAGGATGAGAAAAATTCAATATGGACGGCTCCAATGGCTTTAGATATTATTAATTTCGTTATTTGAGAAAAGAAGAATGCTAAATATGTATCCCATAAAGCTGCGAAGGAAGTGTTATGGTGTAAGTTGCAACTTCATATTATGAGAATTTATATTTTCTTCGCATAGAATTACGGAAAAAACTTACTTAGTGGAAAAATAATTTTTACATTTAACACACTATTTTAATTCCTTCCATGTACAATCCTGCTCGACAATACCCATTTTCACACTATAGGAGTGGTAAAACAATGAATTCGACTTCAAAATAATACCACTTCGGAGTGGCCAGCATACTCTCTCGACCTTAATATAATAGGAAATGTATGGAAATAGCTGTCACGTAGTATCTATGAGTCGGACATACAATACGAGGACAAAATATCATTATCTGAAGAGATTGGAAAAAGTTGGAGCAAATCTTATTTGTTACAAGTTGAACATTTTTGCAAGTCCCTTTCAAATATAATTTTTTAGGTTAAATTGAATAAGAAAGGCTATTTTCATTATTAATAATTTCCTAATAATAAAACAAAAAAGTGCGATATTAATCAAAACATCTTGTTATTTTACTGAATAAATAATGTTGAACCTATTCAGATGAACCAACAAATTTACCTAAAAAATCGCTTGTTGGAAAAAAATCATTAAAAATCGTACTTAATTATTTTGCTTGTAAATATCTTAAAATTGAGTATTTTAAAAGTTATTATGAAAAAATATATTAATTTCATTATTATTTTAAAAATGACAAGAGTTTTAATGTAACGAAAATGTTGAACCTATACTGTTCACCTGCAGTGTAATTTCATAATTTTTTTTTCTTCTGACACTAACGTTGATTTGTGGTTTTATTAACGACTATTTGTGCATTCAAAATCTGTTCGCATTGATAATTTTTATCAATTCGCGCAAAGGCTGTGGAGGCCTGAATTTAAAACTTTCAAATAAATCCTAAAAATAGAGCTTTGGCTTTACCAAAATCGAAACGGCGTGATTTTACAGAACTTCTAAAGTACTATCTGCGCATGTCAAAATTATTACAGAATTTTCAATATTTATCGAAATACACTGAAAAGAAAAACTTTTAATTTTATTAAAAAAAAAAAAAAGTTGGTTTAAAATTTTTCAAAACTATGAGTAATAAAAAACATACCTTGGGATCGTTTGTTGAAATTAAGTGAATATCGATTTTAGTTTGGAAAATATTGTTGTTTAAATATTACTACTCATAATAATATTCCTAATAAAAAGCGCGATTTTATTATTATTTTTTTTTGAAGTGAATTTTAGAAAAATTTTCAAATTGTTTCTTACTTGAGGATAAATCGAAAATTAATTTTATTATTTAAAAATTTTAACTATAATGCGAAATATGTATGTGGGGTTGATTTTTTAAATCTTAAGTCTTTAAAATATTTTAACGCCATCTGAATTTAAGTATTAAGCAAATAAAATGCTTTAATTTGAGATCAATATTAACATCATTTATACTTCGCGATAGTTGTCAGCAAGCAAAATAAGTTTAAAGATGAATTACGCTGTAGCAGATATAAATGACGTTTCTTTTTTTTATTTTATTTTATTTTTTTTTCATAATATCAATTTTAGTTATTTTTTACATTATTCTTTACAGATATTTTTCGATGATATAAAATCATATTTTACACTGAAAAAAATCAGAACAAAATGTTGAAATTTGGTGAAAATTTTCGAAATTGCATAAAATTTTAGCACATATTTAAAAAATTTTTAACTCCATTTTGACTCGGACGTGAAATTTATTAATAAATCCGGTTTACGCGATATTTTAGACGATTTCTATAAAAGCGGAATTTGTCACTAGCGTAAAACATAATTTTACAAATATTTACGCCAATTATATGAATGTGTGTGATGATACTATCCCATGTCTAGTTTCTTGATATCAACGAGATATATATTAAAATGTATGTAATCGCTTAGTCTTTAAAATTCTGCCCTCTAAATTAAATTCACTGAATGACGCAAATTTTCTATCAAAAAAACTGCAAATTTTCAAATATCATAAATTTTTGGTTTAATTTTTTTATCAACGCATAACTTTTAAACGGATACTAAACCGGATGCTTGTTATACAACAATAAATTTCCTAAGTCTTATCTTTCGACTGGTTAATGGTTTAAGTCAATAAGTTGTAAATTGTCAGTGCAAAACTAAAATATATTAAAAAATCCTCGATAGTTTCAACTCTTTTTTTTTTAATTTTTTAGTTTTAAATACCTGAATATATATATAGGATTTCATAGTTATTTTGTAAGATCTACAAAGAGCCATCAATACTTTTCCTAATTTTAAAACAAACTTTGGCAATACAAGTCACTTAAAGTAGGTTTCAAACAATTTCAAAATTTTTTGATTTTCCTCATATACCGATTCACAGATATTTGTGTACAATACCCAAGGAAATGAACGTTAGCCAATAGCCGGGTACACAGTTAACTTTATGTGCTACGTCTTATATTTTGTTTATATAAATTTTTTATTCAAATCCACACCAAAAATAAAAAAGTATGTATGGGAATGTTTCTCTGCGTTACAATTTCTGCACAAACACATAATACCCCAACCACCACCTATGGTGGTGTAGGGTATAAATAGTTTTAAGGCACATGCACAATTGTAAAGGGTATCATGTAGCCAAGCTGAACTGACTATAATTTTCTTACTTTTTTTATATAAGAAATGATAAGATCACAATTTTTTTTTAATCAAACTAAACGAAAAACGACCAAAACTATAGAAAAATATTTAACAATAATCATAAGTAAGCAAAAAAAAAATAGGGAATTCTAGCAAATAAAAGAAATGAAAAGAAATCCATTATCAAGTGATTATCTGGCCACAAAACTTGCAAGTAAAAAGAGAAAAATAAACATAATCCAAATAGAAACACTTTCAACAAAACATATAGTGGAGAGTAAACATGTAGCAGCAATTATGCTTAATATAAAAAATTATTGTAAAACTAAGGTATTTAAAAGGGATTTTTATTTATATTTCCAAACTGTTTACATAATTGTACCTCCCTAATCTTTACTGAATTTGTGTTAAGGCGATTTGATAAAACTATTCAAGTAAAATATAAGCTAAGTATTCCTAATTTGACTTATTTTTTGCTATAAAATTTTGATTTAAATATTACTTCCTTATTATGAGCTTTTCTGTTTTTTGCAAATATACTTTTGTACTCCTTCTTATATAAAATATGAAAAGTTAATAGAAAGCCAAAAGAATAACATTCTTATATACACACACACCCCCCAAGATTTTTACTAAATGCAATTTAACCAAGTATAAAAATTGCAAAAAATAAAAAAATAAAACGGAAAATCATTTCTAAATTTCTCTAGCGTCTATAGTTACTATAACAATAAACACTAAAGAGTCTGTTGACACACAATAAAAGCCATCGAAATTCTTTTATATTTAAAAAATTTTTTTTTGCAACGAAGCTGCAAAAGCAGTAAAAAACAACCAAGAGTTAGTTACCCCATAATACTAAGTATATTGCAGTGGCAAGTTAGGGGAAGAAAACAAAAAAATAATATAGAAAATTAAATGAAAAAGTCTATCAGAAATGAAATCTTGATCTCTTTAACTTTTTTTGTGTTCCGATTTTTTTTGGTTTGTTACAAATGCATTCAAAGCCAAAAATAATATTTTGTATGTAATTCGTGATGCTGGGAAAGAAGAGGGTGAGGGAAAGTAATATAGTTTTAAGTTTTAATAAGGGTGAAAGTTTAAGGGCCTTAAGGACATTCAAATTTTATTATTTTCTTTGTATGAAGTATGTATAACTCAATAATAATCATGTTTTTTTTAGTATTTGAAAATTAGTATTGTTTATTAAAATCTGCTAGAATATGTGAAAAAAAAAAAAAAAAAATAATAATTTATCATTATAGGATACTTAAAAATATGAGCTGTTTATCATTTGTACCTTTGATTTCAATTTCGTTACAACTTAAGTAGTTCAGTTATGTTTAGGGTCGACTTTCGGGATCCACGTCCAACCTTAAGTGAGAATTCAATTGGTTTACCCTTTCTGGGGGTTAAATAATTCAATAATTCGGTTAGAATAAATTATTGTAAATTCTTATGTGTTAAATAAATTACTAGCAGCACGATGATATGTAGGGATTCAGTCGGCTACTTCTCAATTAATACGGATTCTAATATTGGTAGTTGTGGAATTCGGGTATTATGCAGCAAGCAGGATCGTTGATAATACTTTGAAATATCTTATGAATAAAGTTTAATAGTTTCTTAAAAACTAAATTACAAAAATCAGACTCTGATGGGAATAACAGATGGTTATTCACTGTGCCAAAACCGTTGACCAAAATCACGGTGCCGAAACTAGCAATCGGGATCCAAGATCCGAAAATAACTACAGAAATTGTGACATCGGGATTGACGACCGAAGTTGTGGCGCCGAAAAATATGGAGAAAAGCCGCTGTGTCCGAAACATGCAATTAAAATGCTGTGCAAAGTATCCGCCTTAATAAATAATTAAATTAAAAAAAGGACTCGGCTGTGTAACTAAATTTTCGAATTAACGTATGCTTTCATTATTTCATTTACTATCATTTTTTGTAGTTTCTAAAAAATCTTAACATATATAAAATTCAATAACTAGAAAACGGTTTTTCTTAAAGTTTCGCAGAAAAATATAACTTTTATAGTTCTAACCATTACTTATGTAATCGTGGACCTTCTTTTGATAACTCTTCCATAGAGATTTGATAGTTGTTTCAGTCACTATTTTGGAACAGTTTGCTCATCTTCTTTTAAAATCTAAGATATTCTGGGACAACTTTTTTGTGCTCTTCAATTTTTTTTTTACAAGACCCCAATATCTGCCCACTGGTCTTAGCTCGGGACAATTTGGAGAAATGACCTCTCTTGGCACAAAAACTATCTTATGGTTTTGGTACCACTCCAGAGCTTTCTTTCCGTAGTGACATCATGCCAAATTGGGCCAAAAATTGTGGGCACATTGCACTATCTTATGAAAGGAAGAAGGCTTTTTGGCAAACATTCTTTGATGTATATTTCGATACTTATAAAGCCGACTGTAACAAAAGACTTACTTGTTTTGCCGCAACTGCATAAAACTTGTCATACCAGGAATTTTTTCAAAGAAATTTTATTTGCTTTTTGGGTCCTTATTTTAACATTATTTTTATCTGCCCAACAGTTTCGGAGTTATTCAGAAATTACTGTCGGAAAAAACAATTTTTCTTGCAAAATTTAAGTATTTTTCATAATATTTATTTTAATAAATTAAAAATCCTGTATAAAAAATTTGGTAAAACTATGATACAAATAAGCTATAGTATCAAAATTGATGCATAAATCTTGATTTAATTAAGAATTTGAATGATGAAACATCAATGAATTTAACACGTAGTTACCATGGGAGGAAAGTGATCCATCCAAATTACTGAACAGCATGTTATGAAAGATTGTCTTTTGGCGTCAGACTTTTTTTTAGTGAAATGACATAATTTAAAATTTGTTCAGTAAGTCTTAAGGTATTTCTTCCATACAATTGTAAATATTAGATTTAAACCACTTTATTATAGTTAGTTTATTACTTGCTCAAAATAACTGTGCCTAGTTTCGGCAACTTGTGAAAAGTTTTCGAACGGAAAAAATAATTATTATTGAAGTCATTTAGCTTTTTACAGAGCGATTTAATCATTCTTAAAACTCAATAGTTATGAAGTAAACAAAAATAACAAATTTACTCTTATTCACCCTGTTGCTATACAAGAAGAATATTCTTTTTTCAAATAAAAAAATTTTCACACAGTTACAGAAATCAAGTAATAATTTCGAATAATTTCAAATTGTATTCAATGAAAGTGTTGTGAATTTAGAACAACTTAGAACAACCTACATATTTTGCTGGGTATTAGTGTCCCGTAAAAAAATAAAAACTCATAGGAAGACCCCTCAAACGATGCGTAATATTGTGCTGAATATTTAAAAAAATTTAAAAAATTTTTCAAATTAGTCTTCAGTTCCCCACCAACAATTAAATGTCAGTAGCCTAGAAAATTTTGTAAAAAAGTTTTTAAACTTTTCCTCGAAAAGAGTATACAAAATGTGTAATTTTAAGCCAGATATGAAAGAATATTTAACATAATTTTTTAAATAATTCTGGTACAAAATCCGTCATTTTTGAATATCATGCGAAAAAAAGTTCAATAGCTTTTAATGCAAAATGGATAATTTTGTTTATAATTTTGTTTCTTTTATAGTTGAAATATTAAAATTTACTTTGTAGTAACTATGACCCATAATAAATTATTAAAAAAATCACTAATATTTGATACCCATTTCCCGAAAAACTCGATACTTTTTTGGCCAAAACGTACCAGAATTAGTATTTTCTATCGCTCGTAGAGAACTGTAGATAAATTTTAAAAATTGCTTAAATATTTTTTCTATAATTTCCTACATCGAAATCTCAAAAGAGCGTTTCCACAGGACACTCGAATATTACAGTACACTCTAATACAATTAAATTGAGATATAGTTTTTATTCTTTAAATTAAAATAGGTGGGTTAGATAGAATTTGAACAAGAATCTTAGTTCACTTTTTTCTATCACGTATCGTTTTTTTGTGATGGACATGACTATTATTATCCTATTTTAGGCATTCACATTTGTAATCCTAGAGAACATTTTGTCCAATTAAGGTAAATAAAACTCCAATTGATGCCGTTTCAAATTATCTGTTAGATATTTTAACAATTGTTTTTTATCCTTTTTATATTTTTGGAGTTGGATGAAATATATATTCGTGTAATGACATTATTATGTGCGAAATCTGGGCCTTAGTTATTACACTGACTACATTTTAGCCATATTTCTAATATTCTACATGCACTTGGTTTATAATAGAAAAATAGTTATTTTCTTTTCACGATAACAAACAAAAAGTAACTACATAGAAAAATGAAAAATATATTTAAAAATATAATAAAAGCATATGAGTTCTGTACAAAAATACTTAAGAACTTATAAATGAAAGAATGAACAAATGAATGGAAATAGTAGATGTATATATAAATAGGTATGCCAGTAAATTGAATGCCATATACTGTTCAATACTCCCTAACATTCATTCCATATTCTGACTAGAGCAAAAATGAACGTTTTTATTTATTTTAAATAAAAAAAAGCCAACAAAATTTTTTCCGATTTAAAATGTTTTATTAACTGGCTTATACTGAGTATAAAATGTTTCTATTTTAGTTAAGTTTTCTTTATTTCTTTTGGTTTTTATTTATTTCGGTAAATGTCTTTATAATTGAAATGACATTGGCGTTGGTGTTGCTGTATTTTATATATATAGACCTGTTTCGAATGGAAATGTATTTAATTTATTATCTCTGTTCCAAATTGGATTAATGCCAAAACAATTATTGCTGATTTTAAATACTAAATACAAGGAAATAAAACTGTATTTTTATTATTATATGAATGTATGTCTAAATAAATAGTTATTTGTATAGGATTTCAAAAGAACAGACTCTATAAATAATAAAGGAGAACGAGAAAAATAATAAAAAATAGGAAGAGTCATACAATTTAAAAAAGCAATTGAGTAAAATATTTCGAATTTCCGGTAATTCTTTCAATTTACGGAAATATTGTGTTTTATGTTTGTGACAACCGGAAAAAGAGTTGAAACATTTAAACATAAAGACAAAAAAGTCTATAATTTTTATTTATGTATATCAGAAGGTGGAGTGAATCTATAACATTGAAATAAATTTAAAAATGTTATAGCTTTATTTGATTTTTCTTTTTAAACAAAAAAGCATTATTAAATTCATTAACTTTATACTCCTATTTTTAAATAATTTTATTTTTAATATTCGTGAGCATTTTTAAGTGTTTAAATTCAAATTAATGCTTTTTTTCAACTACCATTTACTTCATGGTTTACATCGGAAATCATTAAGTGTAAATTATATACATATGTATGTGTACGGATACGATGTATAGTTACTGGGTTGAGTTTAGTTTATTCATGTACTTGCACCTTTACAATAATAACAAAAACTAAAAATAAAAAAATATTTAAATAACTTTTATACGCAAAAAAAATGGCAGACATACGACAGTAGACATAAAATTGTATTAAATTAAGTTAAAAGGGGACAATTTTATCTTATTATTAGGCTTTAGAAAAAAATTTAACCAAAATTAAAATTTTATAGCAAAAAAGTCTTAGGGTAACCGAAAGAAGTTCTATTTTGTTTCAAAGATAATTACTAAGCGACCTTATAATTTCAGCTCTTACACTCAAACTAATAAATCAGTAAAAAACAAGTGTGAATGTTATATTCGGCTCGGCCGAAACTATATACCCACCACCAAGTTTCTTAAATTTTACATTATATGGTAGGTGGACGGTAAAGTTCGCGAACTACGCCCATTTTTTGTTTTCGAGTTTGAATTATTTGTTCAAAATTTATATCAACCCTCGAACTATCTGTACAAAATTTCGTTATCGTACATGCTTTTGTTTAAGAGATATCAGCAAAAAAAAAAATTACCTCTATTTCTAGTATTTTGCCCATAACTTTTTTGTTTAAGAACCGATTTTGCTCATTTTCAATACTAAACAAACCTTATATAAGGTAAATATTTGAGAAAAATTTCGTCTCGCTAGATTGTCCTGTTTGAGCCCTATGGTGGGTATAAAAGATAACTTTTAACGACGAAATAAAACAAATACTTATAGTCATTTTAGTTTTTACAACTAAGATCACAATATATCGAGCCCTGACCGCCAAAATATCATAACCGACAACATTTTCGAAACTCGTGTTTTGATGAAAATCTATAATTTAGAATCATATATATCATCTGTCAAAATTACAGTGACGTTACATGTGTCATTTCAGATTTATAGCGAGAGTTATTTTATCGTAAGTGACATTTTTCATACATATGAAAATGTTTAAACAATCACAAAAATGCTTCTGCTGTATAGTTTTGTGTTCTGCACTTACGACATTTTCGCGGTTAGGGCTCGATATATTATTTACTTCAGAATTATAGGTATAACACAAATTTACACGAAATTTTTTAGATGATACATTATTATCAGTGCAAGTTTTTATATGCATAAAAAATTTAAATATGCGCTTGAAAAAGCACGAAAAACTGGTATAGTATGCACAGAAATATGCAAAAATAGCATGAATATGTATATAAAAACCTACGAATTTATGCATTCTTATATATTATTGTGTAGAAAATATTAACTTTTAATCTCTAATAGATTTCGATGTTTATAAAAATATAACTATCTTAATTTTAAGTATCATATTTGACGCTTCCGAATTTTTTTCTTTACAATATTTATAATGTAATCAAAATACTCACAAAAAAAATTTTAGAAATCATTTGATTGAACTCCAAAAATCACCAAAAAATTGTGTTTTTGTTAAGAAAACTAACTTTTGTATCCATTATATGCAAAATTTATGCAAAGATTTAAAATATAAGCATTTTTTGTTAAATTCTTTTGAAATATGCAAATGCTTACTTTCCAAGCGAAAAGCTTGAAAAACTTGCCCTAATTATTATTATTGTTTTTTTGAGAAAAATTTAAAATTCAGACCACATTCATTAAGTATACCGTTCGATTTAGAATCAATTCTGAGTTGGTTTAATGCTGTCCATTTATTTAAATTTTTTGACCTTAATATTTCCATAATTAACCCATTTTTCATCACCTTTAATGATCCGCTTCAAAAATAGTTCGAATATGTTAGTTTAGGTTAGGTTGAAAGAGGATCACAAAACTGTGTGTATTCACAAGACAATGATGCTGATCCATAGTGACTCCTCAATAAAGAGAGAAAAAATATTTTTTTTTTTTTTTGCGTCAGACTTTTAGTTTTCTGTTTTTTATATATGCTGTTAACTTTGGAGCCAAAAGTTAATTCTAATATTATGTTCTGCAATTTCTTTTTTAATTTTCAAAGTAATGTAAAAATAAAAATTGATAAATAATAAGAATTTTCTTTGCGAATTGAACTTTTTTGAATTAGAATCTTTTTATATCTCATAAAAATGTTGTTATCTTAATGCAGCCTGAAGAAAAAAGCCATAGAAGTTAGATTTTTAACCTTTTTAGATGCTTATAGATCATACGCAGGTACACTCATCAATATTTTATGAAGCAAAGTAGGAGCATTGTATCTTAGATTAGAATGAAAAAATTTTAATAAAATTCGTGATTATAAGCAAAATTCATAGATACCAAAAAGAGGTTTCTTAAAACAATTATAATTAAATAAAAAGTGCAATAAACGTCATCTTTAAAGGTTTTAATAATTTTTGAGTTGTTGATATGCAATCTAATATAATTTTAATTGGTTCAAAAATTTTTTTTGCAAACATTTTTTTTCTTTTTTTTTTAATTTTTTTCAAAATTTATTTTATAATTTTCATTTTGAATACATTTTCGTCCTTTTAGTAAACATTCCCGTTATTTGAAATTTCTAACGATTAAAAATGGTCCAGCCAACCACAAAATTTTGCTTTTTTTATCTGCTGATTGGTACGATATCATCAATTTAACATATTGTCAATTTTTTTTCCAAAAATATTATTTTTTACTTCTTTAATTTCCAATAAACAAAACGAGCTATATGAATATTTTATAAAATACATTAACAATAATTTTTACAAAACGGGCTATCTACCATAACTTCGCAAATAATGGGTTTAAAAGATTTATTTTTCAGTGTGAGGCTTAGTAGACGTAATATTAATAACTCAGGATATAGCTCCCGATCTTAAAGGTATGTTTAATATTCTAAAAATGGTATAATAATCTACTGATCCATATTTATAAACTACACTATATTATATTCCAATATATTTTTATTGTTGTAAAAAATATTTTAAAAATACTACAAAAACCCTCAGGTGCAAAATTGAGCACGTGCTAGTTGTTTTCGTTTTGTTGGATTTTTACTTAGAGCTTGATGCTTTTGTTTTTAAGTTATAAATTATTTTATTAAATACTAAACATAAATTAAAGAAAACATTTTTGGATTTGCTTTATTATTTTAATTTTTATGAAATATCAAGTTCACAAATACAAATATGTACTCATTTGTGCTCCCCATTGTATATAAATATAATATGTTCCTTAAGCTCCATACAGTGGGTCCTCCTCTTTACAGTCAATCCTTTGATTTGTTGCCAATCCGTTTGGGGTGTCGATTATCATGAATCAAAATAAGAATCAAAACCTTTAAATCTATAGCGTGATAGTGCAGCACACTCGCAAAAGAAATGAAATATATCCTTTTTTTCTTCGCTGCACGATTTTCTTAAGAAAATATTTTAAATCGTTATATCCCGTAATAATATCTAGAAACATTTTCAGTTCATTATTTTCCATATCTACACAGAGGAAACAGATTCGTTGTTTCAACCGAATTTGTTGCCAATCGAATTTGGTCGGTTGCAGCAACTATCATATAAGTCGGTTGTAATAACTGAATGTATTCGGTGCTCGTAATAGTTGATTTCTAAAGAGAGAGGCACTATTTTGAATTGAATTTTTAAAATTTTGACATTTTTCAATTTTCTTTTATTAAAAATATAAACGTAAAAAATCGCACATAAGGAAAATTTAACAGGTTTGAAAAATTAAAAAAACTATTAAATGAACAACTTTTGGATATTATCTATGTACATATTCACGTATTATTGCCCTCATTTGGATTGATTTTTTATGCTTTGTATGTGTATCTATATAAAGGAAATACGTCATACAATTTCTTATGCAGCAATCATCTTGTAACCACACTTGCTTATTTTATTTTGAAAGATGAAATTTATCATACTTATTTAATGGTGATAGTGGATAGATTTTGTTTTGAAGCCTGAAAAATGGCAAAACCCTCAATTTAGTCAAAAAATTACTTAAGATAATAAATATGCATAGATTTATACATGTACAAATATAAATACATAAAGCATTGAATTAAATTCGGTTGCTTTTTCCAAATTGTAGAAATAAATTTAAATAAAATTCAAATCGATTCATTCAACTTATTTAACAATTTCTAAAACCTCAATTCAGTTACAATGATGTTTTAATAGTTCTTAATATAGCAATACTATTTTATTTATAACTTTTTAGAGTTTAGGAATAAATTTTTATTATGCTAATTGAAATTGTGTAATGAGAACCGTTTTCCAACTTATCTTTTTTCTGTGTGTAGAACCTTCCTCAATGTATTGTTATCCCATGGTTCATATAACGCCTTTGTCTGCTTATATCTCTATGATCTCTGCATCAGCTTCCAGTTTGGATCTATTTCTTATTATCCGATATATGTATATAATATAGTCTGTGATAAATGTCTTCACATGCATTATTCAATTCCATTTCTGCCCCTATTCGTGCTAGTTCATCAGCTATATCATTACCCTGAATATTATTACGATGTGATATCGCTCATAAATATTGCCATAATAGATATTAGTCTTCAGACACTGCAAAGATTTCAGCTTAGAAAATACTACAAGCGTTGTTCAAACTATGCGTAAAAATTAGCTTAATATGGAAAAAATATAAAAAAAATTTGTTAATTGATCTTCAGTTCCCTACAAGCGATTAAAAGTCACGGGTCTAGAACATTTCGTCCAAAAAGTGTTATTGAGTTTTGTTTCGAAATGGGTATCAAAAAATTCGTAATTTTTAGCCAATTATAAAAATATATTTAAAAAAAAAAATCGCAAAAATTTTGGTCCATAAACCGTAATTTTAGTACATCATGTAAAAAAAAAAATTTTATATTTTTCTTAAAAAGTTGATAAGAATTTTATAATTTTGTTCCCTTTAAGGATAAAATATTAAAAATTTGCATTGTAGTAAGTATTGTTGATTATAATTTTCCAATTTTTTCTAAAAAATTGTTCATCAAAATGCTGTAGAAAGACTTCTAGCGAAACTAAATCCCATGGGAAAAATTTTTAAAATATTTTGTCATTAACCAGCATAAAATAACGAATTTTTTGGTACCCATTTCAATTAAAAAAATCTAGACTTTTTTTTACCAAAGTGTATGGGACCCATTATTTTTTAATAGCTGGAAGGGTACTGAAAGCCAATTTTAAATTTTTTTAAATAATTTTTTCATGTCAACCAAATTTTTACGCATCATTTGAGGGGTCTTCCTACATCGAAATCTCGAAAAAGGCTTTCCTCGGGACACTCTAGTGTACACCTTCTATGTTACGATTATTGGTACCCAGTCATCTCTCGACTGTATAATCGCTGTTATCTCCTTATCCCATCGAGTCTCAGTTGTCATGTAATCTGTTATTAAATTTTCATAACTTAATTTTCTAATTAGGAATGAATGTCCATTATCTCTAATTTCAAGTTGCCCATTTTTGCTCAACCTTATCTGGGTCTTTAAAGCATATTATTTTATGTATAAATGAAGCGTTTAAATTTCCAAACATAGAGCTTCTATGAGTAGCCATCTCTTTTTACATCTTTCATTTGTAAAATAAATAAAGCTTTTAACACGAGCAACTAATTAAAGAACTGTCTTCACTTTAAATGTTATCTTTCAATCATGTGTTAGTTTTTGACAAACTCCAATTAGTGTTACGTTAGTTTTTGAAATTGCATTAGGTTTACAGAAGTAGCCTTTGGGATTTTAGAACATATATGTAGATTAAAGTAAACATTTTGATTAAAAATAGGAAAAATTTTGAATGTTTTGGTGTTTAGGCTTGTTTTTAATTCTAAAATCATCTCTAAAAAGATATCTTTCAGAAAGGTGTTAAAAAATTGTCATTTTTGCAAATTTTCAATTTCAAAATTGTTTATTATTTTATGTTGAAATTTAAAATTTATTTCTATAAAAGATAAATAGCCCATGTTTTTCATAGGTCTTAAGATGATGGAAAAATATTTGAAATCGGAAAATGAACGTCAGAGGTAGCCTTTTTTGAGCACAAATAGCTCCGCCCTTCCAAAATTGAAATTGTGCACTCTTCTGCTGCGGCTTCTGTAATAAGAACTTGATTGACGAAAACTAAACAATACTTATATTTCTTAACGTATGAGTAATATTCATTACCGACAATAAGTATACGCTGGGTAGAGGGTGATTATCACATTTAAAAACCTTGAGGGATGTTAACTTATTGCAATTATTGAATTGAATATTAAATTTGTTAACTAACATTTTTTCCACAAGTGTATCTTATGTACCTTCAAATAAATATTAGCATTTAAAACTTGCAATTTCTTTGCCATTTCTTTCACTTTTATTCTAAATTATAATTAATGCGTAACTTAAAGCTATAAAACCTAAATAAGTAACTACAGTACAATATGTATGAAGAAAAAACATTCACAAATGAATAGAGGTCGTCACTATACCTTTTCGCTGAAGGAAAAAAAAAACTCTTATGTATATTTCATATCACTCGTGTGCCAGCCATCAGGAAGTTTTGCCACATAGGTGCTCATTAAAAATAAACTTTCAAAAAAGAAACGCTAAAAAAAAACTCACACTCACCAACATAAACTTTCATCATTTTTACTAACATTTACTTATGTGTTTGTTGTTGTTGCCACATAAATACAGTACTGGTTGCATGAAGTATATAGAGGAATATAATCTGCATATGTATGTCTATATGCTTTCTTTTTTTTCAAAACATTGAAGAAAACACCAACTAAAATTTACTTGAATTTACTTGCTGTTTTCCTTTTTTATTACAGTTCTAAAATTTTTTATTTTGTATTTTTATTTTAATTAAATTACAGCTTTACAACGTAATGCCAAATGTGAGGAGGTTTTGTTAAAACGGGCACGTCATGTTATTACGGAAATTAAGCGAACACAAGAGGCTGCTGATGCATTGAAAAACCATGATTTTAAAAAGGTAAAAAATAAAATGAAACAAAAATTATAACGTAAAGTAAATATTTAATTTATAAAGTGACTAAGTGTGCATGACATTAAAAATTTAGTCCTAAAAAAAGTTTTTTATTTTTTCATTTTTATTTATTTTTAATTTTATATGAAGTGTAGGTGGAAAATACCAACAACCACAAGGAATTATTTCTAATAAAAAATGCAATTGAATGAGCATGAATTCGTTATAAATTTAATTAAAAGTAAATAGTTATTATATTTTTTTGAGGGTAATAAGAAAATAATACTTGAAAAAATGAGGCAAAGTAAGGGTTCTATTTAGTTAATTAGGCCATAATGAGGAGCATAGAAACATATAAGTTTTCTAATTTTATTTCAAAAGGTGGGTTATTATTTGCTATTAGAGGTATAAAGCGAAAGACATTTTAAACTATAACATGATATAATATACATATTTTCAAGACATTCTAGCAGTTTGGAAATAGTTAAACCTAGAATTTACTTACCCGGGTACCCGGTCTTTTTTTGACATTTCTAGATTATTTAGGAACTTCAGAAAAATAAATAAAGGATAATATGTGACAAATTAAAACGTGTTCGAATTATCGATGTTTTGAGCTAGTATTTATGAGTATGGCAATGATAGCACACATTTTAGTTGTTTTTACATCCTTTACCGCATTAACTTTGGTTTTTATGAATTTCTTTAATTTTTTGAATATCATGTATTAATATCCATTACTTCTAATACTAAATATCATACAAGTGCACAAGATACTGAAACTATTTCCTAAATACGTGCTAAGGAACGAAAACTTTCTATATTGTAGCTCTTAATTTAATAGGACACTAAAGTAATATCTAAAGTAATTCTATAGTTTTGTAAAATTGTTATTCTTGGGCGTGATCTATTATCGGTGAGAATAATATATGGATGGTGTACTTAATTGTGCACGAAGTCAGTGCTAACATTCTTTAGGACTGTAAGAACATTATAGACTGTCTTGACTGGCAGACAAATGGACGGACATCACTAAAATACTTAAACATGTTTTTCTACAGTTATTTACCGATTTACTTGTAATAAATGACTTGTATAAAATTATATATATATACGAGCTGTAAACCCGCTACTTCGTTAGCGGAACTTTTTTATAAAAACCATACTGTATAACAAATTTAAACTAAGATTCTTAAGTACCATGGAAAAATTTTTAATGGTGGTGTTATGTCATCCATAAATAACAATATCTCTTTAATTTCAGGTTTCTAATCTTAGAATAATGAAAAATATATATCAGAATTACGAAAAAGTATATTAGAATAAAGAAAAAGACCACAAAATCCATTTTAAGGTTTTTCATTCATTACATCTTCAATTTTATATTTCTAAGGATGAAAATTGCAGAACATTCAAGAAGTACCATTAGAAGAACAAAAAAAAGTACCACAAAGACCCCTCTTGTGAATTCTTTCTCGCATAGGACCATGCATATTTAATTTCATGTTTCTACTTTAAATATTATAGAAAATTCAAAAAGTACCATTAGAAGAACAAAAAAGTACCACAAAGTCCCCTCTTATAGATTCTTATTCACTCAGCACCACATGTCCTTAATTTCATGTTTCCAGGTTCATAATTATAGAAAATTAAAAAAGTACCATTGGAACAACAAAAAAGTTCCACAAAGTCCCCTCTAATGAATTCGCATTCATTTAGGACCAAATATTTTTAATTTTATGTTTCCATGTTATATATTATAGAAAATTCAAAAAGTACCATTAGAAGAACGAAAAAGTACCACAAAGTCCCCCTTATGAATTCTCATTCATTTAGGACTAAGCATCTTTAATTTTATGTTTCTTTATTAAATATTATAGAAAATTCAAAAAGTACCATTAGAAGAACAAAAAAGTACCACAAAGGACCCCCTTATTGATTCTTATTCATTTAGGGCCACGTATCTATAATTTGATGTTTCTGGGTTAAATATTATAGAAAATTCAAAAAGTACCATCAGAAGAACAAAAAAAGTACCACAAAGACCCCTCTTATGGATTTTCATTAACTTAGGACCACATATCCCTATTTTCATGTTTACAGGTTCAATATTATTGAAAATCCAAAAAGTACCATCGTAAGAACGAAAAAGTACCACAAAGTCCCCTCATGGATTTTCATTAACTAAGGACTATATTTCCAAATTAAAAATTATAAAAAATTCAAAAAGTACCATTAGAAGAACAAAAAAGTACCACAAAGTAGAACATTCAAGAAGTACCATTAGAAGAACAAAAAAAAGTACCACAAAGACCCCTCTTGTGAATTCTTTCTCGCATAGGACCATGCATATTTAATTTCATGTTTCTACTTTAAATATTATAGAAAATTCAAAAAGTACCATTAGAAGAACAAAAAAGTACCACAAAGTCCCCTCTTATAGATTCTTATTCACTCAGCACCACATGTCCTTAATTTCATGTTTCCAGGTTCATAATTATAGAAAATTAAAAAAGTACCATTGGAACAACAAAAAAGTTCCACAAAGTCCCCTCTAATGAATTCGCATTCATTTAGGACCAAATATTTTTAATTTTATGTTTCCATGTTATATATTATAGAAAATTCAAAAAGTACCATTAGAAGAACGAAAAAGTACCACAAAGTCCCCCTTATGAATTCTCATTCATTTAGGACTAAGCATCTTTAATTTTATGTTTCTTTATTAAATATTATAGAAAATTCAAAAAGTACCATTAGAAGAACAAAAAAGTACCACAAAGGACCCCCTTATTGATTCTTATTCATTTAGGGCCACGTATCTATAATTTGATGTTTCTGGGTTAAATATTATAGAAAATTCAAAAAGTACCATCAGAAGAACAAAAAAAGTACCACAAAGACCCCTCTTATGGATTTTCATTAACTTAGGACCACATATCCCTATTTTCATGTTTACAGGTTCAATATTATTGAAAATCCAAAAAGTACCATCGTAAGAACGAAAAAGTACCACAAAGTCCCCTCATGGATTTTCATTAACTAAGGACTATATTTCCAAATTAAAAATTATAAAAAATTCAAAAAGTACCATTAGAAGAACAAAAAAGTACCACAAAGTAGAACATTCAAGAAGTACCATTAGAAGAACAAAAAAAAGTACCACAAAGACCCCTCTTGTGAATTCTTTCTCGCATAGGACCATGCATATTTAATTTCATGTTTCTACTTTAAATATTATAGAAAATTCAAAAAGTACCATTAGAAGAACAAAAAAGTACCACAAAGTCCCCTCTTATAGATTCTTATTCACTCAGCACCACATGTCCTTAATTTCATGTTTCCAGGTTCATAATTATAGAAAATTAAAAAAGTACCATTGGAACAACAAAAAAGTTCCACAAAGTCCCCTCTAATGAATTCGCATTCATTTAGGACCAAATATTTTTAATTTTATGTTTCCATGTTATATATTATAGAAAATTCAAAAAGTACCATTAGAAGAACGAAAAAGTACCACAAAGTCCCCCTTATGAATTCTCATTCATTTAGGACTAAGCATCTTTAATTTTATGTTTCTTTATTAAATATTATAGAAAATTCAAAAAGTACCATTAGAAGAACAAAAAAGTACCACAAAGGACCCCCTTATTGATTCTTATTCATTTAGGGCCACGTATCTATAATTTGATGTTTCTGGGTTAAATATTATAGAAAATTCAAAAAGTACCATCAGAAGAACAAAAAAAGTACCACAAAGACCCCTCTTATGGATTTTCATTAACTTAGGACCACATATCCCTATTTTCATGTTTACAGGTTCAATATTATTGAAAATCCAAAAAGTACCATCGTAAGAACGAAAAAGTACCACAAAGTCCCCTCATGGATTTTCATTAACTAAGGACTATATTTCCAAATTAAAAATTATAAAAAATTCAAAAAGTACCATTAGAAGAACAAAAAAGTACCACAAAGTCCCCTCTTATGAATTATCATTCATTTAGGACCAAATTTCTTTGATTTTATGTTTCTAGGTTAAATATTATAGAAAATTCAAAAAGTACCATTAGAAGAACAAAAAAGTACCACAAAGGACCCCCTTATTGATTCTTATTCATTTAGGACCACGTATCTTTAATTTGATGTTTCTGGGTTAAATATTATAGAAAATTCAAAAAGTACCATCAAATGAACAAAAAAGTACCACAAAAACCCTCTTATAGATTCTCATTCATTTATCTTTAATTTCATGTTTCTAGGTTAAATATTATAGAAAATTCAAAAAGTACCATTAGAAGAAAAAAAGTACCACAAAGGACCCCCTTATTGATTCTTATTCATTTAGGACCACGTATCTTTAATTTGATGTTTCTGGGTTAAATATTATAGAAAATTCAAAAAGTACCATCAGAAGAACAAAAAAGTACCACAAAGACCCCTCTTGTGGATTAACTAAGGAGCACATATCCCTAATTTCATGTTTCCAGGTTCATAACTATAGAAAATTCAAAAAGTACCATTAGAAGAACAAAAAGTACCACAAAGTCTCTCCTCTTGAATTCTTACTCATAGGACCATGTTGATTCTTATTCATTTAGGACCACGTATCTTTAATTTGATGTTTCTGGGTTAAATATTATAGAAAATTCAAAAAGTACCATCAGAAGAACAAAAAAGTACCACAAAGACCCCTCTTATGGATTAACTAAGGAGCACATATCCCTAATTTCATGTTTCCAGGTTCATAACTATAGAAAATTCAAAAAGTACCATTAGAAGAACAAAAAGTACCACAAAGTCTCTCCTCTTGAATTCTTACTCATAGGACCATGTATCTTTAAGTACCACAAATTCCACTCTTGTGAATTCTTATCCACATAAGACTACATTTACTTAATCTTATGTTTCTAAGTTTAATATAATGGAAAATTCATTATTAAGTTTGAATAAAATGTAATTTCCCGCCTTTACCCCTTTTTTGGTACTTTTTTTCACCCATAGAAATATCAGAAATTGTATTCCAGTGAGTTTCTAAATTATAGTGAGATTCCATATTAAAATACGCATATGGTTATATCAATAAATATAAAAAAATGTTTTATGAAAAAAGTACCAAAAATAGGTACGATTTTTACCCCTTATACGTTCGAATTTCGAAAAAGTACCAAATTTATATTTCTAGTTTTTTGATAAGTTATGAATACGACATAAATTTTATTTGTATGTTGATTGGTTTCAAAGATATATATGGTGACAAAAAAGTACCAAAATACAGTTTTTACCCGTTTTCTCCCTAAAGGGGCCGATTTTCAAAAAAGTACCAGACACCTGTCCGATTATTTTTTAAATGAATAACGACAACTATTCAACTTTTTGTGTATCTTTATTAGTTTGGGAGTTATAGAGTTACCGATTTTACCCGTTTTTACCCTTTTTTACCCCCTAAACATTCGAATTGCCAAAAATCCCGTCTTAGTGGATCTATACAGAGGGAGACCTACCTACGTTCCAAATTTCGCCTCTCTAGTTTCAGCCGTTTGGGCTGTGGGATGATGAATCAGTCAGTCAGTCACGTTACTCTTTTATATATATAGATATATATATATATTGGTATTTTGAAAAAACCGGTTGCACTTTTTTAATTTCAGAAAAAACCGGTTAACCGAAGTTAACAGAAGTTAATATTTCTATCAAAAGACTACATTTCTTAAAGAAAAATCAATAAATCTTTTTTATTTTTGGAATTTACTATTAACCTATTAAGAACGAGAAAGAGAGATATAGTCGGTCAAGACCGAAAATACCCTACACCATTGTGTGCATCAAAATTCGAGGAGGGGTCTTTTTTTAGATCTGTGGAATTGTGGACCAGTACTATGGTCAATTATGGACCGATCTTCATGAAATTCGGCACAGAAATTTAAACGTATAAGAAACTTAGATGTGCAAAAATTACTGCTACATTTAAGGGATTTATGATCGTTAAATCCCTTTTCTGGGAGGTTATTTGTATGGGTGTAATAATTAACCGATATAGGTGTAATAATAAATCGGTCATAACCAATTTCAACACGCTTCGTCCTTGGACCATAAGAAATCAAAATTGCGACCTGTATTTTGATTACAAGTTTTACATGGACGGAAAGACGGACATCGTTAAATCAACTTAAATATTTTTGGGTGTTACAAACATCAGCACAAACTCATAATACAGGTTATAAAATAATCATCAAAAATGATATTAACATTTACTTAGCATAAACAGAAACCATGGGTTAATATGGAAAAAGCCAGAATAAATTTTATTGAAACTATTCTGCAGGTGAAACTTTTTTAAAACAAAATCTTTGAAGAACAATTTCTTCGTTGAATAAAAAAAAAACTAAAACATTTAAATTAGGTTGCAAAAATATTACACGTGTTACAATAGATAAAACAAATTTCATTCAGGATAATTATTATTTATTTATTTAATATTAAACAATATTTTTAAGATATTAGAAATCATACTTTATGAAGATTAAAAAAATAATTATAAATTTCAAATCAAATATCAAAATTTAGTGCATGGTTTTTGAAATAAAAAGGTATTTTTAAAACCGGTTTTTTGGGTTTAAAAAAACCGGTCTATTCGACATTCGAAAATTGAACATTTTGAAAAAACCGACAGCACATTGTCTGAAAAAACCGGTTGGAAAACCGAGTCGATCACCCTAATATATATATATATAATATATATATATATATATATATATATATATATATATATATATATATATATATATATATATATATATATATATATATATATATATATATATATATATATATATATATATATATATATGGGCTGTAAATGGGCGGACCACGCTCATTTTTGGTTTCCGAGTTTATGTCAATCCACCAAGTATACGTAAAAAATTTCGTATATATATACGAAATTTTTTACGTATACTTGGTGGATTGACATAAACTCGGAAACCAAAAATGAGCGTGGTCCGCCCATTTACAGCCCACTTCCCATATATGGTGAAAATCAACGAAATTGTGTTCACATAGTTCAAGGACCAATGTAAAGTCGGAAACCAAAAATTGGCGTGATCCACCCACTTTACTGCCTACTTTGATGCTGGGTATATAGATTCGGCCGGGCCGAATATATTCTCTTTCTCAATATGTTTCAACAGATGCCCGATTGGATTAAAGTTTGGGGACTTCAGAGCATTACAAATAGGTTTGGGAGTACGATAAAGCAACCATTTCCTCACAATTTTGGAAAGATGCTTGGGATCTTTGTAATTTAGGAATAAGCAGTTATGCAATAAGTAAATTTTCGCATACTAGGAGCCATATTATATTTAAAACTATTTATATTATCTTCTATTTCGTTGTCGATTCTATAAATATGAATTTACTGATTCCTGAAGCCTCCAGACGTCCTCAGACCATTACCGAGTCTCGATCATGTTCAACTATCTCAACCACACATGTGACATTGACGCCTTCATGTATGCAATATTTAAATTTACTTTCGTCATTGAGTAAAACGGTTTCCTGGTAGGTTTAACACTAATTTTTATACTTTTGGGCGAGATTCAAACATTTAGTTTGGCTGGCTTACGATATATAGGGTTTTTACGTGGCGTTCTTCTATGGAAGCCTTTTTTGTGTAGTGTTCCTAAAATGGTGCTAGCCCTAAAATAATAAGCGGAAATTAAGACTTAAGCAAGACTTTCTTTGACTTCGCAAACCTTAGCTTTTTTCTTTGTGTCTGTAAAAAATTTGACCATCTTGCCCGGGGAAAATTATTTGCAGTATGATGTTTGGTATATTTATATATTACTCTGCAATAATTCCTTGAAACGATTTTTGCAATTATACGGAAGGATTTTTCCTTTTTTTTATATAAATCTAATATTATTTTCGAGTTTGAATTGAAGTTTGTTTTTCCATTGTTAATCAATAATTTTTTTTACTTCGTTTTAAAGCAAAAAACACATTTATGATTATTAGTTGGTTCTTCCCTGAAGCCTAAACCAAAAAAAGATATATGTATATAAGATCTGCTCACACTTTTATAATTTACCGACCTTTTTAAAAAATAAAGGTAACACTGTTTACTTTATTTTGACGCGTGAAAATTGGTATATTTTCTTAAAAATTAAATTATATCATTATTCCGTTTTATTTTTTGTTTTTATGAGTTCAATTCCTACCTATTTGCCAAAGAATTTTAACATATAATTTTTTTTATATCATTATTTATCAACATCTCACAAGACTTCGTTTAAAAGGGAATGAGCTGTTTACTTTTTTTGACGCTCACAGTTAATATGAATTTTTTAACTTTCAATCTCTGATAAATTTCGGTTTTTATAAAAATATATTAATTTTAAAAGTACAATTTTTACAACGTACTCAAAATAGTCACAGCAAAAAAATTCTAGAAATCATTGATTGAACTCCAAAAAATAAAAAAAAAAAAATACAAAATTGCGTTTTTGTTAAGAAAACAAATTTTTAGTTCCATTATATGCAAAATTATGCAAATATTTAAAAAACAAGCATTTTTGTGAAATTCTTTTAAAATATGCAAATGCTTACTTTTCCAGCGAAAAGCTTGAAAAACTTGCCATGCTTATAAGCAACTTTGGGATTGAAAGGGTTAAATTTTTGTTTTTCTATATTTCCTTTACGTACCGTCTATACTAGCCTTTTTCTTGTTCGCACAAGAACAAAACGTCGGCAGAGAAACACACACATTTTTTTTCATTTTGTTTTCAGTGGGCAGAACATTTGTCGAACAAATCATAATTTTTTGTTTGCCGTCAGTGTCGCTTCGATACTTTTACATGCAGCGCCTCTTCTTCCGCATACAAAATGACGTTTGATGGCAGACATGGCTGCTCAAACAATTGTGCGAACAACGCTGTGCGAACAAGAACAAAACATGAACAACTTGGGTCCACACTATCCAAATGCATGTGCGCACAACATTTTGTTCAATGAGCGAGCATGAAAAAGCTCGTGTGGACCGCAAATTATTGTTCTTCTAATTCAACGTACATGTCCATTGGAAAAACATGTTCCTTTTTTACTATGTGGTAATTTTAACGAGTTTCAACGTACGTTGAATTTTTCGTTGAATTTCAACGAATATTTTAATTAAAGCAAAAAATTTATACATTAAATCAAAGAATTAAAAAAATCACATTGTTAACAAAAAAGAGCTTAAACTCTGTTGGCAACTTTAGCTTAATTAAATGAAAACCAAATTAGTGTTGCCCTGTGTTATTTTTGCTTGTAAATATAAAAAAAATTTATTAAATAAATAACTTAACATTTATGCCAGCATTCACTAATAAATTCAAGTACTTATAAATTAGATTAATAAGCCTTTTACCATAAAAAATCAGCTTTTAACAATCGCTCTTTGAGCCTTAATAAACTCATTTGCATTTAAAAAAAATAAACGCTTAAAGCTCTATAGCTTAACATTACTCTTATAACCAACAAATAAATACACTTAAAATATGCAACAAAAAAGATAAATATGTAAGTGTGCAAAATATCATTAGCCTATAATTATATTATACGCTCTAGATATAATGAGGGCATCATCGTCATCATCATCGCCATCATTCTCATCGTCATCATTATAATCGGTACTTGTGCGTTAATCCAAAAAAAAAAAAAAAAAATGCAATAAAAAAAGTATTAATGCAATTGCTGGCAGATTACTATAATCAGTACCAACGAACAACGACAATGGCGGCAACATTGATGGCTGACTAGCAATATCCAGAATATATTATATCTATATAGTATTGTTGCCTCACTGATTATACTATATGTATATGTATTTGTTAGGCAAAATATGATGGCATGATATTTTACGTCCATTTATTTGAATCTGTACCGCTATCCTTTCAATGTTATAATGGCTGATAGTTTTTATTTTCTATATCAACATTGAATGAGATGCACTTTAGTTTTTTGGTATTTTTTTCAGTATTTTGGTAGAATATAGATGAAAGTATGCAACGACCATAGTCGTGTTGCAATAACAGCTACTATAGCAATAACAATATGAATCAAGTGAACTATTATCAAGAACTGAACAGCCATCATTAGCGTAATTTTTTTATTTTCTTGCGTTCGCGTTTTTTTCTTTGCCGTATATAATATGCGCCACTCTGCATTCAGTTAACATAATTTGGGTAATTCGTGTAATATGCAGCGTATAGACCTTTTTATGGTATTCACAGCACAATGGGATATGATTTTTTTTAGATACTTTCTTAATAAGCAATTATTTGATAAATAAATATAGAAATTAGCTAAAAATGTTTCATGCTAAATTAAAATTTTTATACCCTTCACCATAGGCGTAAAGGCTATATATAAGTTTGTCATTCCGTTTGTAATCTCCACAATTTTCGTCGGAGAGCAAAAAAGTTTATATTTTCGGGATCCTTGTAAGAAGCGATGACGATAGGACCATGTCCGTCCGTGTGTCGGTATAATATATATATATATAATATATATATCAAGAATTTTGCTATTGAAATTCAGCAAGATCGGTTCATACACTGCGGAGATATGCTTAAAAAACCGGTTTTCCAGTTTCTGAAGCCTCTGTATATACTAGGGACTTCGTTTCTGCTATGACATTTTTTTCTGAATTTGTTTGCTAAAAAAGTGAAATAAATCGGTTCATATAGATCGGGCGTAATTATTTTTATAAAATTTCAATTTTTTTAATAAACTAAATTCAGAGTTATAGACCAAAAACTAAAACAAATCTGTTAAGAATATAAATACACACACAAACATGTATATTAAGCATTGTAATAACTATTAGTGACGTTTTTGTTTTTTGTATAGGCAAGTAGTTTAGTTAGCAACAGCGTTAATATAATGAATAACAGTGTTGTTAATGTTCTTTGTATACCCAGTGCTAAAAAGAAGGGGTAAAGAGCCCTACTAGAAGGCCTTTTTTATGTCCAGAAGACCTTCTCCCTGCATTCCATGTTCATTTCATTTTTACACGCGATGTCATTGGGAGGTAGGTCTTACACATTCGCGATCTGATACAGCCCTTCTAGAAGACCTTTTTATTGAAAACTGCAAGCAGGCCTTCTGTAGAACTACTAAAAAGAGTCCTTCTACAGAAAGCCTTCTACACTATTAATAAAATATTTTTCTATTTATATAAAATATGTATTATTTTTATTTTAAATTATTGTAAAATGTTTAAAACTTAAAAAAACAAAATTCAATACTAAAAAAACATTTCTGTTAACTTTTGACAAAACATCTTAAGTCGATATAAGACAAATTATTTGAAAATGACATTTGTATAGAAATTGTTGATTTTTTATTTATTATTCCTGAAAAAAACTTAAAATTTTTGTTAAATTATTTTTTTAAGTTTTTAATAAAATACTTATAATAAAAACCATAAATAAAAAATATAATTAACTTAGAAAATCACATCCTATTCAAACAAAGAATTGGAGACAACTAAATGATTTATCATTCTTTTTTTGGAATTTCTGCATTGAATTTTGATATTGTTTTTGTAACGGTTTCTGCATGGTTTTGCTTTTTCAAATACTGTAGTCTTTCTTTCCTTCTAAGAGAAAAGAAAACAATGTACTTTTTATCAAGGACAGTAATGATTATGAGTTTTAAAATAAAAATCAACAAATAATCATTATTTTTTGATTTTTATTTTTTCGCTCAACTTTTAATGATTATTTTTGATTTTTATTTTTTTGATCAACTTTTAATGATTATTTTTGATTTTTATAAAAAAAATTGGATATTTTTTAAAAAATCTGATGAAAAATATATCATTACACTTGCCTTTTAGTAAATAAATCTAATTTACGATGAGAATTATTTTTTATTAAAAATTGCGTAATAGTTTCATTTCTCATGTTAAGTTTTATATTGTGAGCAAAAAAAGTAAAAATCAAAAATAATCATTATGAGTTGAGAAAAAAATCAAAAATAATCACTATGAGTTGATAAAAAAAAATCAAAATCAAAAATAATCATTAAAAGTTGAGCAAAAAATAAAAATAAAAAAATAATGATTATAAGTTGAGCGAAAAAATAAAAATAAAAAATAATCATTAATATTGATTTTTTTCATAAAAATCAAAAAAATAAAAATCATTCCGGATTCCGATAGAACGTGTTCTGAAGATTACATTTCTGTATTTAACACTTTTATCCGGTTGTTCCTTGTATCTGATTTTTTTGTTTAAAATTTCAAGAATAATGATTATTTGCTGTCCCTGCTTTTTATAAATAGATTTGTTGTTTAAAACAAAATATATTTAAAAAAATACAACTTCTTATGGTCCTTCCAAGAGAAGCGAAGTCGGAAGGTCTGTCGGATCTTTTAGAAGGCAGGGATGAGGTATTCATGCAGGCCTTATTAGAGAAGGCGTGTTAGCATGAGCAACTGCATCTGAAAAAAGGACTTCTAGGAGGCCTGCGCGGTAGAGGCCTCGCAAATTTTACCGCTGGGTATGTATACACACATACAAAAATAAATAAATAAATATGGAATTGTTGTTGTTGTATATTTTTTAAAAGCAAAGCCTGCTATGATTGTTTTTTTTTTTATAAATGTGAAATAATGAAAGCATACGTTAAGGCGAAAATTTTAATTATTTATCGGTAAGAGGGTGAAGGGTATCAAAGATTCGGCACAGACGAATCTTTTTTTAATTTAGTTTTTACTAAAATTTCTTTTGAAAAGTGAAAACATTAAAAATGTTTAAGTTTTTCGTCTTTATCTCAAAGCTGGTAAGACTACAAGTAAAAAAAGCCACGTATCTTCAAAATTGATGCACAGTTAAGTTAAAATTCTCTTGCATACCTACAATTAAGTGAATATGCACTGGTGGGCAAAAAAAAAATTGGTGAATTAGATGAAATTAAACGTGCTTAACTAGAATCTGCTTTCACTTTTTTCCTATCAATATATTGATTTTCTTTTACAGGCATGACTACTATGACTCCGCCTTTAGGCAGTCACATTTGTATAACTCGATAACTGTTTGTCTAATTTAGATAAGATAAACTCCAATAGATAGCGATTAAAATTATTTTTAAGTTATATTTACTTAATAATTTCATAGTTATTCGGAAAATAGCAGCGAGTAAATTAAAAAAAAAATAAATAAAAAAAAAAAAAAAATTTAAGTCGGGAAAATTTGAAGAAAATTTTCATCTGCATCTTTTGGTTATGATATTAATAATCAGTACGTGATAGAAAAAAAGTTAAAGCAGATTATTGTTTAAGTCGTCAAATAGTGATGAAATTTATAATTCCAATATTCTCTTTCTGAGAAACATTTTAAAGCAAATAATTAAAAAAAAAGTTGGTATTTAGATAACTAGTTCCTTCTATCGAAAATTATTCTATGGAGTTAAAGTTTAACAGAATATAATTTTCATAAAAAAATTCTTAAACTCTAAGTCATTTTCTTTCCCATAGTGTCCATGTCTAGTGCGAATGGGAGTATATTGCAATATAAAATGCAAACGATAAAAAAAATCTGAAAATTACAGAGAAATCATTGAATTTGTTTAACAGCATAAAAAGTGTTATAGAAGGAGAAGCGAAGGCAGAAATTCATGAAAAAAAAAAAATCAAAAGCAAAATAGTGTTGTGTAAAGAAAACAAAATATATTCAACTAATTTATGCAACATTTATTTCATTTTTCTTCCCAACTAACAAAGCTGCTATGAGGCACATGCAACATATATTTTTTTTCTTTTAAAACAACAATTTCAAAGGAAAAATGCCATATTTGTAGTTGTATGTTTGGATTCGTATTACCATATGTTGACGATGACAAGAAGGGGTGATGATGGTGGAGGTAGTGTTGATGATGCTATTTATGGAGTAAGGCTTTTTTCTGTAATAGTTTTGAGAACTTTTTGTATTTTTATGCTGACAATATGTAGATTATTTTTTTTTTTTAAAGAGAGACATTTAACAGGGCATATATATCATATTTACACAGGACAAATATTTAAACAAATTTGATACCCATGATATTACAGTGTTTAAAAAAGAGATTAAATTCTTTCAAATTTTTAAAATTGTGGATGAAAAAATATTTAATAAAGCAAGTAGTTAATTAAATTATTAGAAAGAAGAGTCCCTAGTCATGAGTACCAGCCTGGAAATTAAAAAGCTGGCAGCTTGGCAAACAGAAGAGCCTGTAAGTCAATTGACCCAAAACAAAATCGCACAAATCATATATAGAAAATTACCAAATGAAAAATTACCCAAAAGAAAAGTCAAATTATAAAAATAGAAACTTAGCACTAAAATGTGAAAAAAAAAAAAAAAATTTTTTCAACATTTGATTTGGTCGATTTTGATTTGCCTCATTTTGCTTACAGCCAACAGAAGTGCTCGTTGGGTTTTTTATTGGATGCCTCTGCACTGAGATAAGCGAAGAGGTTTGATTTTCTATCTCCTGGAAGATTTATTATGACACTTATATACCATAAACATAACTTAGAAAATTTGTATTACTAATCAGTGTAGATTTTGAGTAATGTGCGATAAAGCATCTGAACACGTACTTTGTGATTACTCCGCTATTTTAGCTTACTGTGTAAAGGGAAAGCTGTAGTAGCTCCAATGGATGCATTTATTCTCTCACCAAACAAGATTATTGGCCTTGATCGAAGCTTCAAATTGACAAGG
Organism: Protophormia terraenovae; assembly: GCA_951394005.1. Taxonomy (NCBI): domain Eukaryota; kingdom Metazoa; phylum Arthropoda; class Insecta; order Diptera; family Calliphoridae; genus Protophormia; species Protophormia terraenovae. The sequence continues at coordinate 74,650,763 of OX596076.1, read as the reverse complement.
TGAGCATATAAGACTGCGTATGGACTCTTCAATCAATTCAGTTCAAAATGGGTAATGTGTTATAATTTTTTTAAGAATTCGATTCGAAATAATCAGTGAAGTTATACATGTTTTTCAAAAGATAATATTGTAATTATACCACCTTTACATAAAAATATCTAATAAACTACTGTGCGTTCTATAAACACAAATTCTCTGAAAGGGAATAAAAATGGGTACACACATACGCATACAGCTGGTATGGTTATCAAATAGAAATATGGAATATAGAAAAGAGCACAACCTAAAAAAATCATTAGTTTTGGTTGCAATATATGGATTTTCATTTACCATGCAGCAGTAGCTTTTGTATCAGCAACTATAGCGACAAATTTAACTGCAATCAGCAAATTTGATTTATGCATTTTAAGGTTCCATATGTAAATAATCTCCTACACTCATATCTTTACGGAAAATTTTTATTTTTTGTTCAATATACACACTCATGCTCGCACAATTTGTGTAAAGGTATTTATTTTGTGCTTTTACCAACCAAATATTCTCAAACACTTTTAGCTATATTCACATGTAGAAGTGCTTCAAGTCATACAATTCACTGTCGATGCTTTTTTACAATTTTTAAATTTTTTTTTTTTTTTGCTTGTCATTGTTGATGTCGTCGCTATTCGCAATTCTTTTATAGGCGGCGGCCTCTTTAAATAAAAACTATCTTTTTGTGAATACTTTTTATTTCTATATTTTTCACTAACGTTCTTTTGTTTGGTTGGATTTTGTGAGTTAAATGCCAGATGGCTCCTTTCTTTTTCATTTGTTATGCATTCATTCATACATTCAGTCATTGAAAGCCGTTGATTCAAAGTACCGAAAAATTAAGCTAATGATTGCATGTGTTCTTTCTTATCGTTGTTGTACAGTATGCAATATATCGTGCATACATACATATATTATTAAAGTAGGGGTATTCAAAGGGAGAACGATTTTTTAATTAAATTTATATAATATATTTTAACTATTTAAAATATATTTCCTCTTTAAAACTATTGACTTATGAATAGCGGAAAATTAATTTAAATGACATTTTGTTCTAAACTAAAGCTTGTTGGAAACAAGAAAAATTTTTTATATTTTTTTTTTTTAATTTCCCTCTGCAACATCCCTAATACACGAGCACCACCCCTACCATTCATGTGAAAGAAAATATGCATACAATTTAGAAAATGTTTGCTAAAGCATCAAATGCGTTGCTTTCTTTGTATCGAATTTGTATTCAAAAAATATTTCTAAGTAATTTGTTTAGCTCTTTCTCATTCTCTTTACTCAACAGGGGAAAAAAGGTTTTCACTTTGTTTGCACATCAAATCATAGCTTTTAGTATTGCATTGAAAAAAGAGTAAAAAAAGCAATGATGAAAAAAAGTTAGCTCTTCAAAACTTAATTGACTTGCATTGATTAAAAAGGTTTATTTGGAAATGAAAATGTTGTAAAGGAGATAAAATATTAGCAAGTTACGTTTTTCTTCTAGGAGTATTTGAAATCTTGTCTAAGAAAGATAAAAATTAAAAAACAGAACCATCTTGTTGTATGTTTTATGAAAAACAAAAGTGAACAGAACAATTTTTTACAAACATTTTTAAATACAAAAATAACATTTCAACCTATAGCGGATTTTTCGCTGGTAGGTAAAATTTTTGTTTTATGACCACTTAAACTTTTCTATTTTTGCACCAAGGTAGTTACAGATAAATCCAAAAAATAATATTAATATAGTTTGAGGCTAAAATAATTTTCCAAAAATGTTTAGAGTATTTTACGGGGAATATTTCATTAGAACTTTAAATTCATTTATCTTACCTTAAAAGGGGTAATTTCTAGTCCGTTTTAAGGAAATGACATAAAAGTCGAATTAAACTTGAGTTTAATAGGTTAAAATGTTCTACAGATATTTTCTTCTTAAAATTTTACTAGGGGTCTCCAAAGGTAAAAAAATTCATCTGACTTATCATATGTTGTTAAAAAAGAAAATTATGAAATTTTCCCACATTTCTTATATAAACTCCTTAAACTAGGCAATGAAATATAACAAAATTAAAAGTTTTGTACAAATCTTAAGCTAAATTAATAATAATTTCATCAATTTCATTTGTTTGGATAAATAGAAAATATAGAAAATTTATGTAGAATATTTTCAAGTTATAATGGAGTTTTGTTTAATTTTGTTTAAACGGACTAGAAGTGACCCCATATAATCAGAGACAGATGAATAGAAGGTTCTAATGAAATATTGCCATTTAAACGTTCTAAACATTTATGTTTAAATATTTTAGCTTCGAACTATATTTATATTATGTTTTTCTATATATCTGAAACTTCTTTGGTGCAAAAATAGAAAAGTTTAAGTGGTCATAAAACAACCAGCGAAAAATCCTTTAGAGGGTTTATTAGACATATCAAAAGCTATCAGTTGCAATCGGAATGATTCCGCCCCCAAGCGATGATCATCAATTTGTTGCATAGTGTAGCCATATTTGCTGTTAGTTAAGTAACGCTTTATAAATTAAAGAATGTGCCTATGAGTAATTAGGAGCGAGATCGAAAAAAAATTGTTTTTGATTTAGTTATCTTTTAAAGATATACCAGCTTTTATTTTTAATGACAACCATGTTGATTTGTTGTGAGTTTGATCAAAATGAGTGACAAAAAAGAAGTACGTTCTAAAATTATTAAAAATTAAAAAAAAAAAAAGATCCAAATTAGTCGTACAAAAAATTTACCAAAGAATTAAAAATCTGCCGTCAAACTATTTCCAATGTTAATAAACAGTTTTAAGAGAATTTGACCATAGATAGAAAAACTGGATCGGGAAGAAAAAAAGGTCCACCTGATATTAGGAAAGTCAAGAAAATTGAAGGAATATTTAAAAGAGCTTCAAACACATCTGATAGAAACGCAGCTCGGTTGACTCAGCCTTTTAAGGCTAAATCTAGACTTTTTGTTTAGCTTTTAGCCTCAAAATTTTCATTTTAGCTTTTAGAGTTTTTTTAGCCTTTTTAGATTCTTAAGATTACCTTAAAAAAGGCTAACATTTTTTGGTATTTCAACAAAAATGTAAATATTTTTTTTTTTTTTACCAATTTTATTTTCACACAATCATGCATTTAAAGCTTTTTGTGTATTAACTCGTACAAAAAATCGAGATTATTTATATTTAACCAGCAAAAACTTTTTGGTTTTCGGTAATGACAACTACTTATTAAAGTACTTTCCTGGAAAGTAGGCGTCATTATTATTTGCCTTCTCTACATTACATAAATAAGTACCCCATAGTATAATTGCAGAGTAAATTACAATCACATGGATCAGTTGTCTAGAGCGCAGGATTAATAACCAGTTTTTATACCCACCATCAAAAAGATGGGGGTATATTGATTTTGTCATTCCGTGTGTAACATGTCGAAGGAATCATCTAAGACCCCACAAAGTATATATTTTCTGGGTCCTTGTTAGATTCTGAGTCGATATAGCTATGTCCGTCCGTCTGTCCGTCTGTCTGTCTGTTGAAAGCAGGATAGGGCTCGAACGGAACAACGTAGGGGACAAAATTTGGCACAAATATTTATGTTATATAAGGTTTGTTTGTAAATTGAAAATGGGCAAAATCGGTTAATAAATAAAAAAGTTATGGGCTGAAAACTAGAAACACAGGGTGTCCCTTTCATACTTTTCTGCTGATATTTCTTCAATAAAAGCATGTACGACAACGAAATTTTGTACTTATAATTCGGGGGTCGATATAAACTCGGAAACCAAAAATGGGCGTGGTCCGCCCACTTTACCGCCCACCTCCCATATAAGGTGAAATTGTGTTAAAATAGTTCAAGGACCACTGTAAACTCGGAAACTAAAAATGCGTGGTTTGCCCACTTTACCGCCCTCTCCCATATTACGTCAAATTTGAAAAAGTTGATGGTGGGTATATAGATTCGGCCGGGCCGAATATAACATTCGCGCTTGTTTTTTTAATAAAATGTCTAAAAATATATTTTATGCTAAAACAAGTTTTGTAACTTTGAATATTAAGTGCGAAATGGTGTAACACCATTTTGCCGCAAAATCGGTTAATAAACAAAAAAGTTATGGGCAAAAAACTAGAAACACAGGGTGTCCGTGAAATACTTTTCTGCTGATACTTCTTCAATGTAAGTATAGTTCGGGGATCGATATAAACTCGGAAACCAAAAATGGGCGTGGTCCGCCCACTTTACCGCCCACCTCCCATATAAGGTGAAAATCAACGAAATTGTGTTCACATAGTTCAAGGACCAATGTAAAGTCGGAAACAAAAAATGGGCGTGGTCCGCCCACTTTACTGCCTACTTTGATGGTGGGTATATATTCGCGCTTGTTTTATTTTTATTTATTTTTATGTACATATTTTTGAGTATCACTAGATCCTAAAAATAGCTACATGAATTCATGGACAACTCGAACAAAAGTAACTAGTTATTGAGACAAAAAATAAGTAGTTTATTTCGACTTCCAATTATACCTGCTAACTTGCCAGGAAAGCAAAGTTTTTGCTGGGTAACAGCAAATTTTGCTTGCGGAGCTTCATCCTCCAAATCAAATATAATTAAACTCATTTGCACTTGCTTAATCAATTCTTACAATTATTATTTAATTAATTATAATAACCTTAGAAACTGTTTATGAATATAATTAAAAGTAATTCTTATAAAAGAAAAAAAAACTACGAAAAATTTAATTCCTTTTAAAATTTAAAAATGACGAAAAATTACTTTAAAAAAATTCGATAATTTTTCATATGAATTTTAACCGAAATTTGAATGGAAGTTTTGTGGGCTACTTTTATTACAAAATTTTATTGGAAGTCGTTCTATGTTTTATTTATACACTTACTACAATATCAATAATAAGTTTTAAAATAAAACTTATTATAGCTTTTTTCTGGCTTTATTTTTTGGGTCACTTAGCCTTTTTTGACCTTTTTTAAATTCCAATTTAGCCCCTTTTTTCTCATCTCCTGGCAACACTGATCAATTTGGTGTAAAAAGTTAAAGTCAATGCAGACCTGAAAACATACAAAGTCAAAAAAGTTGCAGACAGGAATGCTACAAAAATTTAGAAGCCAAGAATAAAATTTCATACAAAAATACTCATGTTGTATAATGGAAGATGAAAAGTATGAACTGGCGGATTTTTCGGAGCTTCCGGTTCAAAACTTTTATGTTGCTAATGGTCGAGGAAATGTTGAAGATAAGTTTAAGAACCAAAAACAGAAAAAATTTCCTAAAAAATTCCTGTAATGGCAAGCTTTATGCAGTTGCGGCAAAAGAAGCAAATCATTTCTTACAGTGAGTTCTAAAAATACCGAAATATATGTACATCAAAGAATGTTTGCAAAAAAGACTTCTTCCTTTCATAAGAGAGCACAATGTGTTCACACACTTTTTGGCTAGATTTGGCATTATGTCACTACGATAAGAAAGCTCTGGAGTGGTACCAAATTAATAACATAGTTTTTGTACGAAGAGAGGTCAATCCTCTAAAGTTAAGACCAGTAGAGAGATATTGGACTCTTGAAAAAAGAGAATTGAAGAGCACGAAAAAAAAATGTCCCAAAATATCGAAGATTTTAAAAGGAGATGGACAAACTGTTCCAAAAATATGACTGAAATAACTATCAAATCTCTAATGGAAGGGTTACCAAAAAATATCCAGGAATTCATAAGTAATGATTAAAACTATAAAAGTTATATTTTTCTGTGATCTCTAATATTATATAAATTATGTATATAAAAACGAGAAAAAAGCTATAGTCGGTTAAGACCAACCATATGATACCCTACACCATTTTGTATGAGAATAAAAATTCGGGAAGGGGACTTATATTAGATCTGTGGCCAATCGTAGACCAAAACTTTTACTAAATGTAAAATAAAATATACAAATACAGAATAATGCGTTGACACATGATTTTATGCACTTTAAGGCGATTCTCGGAAGTGGGTTTATATGAGAGCTATGGTCAATTATGAACTGATTCTAATAAAATTTCGCAAAGTTCTTTCTACTTATATAAAACTTATTTGTGTCGAATATTAACTTGATATTAACATTCGTGTGTGATTTATGCATATTAAAGTGATTTTCGGAAGAGGGTTTTATATGGGAGCTATGGTCAATTGTGGATCGATCTTCTTTGTGCCGAATTTCATTAAAATTTTCTTATTTTTAAGCCATTTTTGAGTGTTGAATCTCTATTCTGGTGGGACATTTGTATGGTGGTGTAGGGTATAAAAATACACATATACGAAAGTTTGTTTATTTGAGTGCATGTGTACATTTTAATTGTAAATATAATATAAAAGAGTTAAATTTATAAAAAGAAATTTTCTTAACTTTACATACTATAGCAGAGACTCGTAGCTTTCATTTGATATCTATATTGGGTCAGTATAGTCTTTGTGAGTATTTTAAATTATTCCTAAAAATTGCGCATTTTTCGAAATTTTGATGTCCTTTTGAGAGGAAATTTGATATCCTAGAAAATAGTTAGTACACAATATTACCATAAATGGTGTCTAGTTTTATCTATTTAGCGATTTTTTTGACGTGTAAGAATGATTGTTCTTTGCTGATATATATTTGGAAATAAATAGTAAAAAGTAACATTTTCAAAACGAAATATTTTCCTGCAATATTTAAATAATAAATATGCATAAATATTTTTTTTTTTTTTAAATCCTTTTAGGAAGAAATTTTATGTCCTAGAGAAGAACTTAGTAACGTATGGTTTCTAGTTTCATGTTTATAGCGATTTTTTTCATGTGTAAAAACACTGTCACATGGTGTTACTATAAAATTAAAAACAAGCCCAAAAACTCAATTGGAATATGTTCAAATTCTCCCAAATTTGACCAATTTTAAAATGAAAATTTGAATTTGTCGTATATGTTCTAAAATTCCAAGCTAGTTTTATAAACTGAATGCAGTTTCTAAAACTCTAACAAAGGGTTTTTTCAAGACCTGCAACAAATGTAGCACATGTTTTTCATAGGACTTAGTGAGAGCTTTATAAGAATATTTGATATTGAATAAGAAATGAAACTTTGGCAAGTAATGAAAAATATATGAGAGGTACCCTTTTTTAAGCACCAATAGATCGGTTCGTGAAGGTTATGCGCAGCCCCGTTCTAAATTAAAAATTAAACATTTCTTTGCTATGTCTGTGCGAAATTTTATGTAAATCCAAAAAGCCGATTGGAAGTTATAAATATATTTCCAAAAAAATTTAGATCTATCCCACTGTGCATAAAAAAACAATCTCAAAATACTTAATAACATCGTTGTAACTAATAAATAGTGGATTGAGATATTTAAAATCATATACATAGATTTTTTTATCATTTCGTACATAGTCATTAAAAGTTGACATTTAACTTTACTTCTTTTTCAGAACTACTTTATAAGCACTTCCTTCCAATGAAAAACAGTGTTATGATCATTACATTTAAATTTGTTTCTATTTATTTTAACATTCACACATACAAAAATTAAATTTATATATTTTATATGCTATTTAGATCATAAAATTATTACGTGCAGTAACTAAAAGAACAATAAATAAACAAATACATTCATAAGAAATAAATATTTATATAAATACACACATACAGCTGTGTTTATTCATATTAAAACTTCTTCATTTCATTCGCATTTATTTTTATAATATAATTTGTTAGTTGCGGTTAGTAGCCTTTTTTTTAGTCTAGGGAATACATATTTGGTCTTTCGGTCTGCCCCTGTACTCATATATTTACTACTTTATAACACACTGTGTGGCACTAGTAGAGATTTATATGATTTCTAATATTAAAGCCACATGCCGTTTTTAAATGGCAACAAAACAATATAAAACCACAATGTTTATAATTTAATAAATTTCTAGGTATCTTTTTTTACTAGCTACTGTCGAATCAAGAATATAAAAAAGAAGCTAAAAAAAAGAGGAGTATTGGAGAATTCTTTTATTTTTTTTAGTTTAAATAAAAAAGTATTTAATTTAACAGGAAATTGTATTTGAACTCTCTTAGGATCCTATTCAAGCAATGTGTTGTTGATATATATTTTTTTCACTTTACTTTATTTTTCTGTATACTTTTTGATGTTGTTTTTGCTAATAACGACAAAAGACGTGCTTACTTAACTTTTCATGTTCATTGTAAGTTAAAATTGTTTCTATGCAATTTAAATGTAATAAAAAGATCACATATTTAAATATGTCATAAGGATTGTAACTAAACATTTGGCCCATAGATATCATTTTTGGGGACTCCATATCTCATGGACAATTTTCTATAAAAAAAATATTTGGAAATAAGTTTAAAAAAGTATATATCGTCCATTCTATAAGAGATTTATAAAAAATGCCAATTTTTTTTACGGAGGGTCGTCCGATTTTGTTCATATTTGGTACACGTATAACCTATGGAGCCATTTAATATATCCATTTTTATTTTTTTAAATTTTAAAAAATTCTTGGATTTATTTACGATTTTGATTTTTTGGAAAGTCAAAAAAAAAAAAAAAAATTGGAAAAGTGTGTAAATTTACACAACAATATCTCTAAAAGTTTTTAACGGATTTTAGTGATTTAAACTGCATGTAAAAAAATAATATGTCCTCTTTTAATGCAGTAATTTAAAAATAATTTTTTAAATTAAAAATGCATTCCTCATGCAATTTTAGGATGCATTTTTGAAAAATTTCTACTATCTCCATATTTTTCTTCTGGAATGGACGATATATTCTCTCATGGAATGGACGATATATTTTTGATAATTTTTTTCTATTACTGAAAAATTTCTGTTCAGAAATCCAATATTTCTTTTAAGATCTTTTTTTTTATTTCTTATCAAATGCGGTTTCCTTGCAAAATATCTTTATATGCTACTTGTAATATGAAAAAAATTCGTCTTGAATTCTTTTATTTTCGACGCACCCTTTTTTATTTGTCATCACACTGTTATTGTTTATATTCACTCCCACAACTCTATTATTTGACCAATACTTGGAAAACAAAGTTTTCATATTCGTAAGGAAAAAGAAAAAATGAAAACATATTCATTCCGTTTTTATATTTTCTTTTTACTTTATATTTTCTTCTTCGTAATTTAATAGTTTGGTTTTTCTTTTATTTCTTTTCCTTTTTTTTTTGTCATACAGATGGGTGAACTAATGACAAAGTCACATGTGTCACTACGTGATGATTTTCAAGTATCATGCATAGAACTGGATGTTCTTGTCGATGCGGCCATTAATTGTTCTGGTGTTTTGGGATCACGTATGACTGGCGGTGGCTTTGGTGGCTGCACTGTAACACTCTTGCAACGTAGTGCTGTTGATGATGTTGTTGCCACAATGCGTGAGAATTTCATCAAGAAATTCAATAAAACTGCTGCTGATGGTATTGAATTTTATATTTGTACACCAAGTCAAGGAGCTAGAAAAATACAATTGTAAATAAGTGCTCTCGCTGTGAAATGTTCTGGCCATGAGTGGACGTAAACAAATTTTAAAATAAAATGGAATTTGAAAAAATAACAGAAAGTTGATTTTTCTTAAAAAAAGTTATATATATATATACCTACATTTATAAACAATTTATTCCTTTAATACATACAAGTATTATATGGATGCAGTTAATTACAATAATAAACAATAATTATAAAAAAAGAAAATAAAGCATTTAAAAAGAATTAATTAATATACATTTGTTGGTTTTATTATTAAAAAAAAAAAGAACGATATAAATTATAATTGGTTTACAATGAAAATTCAAGTTAATAAAATTTTCAGAATTCAGAGGAAAATATAATTGTATTCTTATAAAAAAGTTTTAACTAAAAATATTATTTTTTTTTTAACACATTTCATAAATTTTATTTATTGCAAAAGAAATTTGCGTATGATTAATATCACATTAATATCACATATAATATCACATAATATCACAGTTTTTGGGTTATACAATTTTCCAGGTAATAAGTAGAGAAAAGTAATTACACAAATTTTTTATAAGTAAGACATGGGGCTACAAAAATGTAGTACTAGTCAAAGTCTCTAACTTGTCACACATATCCCCTAGAAGTCTTTAACCCTTTGTCTTACAAACTGGTCTGGCCAGACCAATTGTAGATTTAAATGTTTATGTTGTTTTCATTTATTTATAATTAAGCTAGAGACTTGAAATTTTAGGTACCCTCCTATAATTTTGTTTTCTAACGACAAGGATAGTTGAGGATAAATTAGTATACATGTCACATTCGTTCCAAATATGGTCTGGCTAGACCATTTATATTTTGTGTGGTTTGACGATGTTATTCGTTCTTTTTTATTGTATTTTAATTTATTAAAAACTTTTAAACTGAGCTCTCATTACTTTACACATGTTATTTTATGATTTTTCACCTTTTCGTTAATATTTTGTGTTATGAGAGAATTGCCGATTAAACCTTAAATGTTTGAAAAGAAAAATTGTATGTGTTTGTAGGCTCAAAACAAGGAAAAGAATGTGAAGTTTATCAATGGGAAAATGTAATATCTTGCAAAACTATGTATTAGTAATGCTGGAATATAGTTATACAAATGTAATAATATAAAAATATTACCAAAATTTCCATTAAAATATATAGAATTACAGAGCTGGCCACACCATATTTGTTACGAATGCACATTGGGGTAAAAGGCGTCGAAAATGGCGTTTAATTCAGGGAAAGATGATATCAATATTGTTATGATATTGTTTTATTTTTAATTGATTAATAGTTAAAAAATCAGTTTTAGAATTTAAAGATTTTTTTTAGCAGAACGGTAAGGGTGTCCGTCTATACATTAGAGTTAATTGGGTCGAAAATTATGCATAATTCAGAGCAGGGCGGTATTAACACTTAAATGATCGCCTTTAATTTTCCTATTTATTATTAAGTAAAAAATTATAAGACGTTTTTTTTGCTGAATGGTAATGTCCGTCCGTCCGTCTAAACATTTGGGTTAAACGGGACGAAAATGACGCTTAATTCAGGAAGAGGTGATATCTAAATTTTGATAATCACATTCTATTTTTTCTACTTATTAATTAGTAAAAATATACATTTTTAGAATTCTAAAATATTTTTGGCAGCATGGCAATGTCCGTCCGTCTATACATTTGGGTTAAATGGGACGAAAATTACACTAAATTCAGGGAAAGGTGATATCAAAATGTTAATACTTTCATTTGATTTTCATATTAATCGAGAAGTGAAAAAAAAAAATATTTTTCGAATTTTAAGATTTTTTTTAAAGAATTATAATGTCCGTCCTTCTGTCCATCTGTTTGTTAATTTTTGCAAGCTTTCCAATTCAAAATCGTTTAACTTTTGACTCAATAAATATAACGACTAAAAAGTTTCTTTGTTCGATAGGTAATTTTGCTTTTTAACCAACTACATAAAATATAATAAAATCGGTTGAAAATGTTTGGCTATATATGGAAAAATCTTAACCAAGATCTTGTAAAATTGAGATTTTGGAAATTTCAAATGTATATGTATCCTGTAACATTTTAAGTTTCTTGCCCTGAAAGATAAAAATTAGTGTATTTTAGGACAATTTTTAAAAAAATAACAAAAATATTAGAACAAAATATAATTAACAAATACTTAGAGAAAAGTACACTTAGATATCTGGAGTTTTTATTTAAAATAAATACACTGAAAATTGATGAAAATTTAATTTTTTACTCTTTTTTAAAAAATGTAAAAAAATTGTTAAATTTGATAGCTCCTTATAAGAAAATTAATATTGTAATTGAAATTAATAAATAATTTTATCTGTTTTTATTCGGTACTCAACTTTATTACAAAAATTTAAATTTCAAAATTCAATTAATCGCCACTTTTGACACATTTTACCCCAAAGTGCGTAGTAATATCAGAAGATTTATTGCACTTTAAAAAATACTAAAAAAATGCATACATATGGTTTTTCTTTATAAAAAAAGTTTTCTTAAATATTTATATATTAATAAAAATACTAGCAAATATAGCTTCCAAAACAAACTTAATTCTCTGAATTATAGTTAGATTTAATATAAGCTCTAAATTAAGTACTCAAACAACAACGAATTTTTATTAATCTGCTTAAAATATAATTTATTTACCATTGATAAAACTAAAAACATATACATACACATACTCGTATATACAGTAAAACAACAACTCAATAAATACGATGTACACGCAGAGAAAAAATATGATTCAGGTGACTATAAACTAAAAGCAACATACTATGATTGTAATATATGATTACAGTTAAACATTTGTATATTTCTACGTTATTATTATTATGATTCCATTTAATCATTTTTTCATCATTTAATGATTCGGTTTAATAATATTTATAACTTTTTTTATCATTTAACCCTACGGTACATACCCGGGTACCCGGGTACCATTTTTAACTTTAAAGTGCTCGCATTTTTTTATTAATAAAGATATAGCCACGAAACTTCAGACCTTCATGATTAAGGTGTTTATACATCATAAAAACTGAAAAATCTAAACTTTATTAACTTGGTCTATATGTAAAATGGCTTTAAAGTTGATACCTACGGGAGTCAATACCCATGGTACCCGGGTACCTCCCTGTAATTTATGTATTTTGCACTACAATTAATACTTTTTTTTTACTATTTCTTATTGAAAATCTTATTTTTATTGTCTTTTGATTCATTTACAGTTAAAATTTTAAAAATTTATTTGCTTATTTCCTTGTTTAAACTAGGAAATAAGCATGTCCATGTCAGCCAAAATTACCAAACTATAAGTAGTGACTCCATTAGGATTTGAAGGAAAACTAGTTTCAGAAATAAGATTTTATTGATATTTCTAAGTTATTTAGGAGCTTCAGAAAAAAAAATAAAGGATAATATGTGACAAGTTTAAAAATTTTCGAATTATCGCTGTTTTGAGCCAGTATTTATGAATATAACAATGACAACGCACCTTTTAGCCGTTTTTACATCTTTCACCGCATTGACTTTGGTTTTTGTGAATTCCTTTCAGTTTCTCAATATTACGTAGTAATGTTCACCACTTTTAACCCAAAATTATTCCCTATATTCGTGCTAAGGATCGTTAGATTTTATATTGTAGCTCCAAACATGATAAGACGCTATGACAACACTGACAACATTCCTTAGTGTTGTAAAAAAGATTATTCTTGGATGTGACCTACTCTCGGTCAGAATGTTTTATGAATCCTGTGCTTAATTGTGGATGAAGTCAGTGCTAATGTTATTTAGGACTTTAAGAACGATATAGTCTTTCTTGAACGATTTTCTCAGAGAGTTTCTATCGAACGTGTGTTTTATTTTAGTTCAAGTCTTGTTGTAAAGTTTAAAATTTAAATTTATACTTTTTACAATCTTTTGGTTAAAAAAACGTGATGTTTACCAATATTAATTTATGCACTTTATGATGATTTTCGAAAATGGGCAACATATGGGAGCTATGGATTTTTGAGGTGCGAACCTGATAAAAATGTTATAGATTAGTTTTTACGTTAATAAAAATTATTTTATAAAATTAAATAGGGTTTCTAACGTCCATAAAACTCTTATATGTACTAAATTATGCAATACTAAAAAAGTTTATGGACGTCAGAACCCGATTCTAGGAGAAAAATTGTATGGGGACTTAATTGTAATAGGTAACCATTTTAAACTAATTTTAACAGAGTACGTGTATGCATCATGTAAAGTCAAAATTCATACAATTATTTCAAAAACTGTAATTTGTAGCATAATTAAAAGTTTATTATGGACTACAAGACAGACGGACGGACATCGCTTAAATTATCAAACATGTCTTTCTACACAGAAAAAAGTAAAAATGTACTTCAATTACGAAATTTGTAATATTAATTAATTTTTATTTGATTTTGCTCCAATCATCAAAATGATAATATTAATAACTAGAATAATTGATATTATTATTACTTTATTATTACCCGGTTACCCCCCTGTAATTTCTGTATTTTGCACTACAATGAATACTTTTTTTTACTATTTCTTATTGAAAATCTTATTTTTATTGTCTTTTGATTCATTTAAAGTTAAAATTTTAAAAATTTTTTGTTTAAACTAGGAAATAAGCATGTCCATGTCAGTCAAAATTACCAAACTATAAGTAGTGACTCCATTAGGATTTGAAGGAAAACTAGTTTCAGAAATAAGATTTTTTTGATATTTTTAGGAGCTTCAGAAAAAGAAATAAAGGATAATATGTGACAAGTTTAAACATTTTCGAATTATCGCTGTTTTGAGCCAGTATTTATGAATATAACAATGACAACGCACCTTTTAGCCGTTTTTACATCTTTCACCGCATTGACTTTGGTTTTTGTGAATTCCTTTCAGTTTCTCAATATCATGTAGTAATGTTCACCACTTTTAACCCAAAATTATTCCCTATATTCGTGCTAAGGAACGTAAGATTTTATATTGTAGCTCCAAACATGATAAGACGCTATGACAACACTGACAACATTCCTTAGTGTTGTAAAAAAGGTTATTCTTGGATGTGACCTACTCTCGGTCAGAATATTTTATGGATCCTGTGCTTAATTGTGGATGAAGTCAGTGCTAATATTTTTTAGGACTTAAAGAACGTTATAGTCTTTCTTGACTGATTTTCTCAGAGAGTTTCTATGGAACGTGTGTTTTATTTTAGTTCAAGTCTTGTTGTAAAGTTTAAAATTTAAATTTATGCTTTTTAGTTAAAAAAAACGTGATGTTTACCAATATTAATTTATTCACTTTATGATGATTTTCGAAAATGGGCAACATATGGGAGCTATGGATTTTTGAGGTGCGAACCTGATAAAAATGTTATAGATTAGTTTTTACGTTAATACAAATTATTTTATAAAATTAAATAGGGTTTCTAACGTCTATAAAACTTTTATATGTACTAAATTATGCAATACTAAAAAAATTTATGGACGTCAGAACCCGATTCTAGGAGAAAAATTGTATGGGGACTTAATTGTAATAGATAACCATTATAAACTAATTTTAACAGAGTACGTGTATGCATCATGTAAAGATAAAAATCATACAATTATTTCAAAAACTGTAATTTGTAGCATCATTAAAAGTTTATTATGGACTACAAGACAGACGGACGGACATCGCTTAAATTATCAAACATGTCTTTCTACACAGAAAAAAGTAAAAATGTACTTCAATTACGAAATTTGTAATATTAATTAATTTTTATTTGATTTTGCTCCAATCATCAAAATGATAATATTAATAACTAGAATAATTGATATTATTATTACTTTTTTTCCTAAAATAGATGCAATGATCTGAACATTTTTGAAAATTTACTTAAATTTATTTTATTTCTGTACTTTTATAGACAAATATTTAATTTTTGTTTATATTTTATTAACAGCTGTCAATTTATTAAAAAACAAAACTGTAAACCAATTAGAAAATTAATTATATTAATAAATCATATAATTAAATTCCAATAAAAAGTTAATTAATAATTTTATTAAAAAATTATTTGAAATATTTTTTTCTGTGTAAATGATTTTATCGATTTACTTTAAGAACTGGGGCCAATTAAATGGTCGTAATAAATAATTTGTATAAAATTACATATTTTTTGAATAAAATCAACGAAAATTACTCTATGGTACCCGGGTACAATGGGTATTGACTAACGTTAATTTTTTTGGGTATGAACCGTACACAGAAAAAAGTAAAAATGGACTTCAATTACGAAATTTGTAATATTAATTATATTTTAATTGATTTTGCTCCAATCATCAAAATGATAATATTAATAACTAGAATAATTGATATTATTATTACCTCTTTTCCTTAAATAGATGCAATGAGCTGAAAATTTACTTAAATTTATTTTATTTCTGTACTTTTATAGACAAATATTTAATTTTTCTTTATATTCTATTAACAGCTGTCAATTTATTAAAAAACAAAACTGAAAACCAATTAGAAAATTAATTATATTAATAAATCTTATAATTAAATTCCAATATAAAGTTAATTAATAATTTTATGAAAAAATTATTTGAAATATTTTTTTCTGCGTAGGGTTAATAATCCCATTTTATCATATATATAAACCAATTTTATCATTTAATAATCCCATTTTATCATATATATATAATCCGATTTTATCATATATATAATCTCATTTTATTATATATATGATCCCCGAGTTTCCAATACTGAATATATTTAAAATAAAACACATTTTTCCGAAATTTTTATTTACATTATATTTTTATTGCAAAATAAAATATTTCAGATAAAAAAATTTATTATTATAGTAATTATAAAATTATTAGTTATTAATAATTTATATACATATTAATATTTTACATATTAATTGTTAACATACATATTTATTATTCAAATATTAATTATTTACATACTATTTACATATTATATGTTATAATAGTTATTTATATAGGAACTTAATTCAATAGTTTTATGTTTTCTTTGGAAATACAGATGTAGCCAATAAAATTTTACTCTAATGATTTAATAGAAATTGGAAAATAAAAATCCACATAATCTACCTGAAAGCAGTGTTGCCAATTTAGCGCTTTTCGCGCCAAAATTAGCGCTTTTCAAAAACCAAAAATCGCATATTTTTCCATCAGCGCTTTTTATTGAAAAGGCGCTTTTTGTATTCGGTTAGTTTTGGTTGCATATTTTAATCACGTTTTCTACATTTTTCTGAATTTTGAAAAAAAAAAAAAAAACATAATAATCTCAAATTTCAGGAAGAAGCACTGGAAATGCCATAGTAGACATAGTTGGAACCTTGGGATATGAGTCATTTGAAATAATCTATTTATAAACTAATATAATAAATGTATATCTACCCTAATTGTATTTTTAAAGAAAAAAATAGCCTTATTTAAAAAAATTTTACGATTTTCAATATCTAAAAACAAGCCTGCTACCATTTTTATGAAAATTTACTATATAAGATATAGATTTTTGCTGTAATCCATTGAAACATTAATTTTTGTTACCTGAAACACCAATTATAACTTTAATTTATTCCAATTAAATTTAAATTACAGAAAAGATCCCTATCTAAGATAATTTCCTAAGAAGTAGAAAAATCCAGAAATAAAAGCCAGAACTAATTTCGCTCCTTGTTTTGAATTAAAACTGCCTTTTGTTTGTATAAGTTTTTTCCTTCTCCTGTAAAATTACAAAAAGTTGAAATACGTCTTTTCTAATTTAAGCTATCGATATTTATTCTGTATTTCAACTAATTTTCAATGAATATTTTTTAAGATGTCAGACAATTTTCATACTTTAAAAAAACAAGTTTTAAAACTTAGTACATAGCTACTAAGCAGGATAATGCCGGGACTATGACCTTTATATTAAATTTAACATATTTATTATTAAAATGAAAGTTATTATCAAATGTATAACCTTTCTTTGTACCTTAAGTGCTGTTTTTATAAAACATGAATGTTCAATATTGCATAAAATATATATGAAATAGGTTGTTTTGTTTTTAATAAAAAATACATATTTAACTAAATAATAAAAACATATTTTATTCAAATATAATTTAGCGCCTTTTAGCGCGTTTTTAAGTAATGACCGGCGCGTTTTGGATCAAAAAAGTTGACAACGCTGCCTGAAAGATTTTGCGTTAAATCCATGGTTTAAAATCACCTTTTTTAATTTTTAGCAAACAGTACATTAGGAACATTTAATAAATTTATTAAAAATATTACCTTTAAAACATAAAGAAGTTAAACACTTTTCCAAACTTTTTTTTTACTTTTACTTTTTTACATTTTAAAGAAGAATACTTTACAGGAATCTTCGTCCGAGCACGAATGTCGTATGTAATGCCACTTGAAAATTTAAGTCTATATTTGAGAAATACATAAACCTTTTCAAAAGCAAACATTCAACAGTTGTGCAAAACAAAATATGACTTAAAAGCTAATAATAACATTGGCTTAATGGTTGTAGAATTAACAAATTTGTAAAATTAACTGAATGGTTGTAGAATTAAATTATTAGTTGTAGAATTAACTAAATGTTTGGATTTTTCATATATATGATTTCGTACAAAAATATTTAAATACATTTTAAAATTGCATATTAAAATTTTGATTGTGGGTAATCATTAAATGATCAAACAGAATCATAAATATTGGTATCATTAACACGGTATTATTCAAATCAATGAAAAACGGCTATACAAACATTAAATAGTTGTAGTGATCATGCTTTAACCATGTTTTTTCTCTGCGTGTACATACTACATAAAAATACTGATTTATGAAGAACACATGCCAAAAATAAATAAAAAATCAACTTTGATTGCATTAAGGATTAAAACTGGACAATAAACAAAAAATTAAACAAAAAAATACATATACCAGAGAAAAAAGAATATTAGTAAAAATACTAACAAAGCATAAAATTGACAGCTACAATAAAATGTTTGTAACTGCAGCTGTAACTAAATATACGAACAAATATAAGTATTAGATATTCTAAAAACATGAACAACAGCAACAATCGAAATTTTCACAAAAATATATCACCACTATCAACTGTCTACACTCTAAACTTCAGTCACTAAAATAGAGTGAGAGGAAAAAAAAGCATAGTTAGAAAACCATGATATATTGTGTGTTTCACGTAAACAATAAAACAACATCAGCGAGTAATGACAGCAGAAAAAAAAATGAAATCTAAAAATGAGAGTGTTTAATATCAACAGGAAACAAAAATGAATACAACAACTACAAGAACAAGTAAAACAAGAACACATATCACAGAGCTGACAATAAACAACAAAAAATAATCAAAAAGAGTTTCATGAGATTTTTTTACAGGAAACGACAGGGACGTGTTGGATAATAGCACAATGGAAAATGTTTGTAATTTACTGTGCATAGTAAGTATATTAATTTTTATCTTAAATAAAAAATATAAAATTTTTCAAAAATTTTCTTGGGAATATTTTTCATTATATTTGCAATCGTAAATAACCTTGTTGTCTCTGTTTGGCTGTACCAAAGCAGAGTTTGTGGACTATCCATTTCGGTTTCATTGAAACCTAAATAATATTAGTTAATATGAGCTAAATCCATTTTCAAATGAAACTCTATTTGAATTTTACATTTATTGTTATAAAAATGACTATGTAAAGGTCGAATGGATATAATATGGTTACCATATAATTTTATAATGATCTATGAAAAACGGTTTTAATAATTTTATCATAAAGGTACGTATACTACGATTAAAATAAGCCATAGTTATGAAAATTGATGAACAAGTTATGCTCTTGTTTATTAAATGCATGTTATGAACGTACTGCCGCTCATTTGAATACGACACATACAAAAATTGCTTTTGGCATTTAATATTTCGCTAGTGAATAATAACTAAAGTTAATTTTTTTAAATTTAAATTAAACTTTATTTACACGATATATTATAATTCATAACAGTGTTACCGTTTGGCGACTTTAGTCGCCATTTGCCCCTTTTTCAACCACCTGGCCACCTTTTTGGCCCCTTTTTCAAATGGCGACTAAATGGCTACTTTTTAAGACTAAGTGCTAAATGACGAGAAATTAAATTGTTTGAAATTAATTTCAACAAAGAAATTCATCATTTTGAGATTGTTTTACAGTGTAATGATATAAAAGTCCGCGGAGTACTTATAAATGATCGAAACTGTTAGTAAATAAAAATAATAGTAAAGTTATTGAACAGCTATTTATATCATCATATGCCGAATCTTTTTGGATTGGATTAAAAAATTAAAAAATCGATTCGAGGAATATTTATATCCTAATTTATATTTTTACATTCCTCATAGCAATCCCTGGGGAACGTGTTTTTTTTTACTAAATTATCAAAAATAAAAAATAGTTTGTCTAACAGATTTCAGTCAATTCTTGTGGATCCATGCGTTCCTTCCTAAATTCATCCGACAAGAATTTGAAAGACTGGAGTACGAGTGAAGAACTCGAGCAAAAGTACAGAAGTTTAATTAATAAAACGAGGATTTTTTTTTTTTTTGAATTTTTGCAATAATAAAAATAGTTGTAAAAAAATTATAAATTATTTTGTTATTAATAAAACTGAATTTTGTAGTTTTCTTACAAGATTTTTTTTGTTGTCGTTGTTATCAAATAAACAAATTTTAAGGAGTTTTTTTAGGTTTTAAAGCAGTTGGCCCCTTTTTTTCAGAAAATCCCCTTTTTTGGCGACTTTTTATTTTGAAATCCCCTTTTTTGGACACTTTTTAAAAATTCTCAACGGTAACGCTGATTCATAACAATTCAGGAATACGTGTTAAAAACAAAAAAAAAAAAAATGAAAATAATGACTAAAAGTGTTGACACATCACATTGCGACATGCATCTTTAAATTCAATAAAAGCTTTAATTTTCGAACTTCCTCAATAAAAACTTTAAAAATTTTTGTTTCTTTGTTATTTTAGTAATGTGTGCTATCTTCTTCATTAGAGATAACCTCAAAAATGCGGTTTGGAATTGAGTCATATAGGCTTTTTATGTAATCCAAAGAAATCGTACTCCACGCTTTGTTAATGGCTTCAATTAGGTCGGATTTTGTTTCATATTGTTTCCCAGATTCATACACTTTACGAGCTAACCATACTCATACATTTTCCATTATATTTCAATCCGGGGAGTATGGCGGCCAATCAAGTAATGCCACATTTTTTCTAATCCAGTTTTTAACCACATTTGCAGTACGAATAGGTGCATTATCATGTTGATATGTCCATGACATAGAGCTAAAAATATTGGAAAAATGGGGAAATGCTTTTTCCAGCGTTCATTTCTTAAGTAAAATATTGCAAATCGCTAGTTACATAGCAGGAAACTGAACCCCAGACCATCACACCTCCAGCACAGCTATGATGATGCTCCAAATAAATTTCTTCTTTTGGCAAATCGTGGAAAAAATAACTGTAGCCATCTGGTCCTTCTAAATCGAATTTTGTTTTTCATCGGAAAATACTAATCTTGCCATTATTTTTCCGATGTCATATGATGCCAGCTAAAAAGTAGTTTTTTTTTTTTTTTTCTTTTCACGATGGGTTAAGAAGTGGCTTCTTTTTAATTTTTAATCGTCTAAGATTAGAAGCTTTCTGTATTACACGCTTTACTGTTGCTAAGCTTGCTTTAACGCCAGTTTTTTTTTTTTTTTTTTTTGATTTTCGCAGAAGAGTCTTGGGAATTTGAAGCACTTCTGATAATTGCCCTTCTATCTGCAGCCGAAAAAACAATATAGGTACCTCTTTTCATATCTTTTCCATAATTGGATGGATATCGGAGATATTTGACCACACAACGAGTTCGATCAATTTTATTTGCTATTTGGCTAATATTTAGTTCACATTCCTTATAGGCTTTGATTTTGCCAATTCCGTCGTTTGGCAACGGCTTTTTTCTTCCCATTTTGTAGGAATTCAAAACAAACTAGTTTAATTTTGATTAAAATCAATAAAAACATAATTTTCAAATGTTACTTTGTTACAAAATAAAATAGACAGACAAATATCGTATTCTGATGAACTAAAAAAAAAATAATCATTATTTTTTTAAGAAGTTGAAATTAACTTTAATATATAAATATAATAAAGTAATCTTTAAAGATGCTTTGTTTAATCTAAATGAGGGACATAAATGTTAACATCAAACTGAAATTGTAAAAACCTTAAGACCTAAAATATTTTGTTGCCATCTGAATTTTAGTATTAAGCTAATAAAATGCTTTCATTTGACATCAATATTAACATCATTTATACTTCGCGATAGTTGTCAACAGCGTTGCCAGTTTAGCCTTTTTAATTTGCATAAAACTTTTGTATTTCAAAAATGTGGGGTAAAACGTGTCAAAATCGTCACTTTTGAATTTTGAAATTAAAATTTTTATAATCAATTTGGGGGCCGTATAAAAATAAACAAAATTATGTATGAATATCAATTCAAATCTTTATGCTAGGTTGTGTTTTCTTTCTTATAAGGAGCTGTCAAAGTTAACATTTTTTTTACATTTTTGAAAAAATATTAAAAAATTCAATTTACATCAGCTTTCAGTGTATTTATTTTAAATAAAAAGTCTTTTAAAGTAAAAATTTAAAATATAAACATCAACTTCAGTTATTTAAGTGTACCATTCTTCAATTATTTGTAAATTATATTTTGTTGTAATATTTTTGTTATTTTTTTGAAAATTGTCCTAAAATACACTAATTTTTAATTTTCATGGAATGCAACTTAAAATGTTACAGGATGTTTATTTTTAAAATTTTCAGAAAAATAGACATTTTCGTTGCTTTATCAAACATTAAACAGTGGGGCAGAATCGAAATTAATCTGTAACTTCTAATCGGCTAGTTAGTTTACATGAAATTTCACATAGGCTTAGCGGAGTTTAAAAGCAGAATCCCATATACGCTTCAGGGGCTGAGCAATGGGGATTAAAAATAAGGTACTAATGTCATAGAAAACGTTTAACCACTAGCGAATTTTTGTTCCTTACCCGATTTATATCACCTTAAAGTCCTTGGTAAATCCTTTATAAAACATGCTTGCATGTGCTATTTCTCGTATACACTCTTCAAATATATTCAGTTGAAATTTCAACAATATCAACTTTGCAAGATATTTGCTAAGTCTTTTCCATATTTATCCCAACATTTTCTACCTATTTTATCATATTTTATTAAAGAACAAAATTCTCTATCGAATAATGAAATTTGAAGTCAATATCTTTATTGAGTCAAAAAATAAACGGTTTGGAATTGGCAAGTTTGCAAAAATGAATAAACTGACGGATGGAAGGACAGGCATTAAAATTCTTTAAAAAAAGCATTAAAATTCAAAAATATATTATTTTTTTATTTCTTGACCAACATATTCACCTAAATTCGGATATTACTTTTTCCTAAATTAAGCGCCATTTTCGACCCATTTAACCCAAATGTATAGATAGACGGACGGACATTACCGTTCAGTCAAATAACAACCTATAAATCTAAAAATAAATTTTTTACTTACTAATTAATAGAAATATTAAACGTAATTATCAAAGTATTGATATCGCCTTTCCCTGAATTATGCATAATTTTTGAACCATTTAACTCTATTGTATAGAGGGACGGACATTAACATTCTGCAAAAAACAAAAAAACAAAAAAAAAAAAAAAATCTTAAAATTTTAAACTGAAATTTTTCACCTAATAACCAATAAAAAAATAAAACGTAATCATTAAAATATTGATATCGCCTTTCCCCGAATTAATCACCATTTTCGACCCTTTTTAACCCAATGTGGAATGGCGCAAATCTTCTATGAAAAAAACTGAAAATTTAAAAAGAACGTAAATTTTTGGTTTAAATTTTTATTACAACATAACTTTTCAATGGATAATAAACCGGATACTTATCATACTGCAAATGAATTTCCTAAGTCTTGTTTTTCGACTGGTTAAAGGTTTAAGTCAATAAATTGTAAATTGTTATTGTAAAACTAAAATGAATCCAAAAATCCTCAATAGTTTCAACTAAGTTTTTTTTACGATTTTTAAATTTAAATGCCTGTATTTCAGTGAGATTTTACGCGAATGATCTAAAATTTAGAATTTCTTAGTTATTTTTTAAGATCTATAAAAACCAATCAACACTGTTCCTAATATTAAGACAAAATTTTGCAATACAAGACACTCAAATTAGGTTTCATATAATTTCGAAATTTTTTGATTTTCTTCATTTATAGTATTTTTTTTTTTTTTTTTCTGAAAGTTAACTTAATACAAAATAGTGTTAAGGATAAAACAATTAATATCTTCTCCTACGAAGACCAAGGATTTGCAAACCAGACCTACATTTTCCACAAACATTAAATTTTCGCCTTATTAATATTATATAATATTTTTTTACCCTACACCACCATAGGTAGTTGGGGTATTATGCGTTTGTGCTGATGTTTGTAACGCATAGAAAAAGTTATCCAACACCCACCTTAAAGTATACCAATCGACTCAGAATCACTTTTTATTGATCTAACGATATCCGTCCATCCGTCTGGCCATGTAAACCTTCTGCGCAAAGATAATTCAATGAAAATTTGGCACGTGGTACTTTTATGATACAGGGACGAAGCCTATTGAAATTGGTTGTGATCGGTCCATTATTTTACCTAGCCCCCATACAAATGTCCCCCCGTAATTGAATTTCAACACTCAAAAATGCCTTAAAAATAAGAATATTTTAATGAAATTCGATGTAAAGAAGTTCTGCACAAGTAGCAATCTTAGTACCAAATTTTATAAGATGGATTCACGATTAACTATTGCTCCCATAAAAACCACTGTTCCGAAAATCACTTTAACGTGCATAAATCCCATACATATGTTAGTATAAAGTTAATATTCGACACAAATAAGTTTTATATAAGTAGAAACAACATTGCTAAATTTTATTAGAATCGGTCCATAATTTACCATAGCTCCCATATAAAACCACTTCCGAGAATCGCCCTAAAGTGCATAAAATTAATTAGATGTTAGTATCAACGCATTATTCTGTATTTGTATATTTTATTTTACATTTAGTAAAAGTGTTGGTCTAATATAAGTCCCCTACCTGAAATTTTATGGTTAAACATAATGATGTAGGGTATGATATGGTCGGTCTTAACCGACTATACCTTTTTTTTCTCGTTATATGATATAAAATTGGTTTATTTTTTTGATATAGACATTTTTGCTCCTCGATATCGGTTGGACATTCTTGAACATTTTTTAGTATTGCGGGATTTCCATTTTGGATATATAGTTTTTTTTTTTTTTTTTAATTTCGACAAAAAAAAAAAAAAAACATTTTTTATTTTAATGGAGAAAAAATTTACATACAGGTATAGGTAGTCCTTTTAAATATCAGAATTATTACCAAAAAAAAAAAGAAAAATATTTTGTCTGGTGACTAGGTTCTCTACATTTGTATAGGCATTGCTGCGCTCCTGTTTATTACACTATTTGTACTCTTTTATTTGTAATGTGTAGTATGGATGTTGTTGTAAAACATAAGACTCTGATGATAAATTTTGTGATTATGATGAGTTATTAACTCAACCAAAAAGTACTATATACAAACATTTTTATTCCTGTGAAATCAACTACAATAAAATGATGTACATTAAAAGGCAAAAAACAACCAGTACAGATATAGCTACCGTTTTGGAAATACATACATTGAAACATACAAATGTTTATGTATGCTTGCCTAAATCAAAATTTTATTCCAGCAGTTCCTTTGACTTTTACTTGTATTACACTAAAACATTACTTCAACAATTCTACTTAGTAAAACGAGAAAGAAAGTTACACCATTGTGAATTTGTAACAAAATTCGGTGAGGGGTCATTTGTTAGACCTGTTACCAATTATTAATATTTATATGAATTTATGCAATATTGGGAGATTCCCGAAAATGGGCCTTATATGGAACCTATGAGAAATTATTGTCCGATCTTCATAAAATTTGGCACTACTCTTTGTACTTATATAAAACTTATTTGTATGGAATACTAACTTGATAGTAACTTTTTATACACATTAAAGTGATTTTCGGAAGGGGAGTTTATATTGGAGCTATGGTAACTGATATTCATGAAATTTATATTGATACTTATAGCTTTGTCCTTATAACAAAAAAGTCGTATGTACTAAATATTATTAAATTATCTTAAACATTGGGACCTCTATTTTTCGCACAAGTTTACATGGACAGCCAGCCAGACGGACGGGCGGACAGACATCGTTAAATCAACTCAGAAAGTGACTCTAAGCCGATTGGTATAAATTAAAGTAAGTCTTGGATGAAACGCTTATGGTGGTATAGGACATAATAATTATATAATATTCGTAATACTTTTGAACTGCTAAGGGAAAAATTCACCTCGTGCTTGCACTAACGAAATTTTGATAGAACTGCAGGGATGTGTATGGATTTAATCTGACTCAAATACTTTTTTTGCATTTCTAGAAAATATTTGTTCTTTTCACAGATATTATTGTTTTTTTTTTTTTTTTTTTGTATTTATGTATAAACATATTTTTCGCAAATTCGTACATATAATGAATATGTATGTGCTATAATGTTTCTTTCTTTTCTTCCTTCCTTTGTCGTATCTCTAGTTGGAATAATATCAAAATTATACATTGGTGACTAGAGAATAATAACAATAAACATATATGTTCACATAGCATAAGTAGTAAAATTTCCAAAATAAGATACATGGAATTATGTAAATTTTCTTCTTCCATATTTTATTTAAAATACAACAAGTAGTCCTGAAAAATTGAGATATACAATTGGAAATGGGAATTCATATTTAAATTAAACATACATATGTATTGATAATCTCATGTCCACTATTATGAGGATTTACTGTTACTATTGTTAAATATATAGAAAACTATGTTCAGATTATTGTTCTATTTTTCTAGTGTTTGTCTGGAGTATGAGTAGTTTTTCATCACAGCAGAAAAAAATAAAAATTACAATCATACACTATAATACATAAATAAATTGTCAAGTAAGGGAGATAAAGCATATATTACTCATACCTAGAATATTCTAAAAAAAGAAAATAAATAAATAAAACACACTATTTAAACATATGGACAACATCAAAATGATTGACATCCTGGTGACTGCGAACAAGAGAATAAACATTAATTTATTAAATTTATATTAATGATGGACATTTTTCTATTTATTGTTTGGGAATAAATAAGAAAGTCAAGAAGAAAAAGATGATAATATTTTGATATTTTTTTGTGAATGAAAAGTCAGAATGTATAAAATTAAAAGAAAAAAATAAGTATGTAGTAAATAGTTAATTTTTTGAAGTTATATTTCTGATCAAACATCAAAAACCTTACTTTGTAGTTTTGAACTTAATTGGCACCTTGAGCTTTCCCAATAACTTCACTAGACTTAGTTGTAATCTATTCCAGTAAAGAATTGTTGCTATCTTCGATGCATTGCATTTAAACAATATTTTCTGCCTTACTTCAAATAATGTGCTTATATAGAATCACTAAGGTAAAGGAATAAACGTTAAGTTGTAAGTGATTGAATTTTGGCAATAATTCTAATAAAAAACGAGAGAAAAGGATTTAGTCGGTCAAGCTTGACCATATGATACCATACACCATTGGGGTCTTTTATTAGACCTAGAGCCAAATGTGGACCGATACTCACAGTAAGTGTAAAATAAAACATACGAATACAGAATATTACCTCGATGTTAACATTTATACGAATTTATTCACTTTTGGGTGATTCCCGAAAGAGGGTCTTATATGGGAGCTATGGTCAATTATGGACTGATCTTTCTAAAAATCGGCACACTTATTTAGACTTATATGAAACTTATATATGCCCAATTTCATTAAAATATTGCTATATTTAAGGGTTTTATGATCGTTAAACCCTTTTTTGGGAGGACATTTGTATGGGGGCTAGGTGAAATAATAGACCTGTGTGCCAAACTTCATTAATTTTTGTCCAAAATTGCGACTTGTAGTTTGATTGCAAGGTTTACATGGACGAACAGACGGACAGACGGACAGACATCGTTAAATCGACTCAGAAAGTGGTTCTAAGCCGCTTGGTATAAATTAAGGTGGGTCTTAGACCAATATTTTTGGGAGTTATAAACATCAGCACAAACGCATAATACCCTCCCCACCTATGGTGGTGTAGGGTATAAACATGATTCCAAAGTAGCTTCTTACGCATATTTATTCGCTTAACTCCATGAATTTATTTATTTTATTTTAATGAATTATAATTATTCAAGGAATTACTAATTCTGCGGTATTAATAAGTACAAAGCCACTTTTTTAAGTTGGCACTAGCTCTCGGAATAAATCGCGATTTGAAAATATTGACTATTTAAAAATTTAAAAAGTCGATGTGTTGTCTTTTTTTCAACTATTAAACCTTGAAAATCTATTGTCGCAGATGATCGAAAATCCTGCTAATGTGAACGTAAAAATTGAGGTTGCATTTTTTAAAACTATTAAACTGTTAATCCGATTGCTCAAAATTTTCAAACCATCTCAAGCTTTTTGCCAATTTTTTCCATTTTAAATCCTTATGTTGACAACCGCATAGCTGGGTATGTTTTTCATTTTTAAAATAATATATACTGAGTTTTGCTTATCATATTAACTTCAAAATTTAGATGTTTGTCAATAGTATTTTTAGCTATTATATTCTGAAAGAAAGAGAAAACTTAGAAAAGTTTTTATAGCCAAAGTTATAAGTGTTTTTGTGAAGGTACCCCTTACATTTACAACCAGAACACCTGGGTATGTATAGAAGAATTTATGGAAATTTTATATCGCATACAAGTAAAATATTTATTTTGTTATTATGTTTTATTTTTTGTAAATATTATATGGGGTGTCTTTCAAGATTTATATTTCCGAACGTTATCATGATATTTGGATAACGAGCAATTGCACCACTTTATTAAAGGGTACTCTTTCAGATTTGATTAGATTTTATTGCATTTAATAAAATACATCGAATTTTAATATAGTCGACATATTTTTCCAGTGTTCAACATGTGATGATCCAATAGTCGCACATTGTTCGATTTTCAAATTTAGGTGGCCAAAAAAATCGTACAAAAGTGATTTTTGGCATAGTGATTACTTACATATTGAAGAATTATTGGACAAAAAATTAGACAAATCCGCCTACCGTCACGCCCACTATTTATTACCCAATTAAGAAAAATAGTCAAAATTTAAAAATAGCTTCTTTTATAATTCTTTTTCATTTGAAAATAAGTTTAGTTAAAAATACAAAATAAATTTTACATAATTCATCATAATTTTTTAATGAAAGTATAAAAAAGCTTAGTAAAAAAAAACAAAATCATGTGGAATCTGCACCAATATCACTGTCATTTTCACTATCAGACTCTTGTATATTATAACATGCGTTTTTTAGTAGTTTCAATATATCTGGCGTTAAAGTTCGTTTTTTAACTGGTGGAGTTTTCCTGAAGCTGCAAATATAAGGATCTGATGATATTAATAGCCTTTTTATTAAATCTGCATTAGTCTCGGTCCGTGAAGTTTTCCGCGTGAACTGCAGTCTATAACGTCTATTGTCTTTATTCCTGGATTCTTGAGCTCCTTCAGATAATTGACCAATAGGAAGGATGCAATGTTCAATTATAGCTTTTCCGTGCCAAAGAACTTTGTGAACACTGACAGGCATGTAATACCAGGGATATAGTTTCAAATAAAGATTTCTTGTTTCAAATGTATAACTTTCAAATGCTTCCACGTTTATAGTATACCCAGATGCTAAGCATTCCAATATAACATGAAAACGTTTAATATAATAAGTTCTAAACTTAACCCAGTTATTTGTGCAGATATTTCCGCATTTCTAAAAAATCGCCTGGCTGTATTGCCATCATTAGTATTTCCCGATATCTGTTTAGGCATGTCTATCAATAACCCCATTTTTTATCTAAATTCGTCTTGAATATTTTTTTTTTGTAAAACTTTTACTTTGTTATCTTCACCTCTAACTTGCCACATTTTTATATCTATCCTGTAAGCTATATGTAGTAAACATTCCATGAATCGTATCCAGGAATGTAGATGCGACAAGCCAAATTCCAAAACTCCAGGGTAAAATTAATTTCGGTTTTATATAAACAGTATTTTAGATATTGTTCACGACAATATTAACCTCAGTAGCAACTAGTTTTGCTATTTGGTCATTAATACCTTGTACTTCTTTTTTTATCAAGTCTGTTGTCTCTTTTGCAAAGATTAATTTTATAGCACGAAAATAGCGAGAGGAGTTGGACGTTTGGTTTTATAAATTATAATTTTCTTTCCATTTTTATTAATTAAATATATTTGTACTAGTACAAGAGAAATACTAATTTCATCACTACTGCCTTCTTGTATCCATTTTTGCTTATAAAGACTTTGATTAGATGCATCGCATCCCCATTTGAATAAAGCGAATATTTCCGTATATGTACTTATATGATTTTTTATAAAATCACTATAACTTGATTACAGTCTTAAAATCGTATGGTCTATTAGGGATTGTAATTTAATTTCAGCACAAGATTCTGTTACTGCTATTTTTTTTTGGGTAGCATAGTTCTTTTGACCTCTTAACTAATTCATAAGAAGGGTATAAGGATCAATTATAACTCATTGTATGTTGAATTTTGTGACATCTTAAACAAAAATAAGTTCCTTTTCTAGCAAAGAAAAGTTCCTCTATCTTGTAAGCTCACAACTTAAACAAAGGTATTCATTTAAAACATACATTCTTTTTTTTGTTCCACTTAGAAGGATGGTGTATCTTTGTTTTGAATACTTTGTTCGGCAGGGGCAGTTTTGGGCAAAAATTTTTTTTAGTTTCTATTAAAGGAGTATCAATAGTTCTCAAAACAATCAAAAGTTGGACCCCAGCTGATAACAGAAAAAAGTATTCGTCTATGCATTTTTGTTTTTGACTTACAATTTTTTTAGGAGCTTCCCTATTATATCTTTCAATATCTAAAACTATCTTCATTCAAATATATGCAAAGTTTTATATTTTAAAGGAATTATATTTTCATATACCCAGCAAAAACTTTGGTTGCCATGTAATGAGTTAAGAAGCTATATAATGGCTCTCCACTACTTACACATTAGCTGAATAACTCATTATTTTAACACGGTGATGACATTAGAGGCAACTACTTATTCTATACATTACTTAGATGTCATTAAAATAACTGATTACTTCCAAGCTGTTTAACAGAGCATTGATTTTAAAGCTTTACTGAAGTCATGATTAGTAATAACAATAGGAACTAGTTATATTTTTGGTTATAAATAAGTAATGAAATGTCAGGATATAATTTTCTTTTTCTTTTTTTGTAAGAAGATTTTTTAAATTTTAATTTAAAAATCATAAAAACAACTAAAAATGTAATAAAAATAAACTATTTTAGATTAAAAATTAATTGATATGAAAATCAATCAATATGAATTGGTAACTGCATTATAAAAATCAATAAAATTTAATATTTTCAAAAATAATTATGTACTTAGATTCGGGTTATAAATAATTATTTAATAAACTACTTCTATGTAATGCAGACAGTATGTTGTCATTACAAAGTAACTACATCCGGAACTACATGTCATTACCAAGTTTTTGCTGGGTACAAAAAGAATTTTTTAAAAATATGCCATAGAAAATTGTTTATTCATGTTCAAAGTTTGACTAATTTTCGAGCAAAAAAAAAAATATTTTTCTTTTGTATATTTTACCCATCATTCATGTTATCGTTAGAATCATTCATTGATCGATTTCAGCTAAAATGAGTACGGAAATTTCTTAACTGAATAGTCTATTTTAATACCCGAATATAATTTTTTTCCTCCTTTAAAGTTAATTTTTAGGTTTTGGCCAGCTAAATTTGAAAATCGAACACTGTGAGTCGGCATCAAATTTATTTACACAATTTTTATGTAAATGCCCTAAACTATGCTCTGAAATATAACATAATTTTAAAAAGTAAAAAAATTTTGAACAAAATGATAAATTTTATAGTTTATCTTTTTTTGAAAAAATGGTCCAACAGATACAATTTTACATTTCAGCGACCCATAGTAAAATTTTACGTAGAAAAATTCTGTAGAAAATTTTTATATATGAATTTTAAGTTTTAATTCACTTTTAATACATTTTTTACAAACATAATAGAAATTACCCCATATAATAACAGATAAATTATTACATAGTTCCGACGAAATATTTCTAATAATAGGGTCTAAACGTATTTGCAAGAAAAATTTAGGTCCGAAGTACTAATTACATTATTATCTCCCAATTAACATCACATGGCGACTATAGAAAATTATGACACTTTTTTGTTTCTAAGGTCGACAACTACGAAACCATGAAATGGAATTCTTTACGCAAAATTTTACATATTTAACATAAGGTTTCAATTGTTGTCTAATTGATTGTTAAAATAAAACTTGGATTGTTATAATTAATATCATCTTTGAAATTGTTCTCTCTCTTAAATTTTTTTCTAACTGCTATCAAAATATATTTTCATGGCAAAATTGATCTTACATCAATAATTAGTATTCGCTGTTGTTAATTATTTCGGTTTAATTTTAAAAATGCCGACTACTAGTACATGCCGACATTAGGAGCACTTACCCTACATACATTAGCTTATAACAAATTTATTAAAAATTGTATTTTGGACTGCGCAGTCCTTAAATTCCGTATTATATTCTGAATGTTCAATACATACTGCCTTATGACATTTCCTGCATGTTTTTCGTGTTGGTCTTTTTCTACAACACATAAAATAATTACCTTTATGCTTTATTCTTCTACTAATGTCTCCAACTTCTTGGTTTTGTATAGAAAAATATTCACTCCTTGATCTTATTGGGCCTCCCAACATACTTTATGAAAGCGATTTGTTGAAGTGTTTAATTGTGGATGGTTTTCCATAATTATAATAATATGTGTATATAGCAAAAGCAGCGTCATTCAACATGTTGTAAAAAAAAAGGCTAAAGGTTTGTTCTCCTTTTTGTTGAATATTCGCCAAAACATTTATCCATGTTGTCCACTCCTCCTTTGCTTCTGTTATAATCTAATATCATTCGCGGTTTCCTTTTTGGATCTTCAGTTTTAACTATAAATTTTGAATATCAATTGAAGCTCGATATATTGGATGCGAGTTCGTTTTCCATAAGTCAGACGTATGAACTTTGTTTTAATGTGAGACTCTAGCTAACAATAGTATTCCTAGATAAGCTTCAAACTCCGATGATGTAATAGGTTTCCATATTTGAAGAAGTTTTTGTGGTTGTATACAAAAAGCTTAAATATCTGCAATGTCAAAGTTGATTCTGAAATTTGTTCAACATTTAACAGATTATTACGAAATTAGTAATAATTATACTATACATTACCATAGTAGGTTAGGGTAATATGTGTTATCAAGTTATCCATATAAATATTGTGCGCAAAATACAGATTGCAATTTTGATGATGAAATTTCATACGATTGATTTACTTTATTTATACCCACCATCAAAAAGATGGGGGTATATTGATTTTGTCATTCCGTGTGTAACATTTCGAAGGAATCATTTAATACCCCACAAAGTATATATTTTCTGGGTCCTGGTTAGATTCTGGGTCGATCTAGCTATGTCCATCCGTCTGTCCGTCTGTTGAAAGCAGGATAGGGCTCGAACGGGACAACGTAGGGGGACGAAATTTGGCACAAATATTTGTCTTAT
The DNA here is from genome assembly GCA_951394005.1 of Protophormia terraenovae. Lineage (NCBI taxonomy): Eukaryota > Metazoa > Arthropoda > Insecta > Diptera > Calliphoridae > Protophormia > Protophormia terraenovae. The sequence continues at coordinate 74,617,231 of OX596076.1, read as the reverse complement.
ATATGGTTTGTTTGGGATTGAAAACTAGAAACACAGGGTGTCCGTTTCATACTTTTCTGCTGATATTTCTTCAACAAAGGCATGTATGGATCTGGGGTCGATATAAACTTGGAAACCAAAAATGGGTGTGGTCCGCCCACCTCCCATATAAGGTGAAATTTTGTACGTATAGTTCGGGGGTCGATATAAACTCGGAAACAAAAAATGGGCGTGGTCCGCTCATTTTACCGCCCACCTCCCATATAACGTAAAATTTGAAAAAGTTGATGGTGGGTATATAGATTCGGCCGAACCGAATATAACATTCGCGCTTGTTTTTTTTTTTTTTGTTTTTTTTGGACACAAGTACCATAAAAATGTCCTCCCAGAATAGAGATTTAATGAACATAAAGTTCTTAAATTTAATGAAATTTGGAAAAAGAAGTTTTATATAAGTATAAATATTTTTTACAAATTTCTTAAATTATTTTAGTGAGAAAGAAACTGATCTTCCGAAGTTCACTTTATCGTGTATAAATCTATACAAATGCTCTTATCAAGTCAATTTGGACACCAACAAGTTTTATGTAAAAAAGAAATCTGAGTGCCAAACTTTATGAGAATCGTTGTTTGAGTTGAATTGAATCACTGTTCCCATATAAAGATAACTTCCTAAATACATAAATCTTATAAATGTTTGGATTTAAAAAAAATATGCATTTGATAAAAAAACAAACATTTTTTCGTGATTTCTTATCTAAAAATTGTTAGTTTTTCTATATACTAAAATTTTAAATTTTCATTTTAATCTAAGCCCTTGTTTTATACATCAACAGTTGTTGCACTTTAATTCCAATTTTGTTTTTTTCAAAACCACAATAGTAAAAAAAAAATAAAAAAAAAGTGTCTTCCCTTTTCGTGTTTAATATCGAGTTAGTAAAAATTAACTGTTGACAATACTAAAACACTAAACACACATAACAGCAACATATACATATACAATTACAGCATACAATACAACTGTCCACTCAACAGCAATAATTTAAAACAACATCTTCTTCTTGTATAGTATTGTTTAAAAGAAAATCAATGTTCATCCTTTTCTGTTCGAAACATACAAAACACACAATCTTCGTAACAACTCAAAGTTATGCTGGAAAATAGTAGGAGGAGAAAAATTATTGTTACATTGTTTACTATTGCTGAGTTCTGTTTCTTGTGTTGTTGATATATGAATATGTGTGAGATGTTGTATTGTAGCTGCTGTTTACGAAGTCAACAACATCAAATCTTAACCAATTCTTGATATGTGGTTTATATTGTTGCGGCTGGTTTTTGTGGTCAACATGTCTGACCACATTTACAGAAAAAATAAAAAAAGAAATAAAACAACAATATCTGGTAAAAGAAAATATTTTAAAGAAATATTTTACTGTAACAACATATTGTTGTTGATAAATTTTATGGTTGTTGTTTTTGTATTTTTTATTCTGGTAGGTTTTCTGCTTCTGCTGTCTAAACTGAAGACTGTATTGGACAAAAAAAGTTGAACAATTCAACAACAATGTGAGTTCAAGAGAGGAGAGTCAATAAAGTACTGGTAATAAAACAAGTGCAAGAGCAGAAGATAGAAAAAAAAAATGAACTGTAAAAGGACCTTAAAATTTTTAAGATCTTTTTGTGTGGTTGTCAACAATTTGTTTTCAGCACATAAGACCACAAGTTTTATTGAAAACAAGTAAAACTTATTAAGAAAGATATAAATATATATATATATATTTTGTTTCTTTTTGTGGTTATTAAGAGTTCTGCAAGGAAGCACAAGAGGCACATGGAATTAAATTATGCATTTTAATATAACAATTATAATTGATTATTATCATAGGATCAACATATGGTAGCCTAAATTTAATCATGTTGGTTTATCACCAGTTAGGTAGTTTTCTTTAAATGTTATTTATATCCTACATAAAAATAATTTTGATTACTGTCGCCTTTCAGCTACATAAAGTACAAAATATTCATCTACTTCAGTTGCTTGAATATAAATTAAACAATTTTTCAATCAAGGTTTTTCACAACTTTTTTAAAAAGCTTAACCTTGAAGGTTGCACATAACTGCTATAAAAACTGTTCCTTGTTGGTCAGTTAGTTTTTGTAATACCCTTCCAAAAAAAAAGACAAACATTTCAAAAAGTGAACAACAAAAAAATAATGAACAAAACAAAATTCTTTTAATTAAAACTATAACAAAAGTTTTGTTTGTTGTGTGCTTATATTCTTTTTTTTTTTTGGTATTTCTCTCTTATTTTCTAGCTCCTAAAAGCGGGTTGTGGTATTTGGGGATTTAAAATGCAAAAAAATTAAAAGAAATATTTTTAAAAATTAAAAAAAATAAAATATAAATGATATAAAGTTAGGGTGTTGGAGAAAGAACGTAAAATTTAATTGTATCCAACATCATTTACATAACAAAACAATTATGATGATGTTGAAGATGAGAATACCGCTGACGACACTGACTATGACGCTAGATGACTATAAGGACTAGTGACTACAATGTGGATGAGAAGTGTTCTTTAATGAAATCAAAGTTAAATGTCATAAAAATAAATGTTCATTTATTTTATTATACTCACTCGTTCGAAGAGTTTAGAATGAGGAATAAGAATTTGTGTTAAAAAACCATTAAACAAAACAGTTTGTAAATATTTTTGCATTTGTTGTTTGTCAGTGTTTTTATTATAATACACTGTTACGTTATATACATATGGGAAATTCTTCAAACTCGTTTACTTTTGTTGTTCAAAAAAAATTCAAAAATTTTTTAAATGGTACATCAACGATATTTAGTACCAATATTCCTTGGCTCTAGTGCAACACAGATCTGTTCGAGTGAACAACTTTTATCGAACGGCATCAATGTTATGGCGCACAGTGTGGTAAAATGCAAATTTTTTGGTAATAAATCTGTATCTCCTAAACAACTGGTTGGATTAAATTGAAAGGTATGAAAGAGTTGCAGAGGAGGACCTAGGCTTTGAGAAAAATCATATTCTAGTTACCTTGTGATAACACAAGAAAATATACAGGGTGTCAAAATTGACTACATTGTGCTCTACATAAAAATTGACTACATAAAATTTGTTTAAAAAAAAAACCTCTCAATAGAATTTAAAATTTGGACCATATTTGGACTACTGGAACCATAATATATCAAAATTGTAAAATGATTTTTCAAGCCTTTAAAATTTTTTTGATTTTGATGTCTTGTGTTATCAAGTTATAAACACGGTTTTCGTAAATCTTGCATTCCTCTAACAAAAACTGATAGATGTAATTTAAACTGACTTTAGCAAGGCATTTGATAAAGTTAGTCATTTGCTTCTGATAAGAAATTAATGGTAATGTGATTTCTGGTTTTTTAATAAATAATATCCAGTTCTTAATTCCACAAATCCCTATTCGTTACTTTGCACTAATAGCAGTTCAATTCTATAGAGCTAATTATGCCAATGCTGATCCTCTAAGAAGAATCTTCAATGAGTTTAATAAATTTTATAACTTTATTTATTATTCACTGAACCCAAAAGAAGTTTAAAGCAATATTTTATGCTTTCTTGTACAAAACTACTGTGGAAAATTATATTTATATAATCGAATTGTATATTTAGTAAAATATTATTAATCGTCTGTAAAGGTACGGTCACATTAGGCAAATGTTTGTTTCAAATAAGTTTGCCCGAACATAAACAAATTTTTTCCAAAACAATATGAAATTTATTTTATGGTCACATTACTCACATTTATTTTCCCATTTTTGTTTATTCAAACATACAATAAATATAGTCAAATAAGCAAATAGGAAAACATGTTTTCTCATCGGTCACATTTGAAAAATTATTTGTCTTCAAAAATTATTTCATCAAACTGTCTAAATCAATAAAATTATTTTTATTGAAAATATAATATAGAACATGACAATTTTTTTATTTGTAATGTAGAGCAGCTTCGATTGCTTTTTGGAAAAGGAAAAAGAAAAGGTAAGACAATGGCATAGCCATCGACATAAACTGTTCACGACAATGTGTATTGCCCTCAATACCACCAGCGCCAAGAACGTAAAGATCCCCCTGCTGCCGCCCATTTTCAATACTGAGCCTCATCAAGAGGGCCTCATATTTTCCGTATTTTTCCATTCTTCATCACCTTCTTTGGAAGGTCAACCAGCGACTTCTTAAACACTACCTCCCTAAAATCCTCTGTGATCTTCTTCACATGGCGGACCCATCCGTCACCCTCAACCGACGTGGTGGCCTTTTTCATAGCGTGCTCCGTTCTACGCGTCTTTTCGCCAGCTTTGCCACAGGAAGCAGCAGCACCCTTCGTCCCACATGCATCACCAATAGCCTTAACAGCGACCTCACCACCACTCTCCATCGATTTAAACGATCCCGGCTTGATCCGTTTGTTCCAAGTCCACCTCCAAACTGGACGAATTTAGTTCACACTGTTGCAAAATGGCCGGCACTAACGTCTTCATACTGCAAAAGGTCACATATAATCACGTTTTTGCTACACGAGTTATTCGCAGTTAAAGGAGCCAAAAACAATTTTTTGAATATATCTCGCTTATTATGCATTATACGTGTTTTTACTATATCATCTATAGAATATAAATAAAATTTGCAACAATTTTGCTTAACTAAATTTGTACGTACCATCTTGTAGTGATAGTCCTTTGATTAGCACAATTATGTGCACGAAGTCTTTTCATTTTATTATTGTAATTTTAATCTGTTGCCTCTTTGAAAATTTTACATTTTCGGACACCCTAACTTGAACCACAAAAAGTTTTTTCGACAATATATGCAATAGAAGATAAGTAAGAAGTAAAATTGTAACACTTTATTGCCAAAAATCAGTTTTTTGCATACATATATTTCACTCATTTTTATGCACCAAACTTGTATGGACAGTCCTTTGACACGCTTAAGTATGTTCCCGAAGTCTTTTAATTTTTATATTGTAATTTTACTCTTTTGCCTCACTGAAAATTTTACACTTGGATCAGAAAAGATTTCTTGGCAATGTATGCAAAAGAAGAGTAAATATCTTTAGAAGATGGTTGGTATAATATTGCTATATCGTCCTGAAATATAGTTGATACTAAAAATCATTAGATATATCATAAAATGCATAAAATAATTTTTGGCACCCTTAGATTCAATAGTAAATATGGCTCGATACAACTATTATTTAATGTTGTTTTCTCTTACAAAAATTTTGTAAGTTCAAATAATTATTTGCCCAAAAAATGGGAAAATATTTTCCATTATGTGGTCACATTGTGTTCACATTATGAATATTTTTGGTTGCTATCAACTAATTTTGTTTGCCCAAAATCAGCTGATTTGTTGTTTGCCACATAAAAATATTTTATGGTCACATTACGGCAAAGAAATATTTGTGAGTTTTAGTCAAATGTTTCCCTAATGTGACCGTACTTTAAGAAATATTTTCCATAGACAAATTAAAAAAAGAAAAGCTCAAATAAGGCAAAACTATGTGTAAAAGTACCCAATAATATATATTCAGGACGATATTATTACCATTTTAAGGATAAATTTACCATTGATTAGCTAAAAATATTCATTATTTACAATCGTAAACTGAAAAGACTTTGGCCACATATTATAGCAAGTAAGAAAACCGTCCCTACAATTTTTTAATAAAATTGGACCATATTTTTAAATAATATGATGAAAATATCGAAAAATTATGATTTTAGCCGAAAATCCTATAACTTTTATATGAGTGTTTGCATGTATGATAATTTTGTCTGGCTCCTTGTTCTTTTTTCAGTCAAGAAATATTTAGTTACGTTGTTATTGCTATAAAAGCTGGCATTTGTTTTTCTTTGCATTATTTATTTAACCGTTAAAGGTACTTGAAATAATTTGCCAACAAAATGTTTACACATCTAACGTTCTCTTTGTCTAATATTTAAACTCTTTTATGGTTCTTTTGTCATTTGGTAACCGCATTCTAGAAAATATTCTACGATGTAAACAAAAGTATGGATTTTATTTGTTATTGTCCTGTTTACTATGCATTTACTAAGGGTTTTTTACTGAGTACAGTAGCGCAAACAAAAGTGAATTCTTTTTGTTGTTAAAATGAATTAAAAGTAAAGAGGACAAATTTCAAAGGATGTAAGCGGCAAAAGTGTGTGTGTGTGGGAGCATTATGAGCCGCCATTTTAAATACAATTTAGAACAGACTAAATTTAATTTGTGAAAAACACCTTAATATTTGCAGGTCTATAGTTATGTTTGCAAGTATGTTACCGCTTCCTTTAAATTCATTCATTTGCATGAAATTCTATTATGACACAAATTTTCCCAGTTTTCATTTTCTAATTTTATGTTCTGTTTGTTTTTTTTTTAACCGTCTTTTTACTAATTTTTTTCTTTTATTTTTTAGTTTTCATAGTCCAAAGAATTTATAGCTTATCATTATTATTATTATTTTGGATTAAAGCCAAAGCTAAAGGAAAATAGGAAGTAGAAAAAACCATTTGGCGTTTATTTTTTGTATTTTTCTTAAGACTGACATAAAAAAAAGTTGCCCAAATGTGAATTTGCAATATAAAGTTGAGTAACATAAACACATAATACATACACATTTACTCATTCGCATACAAACATAAAAATTAAAAATGAAATAGATTTAAAATGTTAAAACTTTGCACAAACTTGCCATTAAAATTTGTTTTTTATGGCAACCGAATAGAGTTTCATTTTTATTATTTTCTCCATTAGAATTTATAATAGAAAATGAAATTAAAAATTGTGCAATACGAACGACTAAAACTACTATGAAATGTATTAAAAAATAAAAAATGAAAAAAGTTATGCCAGATCCGTTGAATACTCTTTTTTGTAAGAAAATGAATTTAAATAAAAGAAAAATTGTGCAATAAAGTAGTTGAGCTTATTTGGCCTTTAGGATGAGATAATTAGATATTTTATATTTGCATAGTTTTGAAAGAATATTATTATATATTATACATTTTAAATATTTCAATTGTATACAAAATGTAACAGAAATGGTTTTAGCAAAGTGATGCTTTAGTATTTTTAAAATAAACTAAGTAGTTATATAAAATATATTAAAAGATTATTTTATTTTTGACATAGACGATATTATTATTATTTTTCTTTAGTACAAAATGAGCACTTTTTATGAAGATAATATTATTTACAAGTTTTTTATTTTTTTATTCGCTATTTCTAAAATATTGATCCAGTTCCTCCCCACCAAAAACTTTACTTACCCGGTATGCCAATATATTACATTGCTAAAAGACGGTAACTGCTTATAATTTGGGTGAAAAACTCATTACATTTATGTGGCGATGTCCACGAATTCATGGGTCCCCATTATTAAAGTACTTATTTTTAACAATCAAATAAGTAGTCAAATGCTACAAAACTACAAATACTTCTAAACTTCAAAAAATTGAAAAAAAAAAAAAAAAAAAAAAATTAAAAACAAAAAGTTGGCTCAACTGAGATTTGAACCTAGGCAAAAACATTCGTTCATGTTTCAAAGACTACTGTCTTATTCACTACGCCATGTATAAGTTAAAATTTGTGTGCGTTATTAATAGTTTAAACATACTAACATTTTAATGGGATTTATGCCCGTTAAAGTGATTTTCTGAAAAGGGGTTATATGGGAGCTATGGTTAATTATGGACCGATCTTTTTAAAAATCAACACACTTATTTAGACTGATATAAAACTTATATGTTCCAAATTTCATTAAAATATTGCTATATTTAAGGGATTTATGATCGTTAAACCCTTTTCCGGGAGGACATTTGTATGGGGGCTAGGTGAAATAATGGACCTATCATAACCAATTTCAATAGGCTTCGTCCCTGGGCTATAAGAAACCTGTGCACCAAATTTCATTCATTTTGATTCAAAATTGCGACCTGTAGTTTGATTACAAGGTTTACATGGACGGACAGACGGTCAGACGGACAGACTCAGAAAGACAGACTTAAATCGACTCAGAAAGTGATTCTAAGCCGATTGGTATAAATTATTTTTGGGTGTTACAAACATCAGCACAAACGCATAATACCCTCCCCACCTATGGTGGTGTAGGGTATAAAGATTCGATAAATACTTATATCCTAATTTTTATTTTTACATTCCTCATAGCAATCCTTCGGGAGAACGTGTTTTCACTAAATAATCAATAATAAAAAATAGTTTGTCTAATAGATTTAAGTCAATGCGTTCCGTTACAAATTTGTGCGACAGGGATTTGAAAGACTGGAGTACGAGAAAAAAAATTCGTACAAAAGTACAGAAGTTAATTTAATTAAAAGAAGATTTTATCTTAACTATTTTTGTGAATAAATCTTTATTTTTGCAATAATAAAAATTTATGTAAAATAATTATAAAATATTATAAGGAAATAGCATTCTTACATAGAAATTGGATAAAACCACCATATAGGAGAGAAAAATGTTTGAAACCAAAAGAAAAATGGAAAGTAGTTGCTTGACATTGTACGTAGGGGGTTAGGAAAATATCTATAAGGTCGTTCACGATAGGCTGGTTATCAGGTTATGTGATTATGTGGTTATATTAAAAACAGAAAAAATCATTACAAAAAATAACCAACTTTGCCCAACTCATACCATTGTTTATAGATTATGTGATTATCTGTTTATTTGTAGTGTTAGAAAATAATAAAAATTTAAACAAGTAAATTATTTTGTTGTTTTTAATATTACTATATAATCACATAACCTGATAACCAGCCTATATCTATTTTTATGAGCAACAAATTTGGAATTTTTTACTTCGTTTTATGGAAATAAGTCCTGGAGTACACAGGGGGGAAAAAATAGGGCCTGCAAGCGAAAAAATCAGTACATACAAACTTGCTTATAGAAACTATACCAATAGGCGAATTTTTTTTATTAGTGACTGTTGTCTTCAAGTTTAAAAACATAAATTATTTCCAACAAGTTTTTCATGAAATATCGGATCTTCCTAGGAATTGTTTTATATGACTGATGTGGGTTTCTTTATAAATTAGCATTATGTGTTTAGGTGTTTTTCTTTTTTTTAAATTTTTTTTTAAGAATACCTGGTTTTGTTATTACCATGAAGCTTAGCACATGGCTACTAAGCATAATGTCATATATAAACCAGTTAATAAAAAAGTTAGAAGCTTACAAGCATGCACAGATTTCTTCATGCGCAAACCTTATTTCGAAATAAAATGATGAAAATTTTTTAGGATTATATCAATTTGTCTACATATGAAAAATATTCAAATACTTAGTATGAAAGAGAAGAAAATATAGTCGGTCTAGACCGATCATATGATATCCTAAACTTTTGACAATAAACAAGTTTGCAATCGTAAATTGCCTTGTTGTAACTGCTTCGCTATACCAAAGCAGAGTTTGTGGACTATAATTAGACACCAGCAGAATGGAATACGTATTTTCTGTGCCGCTACACACTTCATCAGCATTCGTGGTGTCTTATCCATTTCGGTTTCATTGAAACCTAAACATAGCGCACGCCTTGCACTGGGTGCAATTTTGAGGGACTCAGTTAGCAGCGCCAGACGTTTGGGGCAAGTAAAAAAGGGGTTGAACATCACGTCGTAAACGCTGTTAAAGATGTGGTTACATAGTGCTGTAAGCCGACATCCAGTTCGAAGGACCATAAACAAGTTTGCAATCGTAAATTGCCTTGTTGTCTCTGCTTCGCGGTACCAAAGCAGAGTTTGTGGACTATAATTAGACACCAGCAGAATGGAATACGTATTTTCTGTGCCGCTACACACTTCATCATCATACGTGGTGTCTTATCCATTTCGGTTTCATTGAAACCTAAACAGACTCTGAGCATAAAAATCTGGAAAGGAAACTTATATTAAACCTGTGGCCATTTATCGACTAACACTTTTATTAAATGTAAAATAAAATATACAAATATAGAATAATGCGTTGACACTAACATTTATATGATTTTATGCACTTTAGGGCTTAAAAATTGGTTTGTATTGGAGCTATCGTAAATTACAGATCGATTTTCATAAAATTTGGCAATGTTGTTGTTAAATTAGTATGGGATTTATGAGCGTTAATGTAATTTGCGAAAACTGGATTTATATAGGAGCTATGATCAATTATAATTGACCATATATTGATCGCATCAAAAACAATTGCATACATCATTTAAAGATACTGTAAGGCAAAATTTTTTTAAATTTAGTTTAACGAGTTGTTTTTGAGCGAATAAATTCGAAAAGAATCAATAGATTTTTATGACCGATATCTCATTTTGTTGCCATTACATGTGGCTTTGCGATAAAGCAATAAATCTGAACAGTTTTTGCCGTTTTTGATTTTTAATGATTTTTTTTAAAACAAAAAAACTTGCTATTTTCAAGTAAAAAATATATTTTTTGTTTAATTTTTTTATTATCACTCAGAAACTACTGAGCTGATTGAAATGCAATATATACAGGGATTAAAGGTTGTATAAATTTTAATTTTTCTAAGTTTATTTTAATAATATTAGACTAACACTTTTTGAGTTATCATTAATTTACTGCCTGTTTCTCTATGTTGAACGAAAAATTCGTTTCGAATAAATGTATTGAAAACAACAAATAAATTTTAAAATTTTGTTTTTGTTTTCTATATATTTATTCGAAACGAATTTTTCGTTCGACATAGAGAAACAGGCAGTTAATTATGTGGAGAAATGTCTAAAAAAATTTATAATTTTACTTAAACATTTAAATAAACCTATCCATAGAATTTAAAACTTGGACCATATTTGTACTACTGGAACCACAATACATCAAAATTGTTAAATGGTTTTTCAAGCCTATAAATTTTTTTCAATTTTATTGCCTTATGTTATTAACCGATCTTCGTGAAATTTGGCACAAAGATTAACACTTATACAAAATTCTTTTGCATATGTAAGGCACTTATGATCACTTAACCGATATTCATTGTGTGTATTATTTATCAGAAGGTTTAATAATTAAAAAATATCAGAGAGTTAAATAATTACAAAATAAACTTCCACCTAATAGGGCTAGAACATTTTAGTGACTTTTTTCAATTCTTCAAGTTCTTCACTCTCTCCGATGACCAATTTCAATTGGTTTTGTTCTTTATGCCATCAATATATCTTCAAAATTGCTACCTGTACTTTTTTCACAAAGTTTACATAGACAGACAGCCAGTTAGATGAACGGACATCGTAAAATCGACTCAGTTGATTTTTTCTGTGCACTAGAAACATCAACATAAACGCATAATTTCACAACCACCTATGGTGGTGTAATCTTTATTATACCCTTCACCAAAGGTGTAAAGGGTATATATAAGTTTGTCATTCCGTTTGTAATTCTCACAATTTTCGTCGGAGAGCAAAAAAGTTTACATTTTCGGGATCCTTGTAAGAAATGATGACGATAGGACCATGTCCGTCCGTCCGTGTGTCGGTTGAAATGGCGTTTATGAAGCCCACCGATAACTGACATATATAATATATATATCAAACGATCGGAAATGCTTTCGAGAATTTTGCTATTGGAATTCAGCAAGATCGGTTCATACAATGCGGAGATATGTTAAAAAAACCGGTTTTTAGAACCGGTTTTCCAGTTTCTGAAGCCTCTGTATATACCAGGGACTTCGTTTTTACAAAGAAGTCTCGGACATTTTTTTCTAAATTTTTGTTCTGAAATGAAATAAATCGGTTTAATAATAACTGAGATATCGTACAAAACGCATTTCTTATTTTTTGAAGCTCTGGTTTAAGCTATAGATTTTTATTTTTATACAGATCGGCCACAAATATTTTTATAAAATTTCGGTTTTTTGAATCAGCAGGATCGGTTTATAAATGGCGGAGATATGCTTTAAAAACCGGTTTTTCAGTTTCTGAAGCCTCTGTATATACCTGGGACTTCGAATTTGTAAAGGGGGCTCGGAAATTATTTTCTGAATTTTTGTTCTGAAAAAATGAAATAAATCGGTTCAGTAATAACTGAGATATCGGGGAAAACGAATTTTTTATTTTTGAAGCCCTTGTTCAAGCTACAGATTTTTATTTTTATATAGATCAGTCATAAATGCTTTTATAAAATTTCGTTTTTTTTAATAAACCAAATTCGTTCATAATCAACAGAGTTATGGCCCAAAAACAAATCTGTTAAGAATATAAATACACACACAAACATGTATATTAAGCATTGTAATGACTATTAGTGACGTTTTTTGTTTTTTGTATAGACAAGTACTTTAGTTAGAAACAGCAGTCATATAATGAATAACAGTGTTGTTGTTGTTCTTTGTATATGCAGCCAGTTTGTATATACACACATAAAAAATAAGTAAATATGGAATTGTTGTTGTTGTTTATTTTTTAAAAGCAAAGCCTGCTATGATTGTTTTTTTTTATATATTCAAATTTGCGTAGTTTGAAAAAAATTTAGATTTATATATGTGAAAATATGAAAGCATACGTTAAGGCGAACATTTTATTATTTGTCGGTAATATGGTAATATGATGTCGATAAGATAGTAAGATGGTAATATTGTAATATGGTGAAGGGTATCAAAGATTCGGCACAGCCGAATCTTTTTTCAATTTCATTTTTATTTAACTTATTTTTAATAAGAAATGTTTTTCTATACGTATTACAAATTTAGGTTTGAACATCACATCCAGCATTGGTCGAAAATTGTGAGTTTTGGAAACAAGTTTCATTTTTATCGATTAAGAAAATAGTGTCTGACGACTTTTTTAAATTTATTAATGACATTTAATAAAAAAAAATTAATTAAGATCGATTTGACGCTAAATTATATAATGAAAATCTTTTCAACATATTGTTTCAAAATATATTAAAAATTACATAATATTTCCAAAACATTTTCCTTTATATATTTCAAGAGTTATTCCCAAAAAACGGAATTAAGTAAAGGCAAAAAGTTACAAATTTTAATATCTTTTTAACTGTAAGAGATAGATGAGTTTTTCTTGTCATTCGGTTTACAGTAATATAAAAATCTTTGAAATCGGTCTTAATTTTTAGATATAGGTTTTTTGAAACTTTTATTACTATTTTATCTCTTGTTATCACGTGGTGACTACTAGATGAGTATTTAGAAATATTAGGTTCTCCTCTATAACTGTTCCATACATTACAATTTAATCTGACCATTAATTTAAGATATAATATTTATCACCGAACATTTTAAGTTGGACCTTGCTGAGAAACGTTGTTTACTGAATCCAAGTCTATCTATTAGGGTATTCAATCGATTAACCGTCATTCGGTTATCCGATTAACTTTGATCTATTAACTCTTCGAATAATTTAAAATTGTATATTTTCGAATAATGAATAAACCGAATAATTTGTGCCGAATAACCGATTAACCGAAATTTAATAAATAAAATAAATTTTTAGGGAAGTACTTTTTCATTACTTTCAAAGTATCAATAAGTTTACATTGTCTTGTGCTTTAGAAGTAATGCAATTAGCATCAAAAGATACTATAAAAAATTCAAATGAATTATTCTGCTGTAAAACGTTGAGATTTGGTTGTTATTTTTTCAAATACTTCTTGCTAAAAAGATCTGTTATGGAAATGAAATATAATGTTATACATAATTTTTTTATTAAAAAATATTTTGGTTAATATAAACATTAAATTAATTCCTTTCGCCAAAAAAAATTAATTTGGACATTCATTGAAATTTTGCATAAAGTTGTGAACACGAATTCCTTCTCACTGAATAGGTATTAAAAAACAGAACAAGTCTATGTTAAATTCATCGAAATGATCCAACTTTGTATTACTTCTGGATCACAAGTTTAGGATCTTATTTACTTCTTTGGATATTCTTTTTTATTGAGACAGTTCATTTGATAAAATGCGACACAAAAAGAATAAATTTTACAAATACTTGATCTTGTGACAATAGAAATTTTGAAAATATACTTTTAAGTAAAGTAAATTCAGAGTTATATAAGTAGGGTTGCCAGACGGGCTTGAATGAGCTTGATTGTCAAGATATTTTAGGTCTTGTCAAGTTTCAAGCTAAAATACAATTTGTCAAGCTAAAAATATTCTATACTACTTTAAAATATTCCACAATTTAAATTTCTTAAAAAATATAATAAATTTAGTCAAATATAAAAAGTATGGTTTTCCTCATTACAGATTGCAGGTGTTTTGCCCATTAGTGACAATAAATGCAAGAAATTATTTTAAAACTTTATTTGATTGTGAAATTTGTGAGTACTTAATATCAAATATATTTGTGAGAAAAAATTAAAAGCGGCATTGTTCCAAAAAATTTCAAAATCCGTTTCAAATTATGTAGTACTGGCAGTATTAAAGAACTGGACTTAGTTATAACAGTTTAGATTGTCAAGTTAAATTATATTGATATTTATACTGCGACAGTAGCAGCAATTACAAGAAACGTATTGGCTCCATATTCACAAGAAAAATTTTCTAGTGCCTTAAAAGAAAGTTTATTTTTGGGAATCTGCAGTGACGCATCAAATATTGGAAATACAAAAACGTATTCATATGCAGTATTCAAAATGGTATTCGTAGACAAATTCTGGATTTCTATGAAGGTCCGAATGAAACTTTAACAAATATTTTCAACAATAGTAAAAGAATAACTTATAGGGTATTCACTCGAATATTGTTTGCTCGATTAATCGACAAATAAAAATCAAATATTGGTTCGATTAAATAAAAATCAAGAATTTCGAGTAAAAATTTATTCGAGCAAATTATGCCGATTAATCGAATAATTCGAATAAAAAATTATTTTAAATATTTCCTTTCTTAACCATCTTTTAGGATGGTTAAATTTATTAAAAAAAAATATCTTGTAAACAATGCTTCAAAATTTTTAAAGAATGTTTAGAATCTAAAAGTACCTCCACAACTCGGAAGTTTATTAAAAAAAAAATATTTAGTAAAAATAACATAATATATATATGTCTAAATTACAACTCTAGTTAAAGGTCGTTAAAAATTAAACAAAAATACAAAAGTCCCTTTAAAAAATTATAATGTAAAATTCAAATAGTTTTTTATTATTTTTAATAATATAAGAAGAAGAAAGAAAATTGATTCTCCTTTTTATGTTAAATGTTTTATAAGAAATAAATTGAAGGATTAATAACTTGATTTAGAAAAACATATTAATAAATTCTCAGTCTGGCGTGGAAGGTGAAGGCTTAGATGAAATCAAAAATAGGAAGAGAGGAAAAATAAACATTTTGGGTAAAATTTATTGTTAATTTAGAATTAGAGCCAATTATAATTCTTATGCGTACATTTGGGAGAAAGAATTATATATTTCAAGTTTTCAACAAATTTTTGTATTAAATGAAGAAAAGTTATTATAATTAACTTTACAAGTTTATAGAATTTATAAATAAAATTAAGAGTTGCGAAAAATTTTTGCACAAAACAGAACTAACATAATCACTAGATCACTATAATGTAAATAAGAGTAACATCCTTAAAAACTATGTGCATTTGTACAATATTAAATGACTATCAAAAAATTTATTTGCCTATGTCTGGCTATGAGTCATTGTAGTATATGGGTAAAATGTTCCCAAACTTCGATTTGTGTAGTTTTGATACTAATGATATTGAGATATGTTTTCGCTATAACTAAAGACATTTAATGCTCAAAATAAAACTGGGTTTGGTTGATTTCCGATACTTAAAAATTGCGTATATATTTCTAATATAGCTGAAAACCTCAGTGTAGCACATAGATTACTATGTGTCCAAATTGAAAAGTGAGGTTATGAGACAAAATCGCTAATTATTTCAAAGTCTAGACCTATTTAGTTTACTTTTAATAAAATAATCAATAAAGACAAATATTCATAAATATTTCGGCAAATTTTAATTATTTTGGAAAGACTATTTCTTGTTTTAAGCTATATTTTTGTTTTATTTTTTAATAATCATTGAAAACAAACGAGTAAAATTCTAAGCTATAATTTACTCGAATAACTCGAGTAACTTAAAAAATTTAATCGATTAATCGAGTAACTTAAAACTGCATTTTCGAATTATTTGATTATTCGAACAATGAAAAAGTCGAGTAAAACTATAATAACTATAGAAAATAAACTAGATCTTCAAAAAATTACTTTATACAGCGCCAATAATGCAACTGTAAATTATGGTGTTCTTAATTCAGTGTTCCAAAAATAAAAAAAAATGAAAACAATAAAATAATAAAAAATATTAAAAAAAAATTAACTCCAACGTGATAAACAATTGTGTAAAATGTGCGTTGAATGCTTTATCAGTCGACGTGGGAAATATCGTAATAAAAGCATTTATATTACTCTGAATTTTATAATTTTTTGTTTAAATTAATTTTTTTGCTCCTAATAAAATTTTTTGAAGAGATTAAACATTTTTTGATATACATATTTGATGCGTCTACAATTTTCTTCCGGTTTTCGTTTTTTTAACATTTGTGGTTATGTCAAGTTGATTTGTTTAAAATCAAGCTGAATTTTTCCAAATGTCAAGTTAAACTATCAAACAATTCTGGCAAACCTTTTTATAAGTCATAAACATTTTAATGTTCATCATCAAATGTACGTAAAAATATTAATATTGTTTTTTACTTTTAAGACAGAAAATGATTCTCACACAGAAAATAAAAAGAGTTACATTAAAAAGACTGATTTATTAAATAAAGTTGAATTATGAGAAATTTTTGTAGTATTAGGTGCAATTTAAGTGCAATTTTTTCATACAAATGGACGAAAGAACTATTAAAATAAACTCTATGTTCTACACTAAGATTCTAAATAACTATTTTAATCGATTAAATTTTATAATTAGTCTTATTTATATGTCTAATATGTATTACTGCGACTATTCGGTTAATCGAACCGATCAACTTTTAACTTCGAATAATTATTTGTCGAATTAACCGATTAATATGAAAACCTGAATAATTGGAAACCCTACTATCTATATAAACCCGGAAATTTAAAAAAAATTTACAAGTTAATTTTATCAAACTGAAGGACACCTGATGGATTCTCACTTTATGAATGCTTGAATAAAATTTAGGACATTTCCAAATTGTTCGTAAATTATTGTGACATTTTCTTTCGTATTCATATATTTAAAAATATGTCTTTATTTACAAATATAAGTATATTAAGGATTTATTTAAATATTTACATAAACTAACTGTATTGGATTTACTTACTAATGAATAAATAATGAATAAAACAAATACGTTTAACATGCGTTGATAAAAATCTACTATAATGTCCTTAAATAAATAAATATAAATTATTCATCTATTACTTACTTTACTTATTAACATATTTACATATTTATTTATACTCATATTTAGACATTTGTTTGTCTTGTTGTTTTATGTATTTTGTAATAAAATTATTTTATTTTACTTTGATTTACTAGGGTATGATAAAAAAGATAATGATGTTGTTTCTACTGCCATTGCTCCTGCTACTAATGATGAAGATTATAAGTATGATATCACCATCATTATTGACATTGTCATCTTATATAGCTGGTAATTCATGAGACTTATGTATGAGCGCTATATCTCTGGCAATTGGTAAAATTAATTTGACTATTAAATTAGTAACATAGTGAGTTTAATTTGAAATTTTTTTTTTTTATTTTTTTATGTAAATGTTAAAATTTATATTGTTATTTCAATTTAATCGAATAGAAATTAGAAATCTAAATTCTCTAAGATTTGGAGATTTGGATTCTTCAAAAAATTTCTCATAAAAAAATTTTGAAAAATAAAAGCAATTTAAATGAAAAAAATTTCAAATAAGGTCCTTACTATACACAGAAAATAGATTCTTTGGAATTCGGTATTTTTAATTAAATTTTAATAATATCAAAAGAAATTGTATTATAATTATTAAAAAACTAAAATTGTAAAGATTTTTCTTTGTTTAGTATGGTAAAAACGTTATTGGGATTGAATTAAGGTTCTTCGAATGGAAAATTTTTTGTGTAAAAGGTTTGATTCCTTACTAAACTTAATTGAATATTACAAACGAATTTAATTCAGCGCAATTTGTTTAATTACCAAATATTGTAAAGAGCAATCCAATAATTCAGTTGCATAAAAAATTCTGTAAATTATTTAGAAAAATTGACAATCAAAATAAGTAAATTAAATAAATTACTCGTAATAAAATAAATTAGAAACACAGAAATAATTAAAATTTTCTATGGGAAAATATCTTAAAGAAAATTTTATATCCCTATTATTGCAAAATCCAAATGATATGTCCGTCTTTTGAATTTGAAGTCTATATACTTGGATGAACTTTATATGTTTTGGGTTATTTTGTTTTCCTTAACCAAATTTGCATTTTTTTATTTTTATATGCGCAAGCACGACTACGTCTTTACGCTAATTCGAAGATGACCTTTGTGAAAAACTTAACTACTTATGAACTAAACACGGATGATATTGTGCACAAAATGGTAAGTTTAATTTGCAATAAAAATGTATGTATCCTTTATGTAAAACACTTTCTTTTCTTAACGTCTTAGATCTAGTGCTTGCTTTCCTGAACTTAAAACATATACAAAGACCACAGGTTGATTTCAACGAGAAAAAGTCGAAGAGCGCATTTCTAAAGTACAACGAGGGCAGATTTGATGGTTTTAATATTCATTCCAAAACTCAAAAATTTTTGTTATTTTGTTGTTCTATTGTTGCATTTTTGTAGTATATTTATTTATTTGAAAAGGAAAATAAAATTTGTTTCTAATATAAAAATACAAAAAATTGAAATATGTAGTTTCAACTAATATTTACTATTGCCATTATCGAATTGTTTTTTAAAAATCGGTTGTGTGTACCATCAATTCAGCAATCGAATAGTATTTGCAATCGAATTCGAGTTAGTACTTGGAACCGACAAAATTCGATTGGCAAAAAATTCGGTTGCCACAACGAATCTGTTTTCTTTGTGTAGGTATATTTTAAATTTAATAAAAAGTGTGCATAGAATTCGTTGTTGAAAAACATAAATCTTCCACCCACTTTCATTTTGGATCTTAAACATATGGCAGTATAATGATTTTTAATTAAATAATCTTCTATTTTTGCATAATATTCTAACATATACAGATACACGCATACTTAATATAATATACTCTAATTAACACACATACATAAAAATAAATATATTATTGTAAATACGATTATAGATTTATATTAAAATATACACAAATACACAAGTACACACTCTGTATTTATGTACTCATGTTAGTCCTTTTAATTTGATATGCTTTAATTTGTAAATATATAGATGTATGCATGTCTGTGTTTATTATAACCCTAGTGTTTCTAAGTATGTGTTTTGTTACGTTATTTTTTTGTTTTAGAAATCTTAATAAGTGTCATGTTGTAAATACTGTGGTTTTTAATTCTTTTAAGGGCACATCCATATGTGTATGGGTGTGTAAGTATAACGAAGTGCATATGTTTGTATGTGACTGTGTAATAACCGTTAACCATTTTATTTTGGTGTATAATTAGAAAGAAAATACAAAATTAAACCATAATGAGTATGTACCAAGTTTTTGGTTTTTAATCTTAATTTTTTTTATTTACAATTTATAAGAGTGTGTTTTAGTCATGCATATTAACAGTGAGACATGTAATAATGGAGAGATTTTTAGCTTAAAAAATAAAAATTATTATATTTTTTAAACATAATATATACTACAGATTTTCTTCTTTTATATTTTATATTTTTTCTTTTAAAGAACATAAAAAAATTCACTAAAAATCGAGTTCTAAAAAAACTGTGTTTTTACTTTCGAATGTAGCACTCAAAATTGAGTTTTGTCTTAAAATGGGTATACAAAAGTGGTAATTTTGAGTCACACAGAGGAGTAAACTTAAAAAAAGGCAATTAATTGAAAATTATTATTTTGAAAAAGTAATTGATTCTACGTAAAAGTAGATATAAAAATAATTAACAATCAGTTCAAAAAAAAAAAAAAAAAAAAAAAATTTAATTATAAACTTTTTTCACTCTCCGTGTAGTGCACCGTCAAAGTTATTTTTTTTTTATTTTAATCACCATGGTAAAAACTAAAATACAACTTTTTGAAGTTTATATTTTTGCTTTTTATTTTTGTAAAAGTATGCTTTTAAAATGAAGTTGTATTTTATCTTGAAACATTTCTAATATTTTTAAAAAAAGCTGGTCCAAAATCAGAAATTGTTTATTTTTATAAAGAAATTCAAAAAGATATCAGAAATATTTTTTATTTTACTTTTGCGATTTTAGTGAAAAAGTATTTTCTAAAAACTTCTAATGAAAATATGCTTGTTTCCTAAACAAAAACGAAAAAAAAAAAACAAAAAAAAAAAAAAAAGATATTGTCGGTCAAGCCCAACCATATGATAACATACACCATTGTCTATGTGTAACAAAATTCGGGAAGGAGCCAATTGTGGACCGATACTTGTATTAAATGTAAAATAGAACATACTAATACAGAATATTAAATCAATACTAGCATTCAAATGTATTTATGCACTTTTGGGTAATCCCTGAAATTGGGTCTTATATGGGAGCTATGGTAAATTATGAACCGATCTTCATAAAATGTGTACAGTCATTTATACTTAGAAAAAATTATATTAAGTTGGTAATAAAATCTTTATGGGATTTATGTATGTTAAAGTGATTTTCGGAAGAAAGGTTCATATGAAAGCTATGGTTAACGGGAGAATTTTTGTATAGGGGCCAGATGACATAATGGGGCCGATCATGACCAGCACAAAAATCGTATACTTTGCGCACAAGCTTTACATGGACAGCCAGCCAGCCGACCAATTAACAAATATATATGAAAATAATTCATTCAATTATAAAGTTGTTTAAATTTGCAAATCTCACCAAAATGATTATATCAATTACTAAAAACTGTAAAAAATACAACATAGAAAAAATTCCCAATTAATAAATTAATTAAATCAATCAAGTCGTTGATTGGATGAATTAAAAATGTATATAGGATATAAAAGTATAGTTAAATTTTGTTTTTTATTTAATTTTTGCTTGAATAAATTTATTAAATTTCGATGCAAAATGAAACAACTATGTTAATTGAAAAAAAAGACCGTAATAATTTTTTATTTGTGGTTAAATAGACTCAGAAACTGATTCTGAGTCGAGTGGTATACTTTAAGCTGAGGGTCGGAAGAATTTTTCTCTGCGTTACAATATTTGCATAAACACATAGTATCCCAAACACCTATGGTGGTGTAAAGTATAATAATATTATCATATATTTAATTATTTATTTGATTTATTTAAATAAAATAGATCTATGTAGAATTTTATCCCAGTATGCAAAATGATTCGAAATTGTCTCGAAATGGAATAATTTTTTCTTAAAATTTCCTCGATTTCGCATTCGATATAATACCGAAAATGTACGTGTTTTCCTATGTAGAATGCAGGACGAAATAGAGTCGATAAGTTTAACCTTTATTGATTCATATATAAATCATAGTATTGAGCACTTTTCGGTATAAAAAATTAATCGTTCCATGTGATTCGAAAATAGATTGAAATTAAAACATTTTTCCTGAATTTTCTTGCATTTTAATCCTGTATAATGTTGAGGAATTAATAATAACAATACTTAGATATAAATGTAAGTATTTTATTAAATCTTATAAATAAAAATTTTTAATAATGGTTTATATATAGTAGCTAGAATTTGCAACAAAATATTTATTTTTTTTTAAACAACGTTTTATTACACAGAAAAAATTATTACCGTCTTTTTTACAATTAACTCAGTTGTTTAATTTTGCATCAAAATTTAATAAATATGTTCAAGAAAAACTAAAATAAAAAATAAATTTTTATAAGATTTATTTTCCTATACACATTTTTAATTCATTCAATCATCTACTTAATTGATTTAATTAATTTATTAATTGGGAATTTTTTTCTGTTTTGTATTTTTTATAGTTTTTAGTAATTGATATAATCATTTTGGTGAGAGGTGCAAATTTAAACAAGTTTATAATTGAATGAATTATTTTCATATATATTTGTTATATGATATATTTGTTGTGACTTTTTTCTGTGTAAATGATTAATTGATTATAAATTAAAAAGTTTTTTGGATGCCTTAAATATTTTTGATATTCTTTTTTTTCCATTTTTTTCCAACTGCGTCCTTTTTCCAGCATCATTTTCATCTTTTAATAATACAAATTCTTCATTTTCCGCCTTTTCTTCTACCGCATCTAGGGGTTTATTTCGCTTATTTTGTATTCTGTCCGCAGGTGTTTGTATGTGCTTTATGCAAAACAGTTTAAGCTCATATTCCGATATTTCCTTACATCCGGATCGAAATGCATCTAAGAAATTTAAAAAATGTTTTATATGGGTATAGTAAAGAAAGAATATAAGTTATACTTTCGAGAGCAGTTGCTGTAATGGTAGTCCACAAGCAAGTTTTTGAAGATGTCCCAGTCTAAGCAAATTTTGTTGCCAATTTGTCACTTGAAAAATAAAAATTCCTTACCTGGGTATTATTTAGTATTGAAGTAGAGATTGTACTTAATAAATTTCATGTACTTAAAACTGGATTCTTCTTTAAATTGGTGTCAAGTAACTCAAACTCAACCGTACTTTTGAATGGTTGGGTTTGAGATGGAAGTATTTTTTTAATTTCTCGAATTTTAGATTAACTAAAACTTCTTCCATTGCTTGGCGTTTATATAAGAACGATGCGACGTTCTGAGTCTTTTAATGATTTTTGTATTTCTGCCAAAAGTTCTAAAAGGAGGAATTTTGTATGTAAATTATTATTTTGTTTCCTTTATTTTTTTTGCTTCTTTCTTTATTCTTTATATTTTTTATTTTCCTTTTTGTGTATTAACATTTTTAATTATTTGTTTGTATTTTATTTTATTTTATTTTATTTTATTTTATTTTATTTTATTTTATTTTATTTTATTTTATTTTATTTTTTGAAGTATTTTGTTTAAGGCAGAATGATTTTGTGCATGAAATATAAATGTGACAAATAATGCATGGAAGAAGCTTAAAATATTTAACGGTATACATATTTTAAATTAAAATAATATTGAAACTTTTGTTTAACTTAAAGTGATTTAAAAGTGTTTATAACCAACAGTTTCCATAAATGAGAGGTGTATAAAAATCTTGTGATTCTAATTTTAAATAAACGATCTTTCATAAATATATATTTGATCAATTCAATTTCACTTAGCTCATGTGAGTTTATATAAAAATTACCATTTATCGAATAGTAATTATTTGGTTCTTGCGGTGATAAATAAAATTCATCTGTTCTTACGTAGGAGTAGAATATATTTGTCTGCATGATTTTATTTTGAATCATGTATACTAGACTCTACATTCTTTTATAAACTTGTGATGTTATTTGATTACCCTTTTTAACTTGTTTTTTAACTTTTATAAATTGTTTTCAAAAGGAAATGCACGTTAGAATCATTTAACGAAACAAATATTTTGACAAGTTCCATAAAATGAGTAAGACAGTGAACATTGTATGATCAAAATTGTTAACCATACATCAATAATTTTTCAAATGGTCTTAGATCTATTTTCATATCAAACTATTATATAGCAAAGCAATAAATTTTTTTTTGTGTTTGGAATAAAGTAAAAAAAAATTAAATTTTTCGTAAAAAAAATTTACATAAATATTTATTGAGTGATTGAAATTGATGTTATCTTTTCTATAATATACTAGAGTTCGAAATTTTTTAAAAAACAGTGTCGATAAAGCATCGAAATAATTATTTTATTTTCGAAATTAATTAAAAAAAAGTTCGATATGAAGTGCTTATTCGAAACTCTGCATACTGGAATTAAATTGTTAAAATCGAATAAGACAGATACAATCGTGCGAGTTTTTCTTTATTTAATCATTTTAATGTACATTGGGCTACTATATAAATAGAAGCCCCATGATCAATATACGAAGATCTACAAAGCAATTATGAGCTGGAAAGCAATTTTTAGGAGGGGATCTTATATGGGAGATATGGTAAATTAGGACCGATCTCCACGAAATTTATTTATATGATTTCTGTTTATAAAGAACTCACCTGTTAAGAGTTTCTGAAAATACGGACATATTTGAAAAAAGCACTCTGACCCATTTCCGGAAAAAAATTATATAGGGGCTCGGTGAATTAATGGTTCGATTACAACCAATTTTAACATGTTATTGGCCCCAAAAAAATTGACGTATCTAAAATATTAGTAATTAATGTTTAGACAGCCGGACAGACAGTGGTTTCGGCTAAAAAAAAAAAAAGATAAATTCAGAAAGTATTTATTTGATGTACTAATGATAAATAATTACTACAAAATTATAAATGATGCGGTTTACCACTTCTTCGAATTAAGCGTTATTTTTAGTGTTTCTACCCTTATATGAATCAGTTACGAAAATAATATGATTTTATTCTTTTTTTTTTAGCCTGTCCATAAACCATCATTTTAGTACGTCATGCGAAAAAAATTTGTATTTTTTTTAACAATATGAATAATAATTCCTTCATTTATTCCTTTGATAAGTGAAATGCTGAAAAGTTTTATTGTAGTAAGAATGACCCATAATAAATTATGTTCGTATTTTTTTTACCAAATGCACTAAAAAGTCCTGCAACGAAACAAAATCCCTGAAAAATTTAAAAATATTTTTTTCCTAACTTGCTTGAAATAACGAATTCTATTTCGAAAAAAAATTCGAAATTTGTTTTTGACCAAAATTTACCAGACTTGAGGTTTTCAATCGAAGGTAGAGAACTTAAGATGAGTTTTTATAATTTTTTCTTTTCTCGAAATGGAACTCAAATTCGTAACTCAGCTTATTATAGATTTTTTTTAATTCGAAAGGTATTTTCAGTACATTTTTGTGAACAAATTTTTTATACTTTACTTTACCAAGGATATGTGTATTTGGAATATATATTTTTGTTTTCAATAATTTTATCATTGCAGCAATTATAAATATTATTATTACTATTAAAAAATAAAAAATAAAATCTCCAAAATAAGTTTTTTTTTACATTTAGATTTTCACTGTAATTAAACTGTAATAATAATCTGTTGTCATCTTTAAAATTAGAAAAATCATTCTAAATTTATAAAGAACTGAAGTATAAGAACGTAGATTTTAAGATTCCATCGTAACTGATGTAAGAAATAAGCATTTTTCATCGACTATACCTTACACTACAATTTATTCATCTATATATATAAAAGAGTAACGTGACTGACTAAATGACTGACTGACTGACTGATTCATCATCCCACAGCCCAAACGGCTGAAGCTAGAGAGACGAAATTTGGAACGTAGGTAGGTCTCCCACCATATAGATCCACTAAGACGGGATTTTTGGAAATTCGAATGTTTAGGGTGTAAAAAAGGGTAAAAACGGGTAAAATCGGGTAAAATCGGTAACCTTATAACTCGCAAAATAATAATGATACAAAAAAAGTTGAATAGTTATCGTTATTCATTTAAAACATAAATCGACAGGTGTCTGGTACTTTTTTGAAAATCGGCCATTTTAGGGTGAAAACGGGTAAAAACTGTATTTTGGTACTTTTTTGGCACCATATGTATCTTTGAAACCAATCAACATACAAATAAAATTTATGTCGTATTCATAACTTATCAAAAAATGAGAAGTACAGATTTGGTACTTTTTAGAAATTCAGACGTTTAAGGGATAAAAACCGTACCTATTTTTGGTACTTTTTTCATAAAACATTTTTTTATATTTATTGAAATATTTATATGAGTATTTTAATATGGGAGATACCACTACAATTTAGAAATTTATTGGAATACAATTTTTGATTCTTCGATGGATGAAAAAAAGTACCAAAAAAAGGGGTGAGACGGGAAATTACATTTTATTCAAACTTAATAATAAATTTTCAATTACATTAAACATAGAAACATGAAATTAAGAAAATGTAGATAAGAATTCACAATAGTGGAATTTGTGGTACATAGAAACATGAAATTAAATACGTATGGTCCGATGTTGGAAGGAATACACAAGGGGGGACTTTGTGGTACTTTTTCGTTCTTCTAATGGTACTTTTTGAATTTTCTATAATTATGAACCTAGAAACATGAAATTAGGGATATGTGGTCCTTAGTTAATGAGAATCCATAAGAGGGGACGTTGTGGTACTTGTTTGTTATTTTAATGGTACTTTTTGAATTTTCTATAATATTTAACCTAGAAATATGAAATTAAGGACATGAAGTGCTAAGTGAATGAGAATCCATAAGAAGGGACTTTGTGGTATATTTTTTCGTTCTTCTAATAGTACTTCTTGAATGTTCTGTAATTTTCATCCTTAGAAACATAAAATTGAAGATGTAAGGTCCTAAGTGAATCAGAAACCTTAAATGGATTTTGTGGTACTTTTTCTTTATTTTAATATTTTTTTTTCGTAGTTCTGATATTTATTTTTCGTTATTCTAACATTAGAAACCTGAAATTAAAGAGACGTTTGTTACGCGCCGGCTAGATCTTTGAAGCAAAATAAACAAGTTAAAGAAAATTATAAAGATCCCTTAAGAAAAAAATGAGTCAGGAGGCATGAAAGATCTTACTGTCACAGCTAGCATTTAGGAAATATGGTTACGTGGTTCTTGACCCTAATTTCTAGCGCGTCACATATAGAATCTACTATCATGGCACATAAAAACCCAAGTAGATTCAAATAATTTACGTAAATGCTAAAAAAAAAATTGTTTATATGGCAAGCTGTAGCGCCATTTGGGGTACAATTGTTCCCACCCTACTGATACTATACTTATCAGACACCTTGACAATCACAATACCCTATAATTTTTATAAATTGTCCCTAAAATGGAGTTCGACTGTCTTATCATATTACAACCTTTGTCATTCCCTATTAATTAAAAACTTTAGAGATTCATGTTTTCTTTCTTTAAATTCAAAATTCAATAATATTTATTTATAAAATAATTGGTAAAATAAAGAAATATATATATATATAAATAAATATATATATATATATATATATATATATATATATATATATATATATATATATATATATATATATATATATATATATATATATATATATATATATATATATATATATATATATATATATATATATATATATATATATATATATATATATATATATATATATATATATATATATATATATATATATGTTAATATAGAATATAATGAATATTCAGAAAATAACAATGTAAACATATGTTTAAATAATTACGTATAAAAGAGATTAAGAAGAAGATGAAAAGTAGATAAAAAAAAATCATGTACATTGATATTCATTGATCAATATAATACTCTGACTTGTATTACTTAACTAAGTAAAATGTTGATAAGCAAGAGTTAATAAGAAAAAAAATTAACATTTTAAGAAATTGGAACGGACGGAATCGGACGAAATAATAGTAATAAGAATAAGGCATAGTTATAATAAGGAGAGAATAAGAGATTATTAATTTTGATTTACTTACAAATGTATGTTGTTGTAATTATTTATCAGTTATTACCATTTCGTTCCGGTGTTGGGCCCAGCAGAGGAATGTGATGGTGATGAATATGATGACGTAGATAGATTCTATTTTTAGAAAAATTGCATTTAAATTTAATAATTCTTAATACTCTCCATTAAAGATACGCAACAAAGAAAATATGTAAAAAAAATAAGATAGGGTTAGCAGTACTTATAACTAAATAGGCATACGGGATTTATATAGTTTAGGAATTAAATAAAATTCATGTTGTGTTAAATGATTTAAGAATTAATTCATTATAATTACATAATAATAAAACAAATTATTTATAATATTTTGTAAATTATTTGATATTAATGTATATAGTTATTTATCGATAATTCAAATTAATTTAAGGTTTTATGTTGTAAATGTGATATATATTTTATATAAGTTTTAAAATAGGAACTAATTATATTTATGGTTATAAGAATTCAATTTTTACATAGTTTTTAAGTCATATTAATTTATTTTAGTTTTAGATTATAATAATTTATTTGTTAACTATTTGTTTTAGGATATTAAGTGTTTAGATAAGTTAAAGAAACTAATATTTAGGTTAGGTAATTGGTTAATATAGGTTTATAGTGAAAATATATTTAATATTATAATTAAATTTTTAAAATAAATTAATTTAATTAAAATTTTCTAATTTAGTATATACAATTTTGAAAAATATACTTAGACACATTTTCTTTAAAAAAAATTATTAAAATGGCGGATGATTAGGAGGCCTGGATTTGTGACACACGTGTGTAATCAAGTTCCTACCAAATTCCTGGTTGTGGAGGGGAGAAACTTGGAGCTTATTTGTTGCACAATTAAATGTATCCTTTTTTTGTATGGAAAAGAAACGTAGATTTAATATTTTGATTTTTTAATTCACTTTAGGTTGTAGGTTGTAGTTGTTTAGGAGTAGCTGGATTTGTTGCTCCTCCAAGAGCAACAATAAATGAAACTTGTACCAGACAAGGTGCTACGATAGCAATTATTTTTTTAAAAACTTCCTAAGAAAATAATTTACTTTAATTAAAATTTTAAATAATATTTAAATATTATAAGCAAAAGTATTACCTTTTTTTTTTTCTAAAATCTTATATAATTTGATATTATAAATGTCACTCTAGAACACATGTAATTTTATAGAAAAATTCACTTATAGTTAATACTTTTTGTTTAAAGCGAGTTTTTACCACACTGATTGAATTCTTGCTAACAATTGAACGATTAAAAATGTGCAATGAAGAAAATTGGAATATAGTAAAAAAAATGATATGTATTTATTAATACATAATACTTTTAACGGAATTTTGTTAAATTTTTTTATGGTCTCTTTCTTACGTACAATTTTTACATATGATAACTAATATCTACGTGATAAGAAATCTCAATTTCTCACTACTACGCATTTTTTTTATGGATGTCTAAAAGTATCTCATGCTAGAAAATTATTCTTACATATGAAATGTAGGGTTTTCGTCATGTGATTATCATACGCTAGAAACACAATGTTATTTTACATGTAAGTTACATGTAGTTCCCTGAATTATAAAGAAATAAAAAAAAATCATAACACGTTATTTATGGATAAAAATTCTCAAGGTCTATAAGTCACATTATTTTATACAAAAAAATAATAATAGAAATACTTTGATAGTTTTTTAAATTTTGAACGTGAAAAATGTTAAAAATTGGTACAGAAATATATCAAACATGCCTTTTGTACTTTTCGAAAATCCTTTTTTTTACTACAATTTTTGGTACTTTTTTAGGTAATATATTTAAAAAGTTTATTGTTGTAAATTCCGACATAACACCATTATTAAAAATGTTCTCAAGGGAGTTAAGAATCTTAGTTTAAATTCATTATATAGTATGGTTTTTATTGAAAAATTCCGCTAACGAAGTAGCGGGTTTACAGCTCGTATAAAATATATAGGTACTGTAAAGATTAAAACTATTAGGTTTGTTCGTTTGAAATTCTTGAAACTTTACTTGAAAAAGTAAGAAAACTAAATAAAATTTAATGTCATTAAAAAATATTATGTTTATTCAACTTTTTACTTATATTAAATAGAAACTTGGAAACACCTCAAAATCATGGGAATATGTATGTTCCTTTGGCCCATTAGGTTTAAAATAATATAGCTGACAAAAAATAAGGCATGATTAATATTTGCTACAGTAAATACATATTACGCATATGCAAATGTAATACTAGTAAAAATATCATTTATATTTTTAGAAATATTTCACTTAAATATAAAATTTCAGTAGAATTATTTTTTTGTCACATATTTGATACAAATTACAAATACAACATAACATTTTGATTACTAAAGCCAAATTTTTGAATTTTTTATAAGTAAATAAACGGATATTTATTTACCTTAAAACACACAAAGCCGTTTCATTAGCTTCTTTTAAAAACAAAACAGTACTTGAATACATTATTTTAAAAATTACTTTTGAGTAAAAATGTATTTTAATCAAAAAGAAATTTTACAAAATGTTAAGGCAAAAGAACATAAAGTAACTAAATGCTTGTATCCCCTTTATATTATAATTAATTTTTTAATACAAATAACATTATAAACCCTTAGGTAACAGATTTTTTATATTTTAAAAAGGCTTTTAATAAGAAAAGAAATCCTCTTCACAATTTTGTATGACAAACATAGAAAGGTTAATTATACTAAAAAAATTAATTATGGTCAAATTTAAATACTCATTAACCTTTTTGTGCTTTTTTAAATAAGCAAAAGAAATATGCACCATTAACTGCCATTAGCTATTTTATTTTAGTAAATATATTATACTATGCCGGACATTTAAGTTTTTAACAAATTCCTACTAGAACAATTAAATGTAGAAATAGAAAAAAATAAATAAATCTGTTACCTTAGTTTTATATGATTATACACATACAGTAGCGAGCATAAAAAATGCAACGCTAGGCTATATGATTTTTGATCGTATTGATTAGGGCTAGAACGTCATTAAATTAGCCAATTCTGTTGTGATTTTATTCTTTGCGGCCAACTATTACATGTCAGTTTGTTCCAAATTGTTACGCATACGAACAGTTAATAATATTTTTTTTTAAAAAAGTTGTAAATTTAAGGGAGCAAAGAAAATGCAACTCCTAAAAAATCATTGGATTTTTTTAAATTTTGATAAAAATAATTTTTGAAAAATTATGAAAACTATAATTTGGTAGTATTACCACTAATTACTACCAAAACATATAAATTTAAGGTAATTTTAACTACAAAGGATATTAATAATATTAAGAAAACACTCTTTTCTCCATACCTTTCAAGAATTTTCGAATATTTTTGAATAACATTCTGATAATTGCAGCGAAATAATATTAATATGTAGTTATAATATGAAGATTCTTAAAAATTAGCTTAAAGAGACAATATTGAAACGATCATGCCTTGTAACAACTGATAAAAGTCATTTAACAGTAGATATTTTATATTATCTGAATGACCTCATTTGGCCATTCAAGCTACTATTGCCAGCAATCGTTGATTTAATAATGTAAATATGGTAACTGGATATCCTTCTAACGAAACACATATTATTTACTTATATTAAACTACCACCTTTACTTTTAGAGGCAGGTCCTTTATTATTTTTACGAGTACTGTATAATGGAAATAAGAGCCTATTACGATAACTTGAATTAATTTGACTCTAAACTAGGGTTGCCAGACGGGCTTGAATGAGCTTGATTGTCAAGATATTTTAGGTCTTGTCAAGTTTCAAGTTAAAATACAATTTGTCAAGCTAAAAATATTTCATATTACTTTAAAATATTCTACAGTTTAAATTTCTTAAAAAATATAATAAATTTAGTCAAATATAAAAGGTATGGTTTTCTCCGTTACAGATTGTATGCATTTTTCTCCATCACTGACAATAAATGCAAGAAATGATTTTAAAACTTTATTTAATTGTGAAATTTGTGAGTACTTAATATCAAATATATTTGTGAGAAAAATTTGTAGCACCGGCAGTATTAAAGGATGAATCACTTGATTCAAAGGCTGAATATGTACTTGTTTTTCATAATATAATACATGGACTTAGTTATAACAGTATAGATTGCCATATAAAATTATGTGTATATTTATACTGCGATAGTAAAATTGCTAACAAAATTACTTGTGGTCTTACTAAAGTAGTAGTAATTGCAAGAAACGTATTGGCTCCATATTCACAAGAAAAAGTTTCTAATGCCTTAAAAGAAAGTTTTTTTTTTGGAATCTGCAGTGACGCATTAAATATTGGAAATATAAAAACGTATCCGTATGCATTGCATTATTTTAGTATTAAAAATGGCTTTCGTAGACAAATTCTGGATTTCTATGAAGATCCGAATGAAACTTCAAAAAAATAACTATAGAAAATAAAATAAGGATAGTATTTGTCTACCATTACCAGGTTACTATTTAGTGATCATGACTTCTTTGTATAATATGATGACCCAAGAAACTGTATTTTGCGGCACAACAGCCTTTCTTGCAATTATTTTATATGACCAATGCAAGATTTCATGGAAAATTTTAATTATGTGTTTATGTGTTTTTTGTTAAACTTCCATTTTAAGATAAACCAATTTTGCTATTACCATGAAACTTAGCACATGGCAAGTGAGCATAATGGCAAATACAAACCAGTTAACAGAATTATTAATTTTTCACCACATCAAAATTTATAACCCCAAGAGTATGCACAGATTTTTTCGTGCGCAGTCCTTAGATCTTCAAAAAATAACTTCATACAGAGCCAATAATAGAACTATAAATTATGGTGTCCATAATTCCGTGTTTCAAAAATAAAAACATGAAAGCTATAAAATAATGAAAGCTAATTGCAACTGCCATGTGATAATCAATTGTGTAAAAAGTGCGTTGAATGCTTTATCAGTTGTCGTGGAAAACATCGTAATAAAAACATTTATATTACTCTGAGTTTTATATATTTTTTGTTTAAATTAATTTTTTAGTTCCTAATAAAATTTTGTTGAAAAAATTTAAAAATTTTTTTGATATAATTGATGCGTCTACAATTTTTTTCATTTTTAAACATTTGTGGTTATGTCAAGTTGATTTGTTTAAAATCAAGTTGAATTTATCGAAATGTCAAGCTAAACTACCAAACAATTCTGGCAACCCTACTCTAAACCCATATATTTCAATTTTAGACGGTCTAGGTAGACATACTTACTTAAATATTAATTTCCAATAGTAAACAAGTCCAATAGTCCAATCATCACGAAGGATGCACTTTAAATTTTTCAACATATGAAGAGTTCAAAATAGGTACATTTCTTAACTGTTTTTCCTTGTGTTAGAATTTGTTCCAGGACCAAAATCAAGGGATATTTGAACATTATAGCGATACAGGGCATTCGATAATGTCATATCATTCCGAAAAAAATATTTTAAGTTGTTGATTCCATCTCAATAACGATCGAAAGTGGTTGCGTTATTTCGGTCGAAAGGTCATACTCAATTATAAATTATGAAGTTAAGCTAAACTATCATAAATATTTGATCGCTTATTTATAGAAAATGTTTGTTGGTTTTAAAACAACTAACAAAATAAATAATAATTCCAAAAATATCAATCTCTATTGAAAAATGTCCAAAATAGTTCAGAAAAATATCAAAATTTAATAAAATTGAAATTTATTGCAAATATTTATATTATTTGTGGATTTCATGTATCTTAGACAATATGCAACAATAGAAAATCATGTTTTTTCCAATCAAAATTTTTATCAAAATTTTAAAAATCATGTTTATTTGTTTAGAGTTGCATTTTTTTGCTCGCTCACATTTTCAACTGCTTTCAGTAAACGTTCAATAATTTTTGTTACGCACAAAAATATTCAACAAAATTATATGCAACAGGTATCTATTACCACAAATAATAAAATCACATTAGTACTGTTACATTAGGACTTGCTATAAGCTAAATATAGCGTTGCATTTTTAATTCTCGCTACTGTATATATAAGTAAATATGCTTTAGTCTTTTAATTCCTAATGTACAGTGGAACAAATAAGGAAAACTATAAACAAAAATTATTTTATTATTATTTTTTTCAATTTCAAAATATTTAGAAAATAATCTATTTTTATTGAAGAAATTTTAAACTTTAAATGGACATAACTTTTGTTGTATAAAATATATTGAAATAATTCTTTTGCGGCGGATTTGTCAAAGATTGTATTTTAAGATGTCATATTAAAAATATTTGTTTTAATATATTTTTTTTTTTCTAAAAATGATCCTTGGAGACGTTTATTTGAAAAGGCACATTTTTAATTTTTCCATTTTTTGGTAAGGCTTATCCAGTATACTTACCACAGATTAGTAAATATTTTTTAAATTTATATGGCATTACTCTGAAATTTAATCATTTATATTTTTTTTCATCCACTGTTTTAATTTAACTATTAACACATACATAGTTAATTACATACATGCTTCTTGGTACGAGTGTATAAATTTTGTTCATATGACTACTCCTATTTTCATTACTTTTTATTTTAGTTTTGGTTTTGTAAAGCTGAAACCAAACATTAAAATACCCATTTCTATGTAATCGTCATTTCTTTTATTTACCCTTATTTAGATTTTTTTCTCCTGTATTTTTTTATTTCCTTTTAATTTTCCTGGTCTCTAATTACTTTTTACAAAAGTTTTTTCTTCACTTTTTTAAATAAAACAAAAGAAAATGATTGTATGTAAAATGTTTGTTTTTTTTTATTTGTATCTACTTTAAGTTAAATTATTTCATTTTTTGCTATTTACACCTTTGCCTTTTTGAACGAATGAAGAATTAATTTGAAAGTTATAAGGAACCAATTTGCTAATTTTCTTAAATAAAAAAAAAGTGATAATAAATCTGTGGCAAAAATGAAAAAATAAAATAGTTCATTTTTAATACTTTTCAGAAGATAGCACAGTGTTAGATTTTCCCAATTTAGGGGGACTAAACTAAAAATTTTGTTTATGTTTTTTTTGCTTAAGTTTGAATTTATTATGCGAGGCAATTGTCCAAGTAATAAACAAATGCATACCAAAGTGAAGACATGTGAACCAAAGCAAGGTTACGGTACTCCGAATGTCGTGTTTATTACAGGAAATAAACATTAAATTTCTACCTGTTGCGTGTTCACTAACTTTGAACTATTATAACTTTTTCGTTTCTGAATATTTTTCGCCATTTTTTGGTCTGGATTTTAAAGTTTTTATTCTATTTAATAATAGTAATAAAGCTTTTTTAATAAATAAGTGGGGATAAAATTTCTTAGTCGTTTTAAGTAAATCGTTTTTTGAAATATATCTTAAAATTAAGAAATCCATTTGATTCCAGGATTCTGTTGGCACCAAATGATAAACTGATGTATAACCTATTGGGATTAAAAAATATTTTTTGCACCTTTTTGCATACACCACACACATTTTTTCAAATGTTCATCATGAACTCGCAAATTTCGCATAAAAAAATTTTTGATGTTTGGTGTTCAGCTGTGTTCAGCTGTGTTCAGCTGCCAAATGATAAATATAAACGCGTCTTGGATTTTATTTTAGGAAATATTAGTAATGGAGCTATTGATCTTAAAAAACTAAGAACTTTTGTTAGTAAATATAGAAAAATAGCATATGTTAATTACACATTTTTTACATTTCGAAAAAAGAACAAGCGCGAATATTCGGCCCGGCCGAATCTATATACCCACCATCAACTTTTTCAAATTTTACGTTATATGGGAGGGGGCGGTAAAGTGGGCGGACCATGCCCATTTTTTGTTTTCGAGTTTACATTGGTCCTTGAACTATTTGAACACAATTTCGTTGATTTTCACCTTATATAGGAGGTGGGCAGTAAAGTGGGCGGACCACGCCCATTTTCGGTTTCCGAGTTTATATCGATCCCCGAACTATACGTACAAAATTTCGTTGTCGTACATGCTTTTGTTGAAGAAATATCAGCAGAAAAGTATAAAACGGACACCCTGTGTTTCTAGTTTTTAGCCCATAACTTTTTTGTTTATTAACCGATTTTTCCCATTTTCAATTCCAAACAAACCTTATATAAGACAAATATTTGTGCTAAATTTCGTCCCCCTACGTTGTCCCGTTCGAGCCCTATCCTGCTTTCAACAGACGGACAGACAGACGGACAGACGGACGGACATAGGTAGATCGACTCAGAATCGAACCAGGACCTAGAAAATATATACTTTGTGGGGTCTTAGATGATTCCTTCGACATGTTACACACGGAATGACAAAATCAATATACCCCCATCTTTTTGATGGTGGGTATAAAAATTAAACGAATTATGTTGTTTTTCAGACTACTATCTCATAAAGTAATGGACAGATTTCACTAAAAAATTTACATAATATGTAATGGAGTACAGCAAACTAAAAACTAAAAAAAAAAAAACGAAGAATAACATAACTCAAGCTATGTAGTTTTTCCTTTTGACCACAGAAATATAGACCTACAGTCAGGCGCGGATCCACGAGGAGGGAAAATAGGAAATTTCCCTCCCCAAAATGAAAGCTCTTAATGAAAAATCTGTACTAAATCATAAAATTTATGGAAACAGTTAGGAAAATTATACTATTTTCCTCCCCCAAAAGCTTGAGCTGGATCCGCGCCTGCCTACAGTGGCGGCCATGAGGTTAGCACACTTGCTACTGCCTACCTTTAAAAGCAAATTTTTCCTGTATTTCTATATTTTTTTAATATTTCTTTTATATACGTGTAACATGTCCTGCTAAGATCACGTCACAATATATTCATTGTCATTCCTATATATATCTTTGCTGTTTTTCTGTTCAGAATAGAATAACCGTCAAAAAACACTGGACAGTATTTTAGCACAAAATAAAAAAAATTTATTCACATTTAAAAAAAAGTAACAAAACAAAAAGCTTATTTCTCTATAAACTTAGTACTTAGTTGGGTATCTATTATTATACCCACCATCAAAAAGATGGGGGGTATATTGATTTTGTCATTCCGTGTGTAACATGTCGAAGGAATCATCTAAGAACCCACAAAGTATATATAATCTGGGTCCTGGTTAGATTCTGAGTCGATCTAGCTATGTCCGTCCGTCTGTCCGTCTGTTGAAAGCAGGATAGGGCTCGAACGGAGCAACGTAGGGGGACGAAATTTGGCACAAATGTTTGCCTTATATAAGGTTTGTTTGGAATTGAAAATGGGCAAAATCGGTTAATAAACAAAAAAGTTATGAGCTTAAAACTAGAAACACAGGGTGTCCATTTTACACTTTTCTGCCGATATTTCTGCAACAAAAGCATGTACGACAGCGAAATTTTGTATGTATAGTTTGGGGATCGATGTAAATTCGAAAATAAAAAATGGGCGTGGTCCGCCTACTTTATAGCCCACCTCCCATATAAGGTGAAAATCAACAAAATTGTTTTCAAATAGTTCAAAGACCAATGTAAACTCGGAAACAAAAAATGGGCGTGGTCCGCCCACTTTACTTCCCACTTTACCACCCTCTTCATTATAACGCAAAATTTGAAAAAGTTGATGGTGGGTATTTAGATTCGGCCGAATATTTGCTCTTGTTTTTTATTACCAATCTCCTTGGCACACTTTCCACAAGTCCCATACAGCGCTCCACTGAAATAACATACCAAGCTTTTTCTATTTCTGTCCATAAATCGGCCAAATTTTTGGGTTTTGCTCTCATTACGTGCTGCTCCACATCATTCCAAAGGTTCTCAATAGGATTGAGATCCGGAGATTGGGCTGGCCATTTTAACACGTTAATATTGTTTTCTTCCAAGCAACTCCTCACTAAGCGTGAGGAGTGTTTAGGGTCATTATCGTGCATAAAACTCCACCTAAGTGGCACGTTGTCCTCTGCATAAGGCATCATTGTATTTAGTGGTAAGGAGTGAGATCGAAAAATTCTTAACATACATAATATTCAATAACTTGGAAACGGTTGATCTTAGAGTTTTCATTATTTTTTTAATAATTTGATAATTTATCACAGGTCACAGAAATATATAATTTTTATGGTTCTAGCCACTAATTATAAAATTGTGGATCATTTTTGAAAACCCTTTCTTTGGAGATTTGATAGTTGCTTCAGTCACTTTTTTGGAACAGTGTGCACATCTTCTGTTAAAGTCTTCGGTATTTTGGGACACCTTTTTTGTGCTCTTGAATTCACTTTTCACAAGAGCTCAATATCTCTCCACTGGTCTAAGCTATGGACAATTTTGAAAATTGACCTCTCTTGGTACAAAAACTATGTTATTGATTTGGTACCACTCCAGAGCTTCTTACCGTAGTGATATGATGCCAAATGGGTCCAAAAATATGTGGACACGTTGTGCTTTCTTAAGAAAAGAAGAAGTCTTTCTTGCAAATATTCCTTTGTGCATATTTTGGTATTTATAGATCCAAATGTATCAAATGACTTTTCTGTTTTGCCGCAACTGCAAAAAGCTTGACATACCATGAATTTTGTAAGAAATTTTTGCTGCTTTTGGGTCTTAAACTTATCTCCAACAATGCTTCCAGCATTAGCAATAAAAATTTTGGAGACACAAGCTGCAAAGATTCTGCCAGCACCTACATTTCTTCGTCAATTATACAGCTTGAGTATTTTTGCATGAAATTTGGTTTTAAATTCCGAGTCCTATTTTTGGCTTGTAACTTTTTTTGCAGAATTCCAGTTTGGAATTTTTTTAACTTTATATGTTATCTACTTTCCCACTAGCTTTAAATTTTCGCACCAAATAGTCGAAGCACTGAGAAAACTGAGCTGATTTTCTACCAGATGTGTTTGGAGTTTCTTTCAATATGCTTTAAATTTTCTGGCCTTCCCAATATCATGTGGTCCTTTTTTCTTACCGAACTAGGTTTCAAATCAATAGTCAAATTCTTCTGATAATGTTTAATAACATTAGAAACGGTTTTACGGACGACATTTAATTCTGTGGCCAATTATTTGTAAGACCTATTTTGATTTTTTGAAATTTTTTAATAACTTGTAGGACGTAAATAATTTTCGTCACTTATTTTGATGAAAATAAGGACAAATTAACATGGTTGTTATTAAAAGTAATAACTGAAGTATTTTTCCGTGATAACTGAACCAAAAAAATTTTGAATATTGATTCCGAAAAAAGTTATGAGGCAAAATGTGTGTTAAGAATTTTTCGATCTCACTCCTTATATTCTGGTATACATATTGGTCCATACGTGTATCAATCTTGCATATAGGACCAACGCCATGCCCAGAAAAAGCTGCCCACACCATCACATTTCCTTCACCGTGTTTTATAGTTTTAGAAGCGTACTTTGGATTGTGTTGCATATTTGGAGGACTTACCATCCGATCTGAATCTACAAAACTTGGATTCATCACTCCAGAGGACATTTTTCCAAAAAACGAATGGATTTTCCAAATGCTAACGAGCAAAGCACAACCGATCCCGTAGGTTCTTATTTCAAACGTGTGGCTTATGTTGAGAAATGCATCCACGTAAATTTTTTTCATTAAGTTTTCTTCTTATTGTTCTGGAGGACATATTGATACCATTTTTTCTTGAAATTTCCCTCTGGATTACGGTGGAGCTTTTAAAAGGATCTTCGACAGAGGTTCTATATATTAAAGAATCCTCTTTACGTAACATTTTTCTTGGCCTAGGAGCCTGTGTAACATTTTTAAATTTTTCATACTTCCAAATATGGTTTAGTGCATTACAAACCATCTTTCTAGAATATTCCAAAGTATTAGCAATCTCACTTATGCTTATTCCTCTTGAGTATATCTGTTGAATAATCTTACGTTGTTCCTCTGTACACCATTTTTTTTAGACATGTCTAAATAATGTTTATTTATTTAATTTTTTATCTTCATTGATGAAATAATATCTAAACTTACCAATTAATTATTTATATTCACAAAAAATATATAAAAAAAATAAATATACTTGCTTGTGCTAAAATTGTGACCAGCTTATTTGGCCTATTACTGCACTTAAATTAAAAATTAAAAGAGAATTGCGATAGAATGCAAAAAAAAAAACGAGAGAAAAAGATATAGTCGGTCAAGCCCGACTATATGATACCCTACACCATTGTGTACATTATAATTTGGGGAGGGGGGCTAACTTCGAGTCAAATGTGGACCGATACTCATAAATATGAAATAAAACATACGAATACAGAATATTTGATGCGATGATTCTGACATTTATATGAATTTATTCACTTTTGGGTGATTCCCGAATGACTACCTTATATGGGAGCTATGGTAAATTATGGACCGATCTTTGTAAAATTTGGCAATATCATTTATGTTCATATAGTACTTATTTGTGTCGAATATTAACTTGATACTAACATATTAATGGGATTTATGCCTGTTAAAGTGATTCTCTGAAAAGGGGTTTATATGGGAGCTATGGTTAATTATGGACCGTTCTTTTTAAAAATCGGCACACTTATTTAGACTTATGTAAAACTTATATGCGCAAAATTTCATTAAACTATTGCTATATTTAAGGGATTTATGATCGTTAAACCCTTTTCCGGGAGGACATTTGTATGGGGGCTAGGTGAAATAATGGACCGATCATAACCAATTTCAATAGGCTTCGTCCCTGGGCTACAAGAAACCTTTGTACCAAATTTCATTAATTTTGGTTCAAAATTGCGACCTGTAGTTTGATTACAAGGTTTACATGGACGGACAGACGGTCAGACGGACAGATGGACGGACGGACGGACGGACGGACATCGTTAAATCGACTCAGAAAGTGATTCTAAGCCGATTGGTATAAATTAAGATGGGTCTTAGACCAATATTTTTGGGTGTTACAAACATCAGCACAAACGCATAATACCCTCCCCACCTATGGTGGTGTAGGATATAAAAAGTAACGGGACTTATTGCAGACAACATAGACAACACTAAAAAGCAAAAATTTTAGTAAATAATTGTAATATAACGAAATAATTTTCTTTTAAAAACAGCAGATATGATGTGTGCTAACCTCATGGCCACCACTGTATATAATCACCATCTATATCTGTAAAAATTTTTATAATTATACATGATTTGTTTGTACCTTTCGATTATTGAATAATATTTTTGATTGCTAACTCATTTTGTCCATATGATAAATATTTGTGCTAAATTTCGTACCCCTAAGGGCTACCCCATAGTCCTTTCCTGCTTTCAACAGACGGACGGACCGACATAGCTACAGCGTCATATATTAGACCTGTGGCCAATTGTTGATCAATGCTTAATTTCAGTCGATTTACTATTACACCCAGAGAAATATCAATCACATACGTGTTGA
Source organism: Protophormia terraenovae (assembly GCA_951394005.1). Classification (NCBI taxonomy): domain Eukaryota; kingdom Metazoa; phylum Arthropoda; class Insecta; order Diptera; family Calliphoridae; genus Protophormia; species Protophormia terraenovae. Next base: position 74,576,059 of record OX596076.1, on the reverse strand, counting down.
AAACGATACCATTCTGTGTCAATAATGAATCTACACCGTATGTTTTTAAATTAAACACTGCGTGTTCAATTCTTATTGAAAATCGATACCTAATTGGCACCAAGTTGAAAACACTTCGGTATCAAATTGTTAAATTACATATGTTTTCTATTAAATTTGTTAACGAAAGGTATTTAAAAGCTGTTACCGTAAATTACCAATGTGACCACAACTGTTGTTGATTTTGAATCAAATTTTTTCCCTTAGTGTACTCTCAGTTCCTATTTTATATATTACTTATATTTAAAGGATTATGTGAGCGTGAATACGAAACATGAAAGCATTTATTGAAATTGAATTTTAGGTGATTATTGACACACCAAATATTTAAATTATCTAAGTCACATTGTAATTTATTAGCATCACTTATGCAACTAATTTTAGTGAATATCTTTAAATATATCATTAATAAAAATTTTAAAAAATAATGGTCCAAAACACTACTCTGGGGAACTCCAGATATTTGAGTATATGGAATAGATTTATATTTATCAACTTGTACAACACAAATTCTACTATCCAAATATGACGACAGCCATGGTTAAAAAGAGGAGTGAATACCCAAATAAAATAATTTATTCAATAATATAAAATGTGAAATTTTATCAAAAGCTTTCGAAAAATCATTATATATAGCATCAACTTGATACCCATTTTCCAATTTTGACATACAATAATCCGTAAAAACAGCGAGATTAGAACTTGTGGATTTATTATTGCGAAATCTATGCTGCTGACTTATTATACATATATGATCTAGTATTAAAATATAAAATTTTATATATAGCGTATTCAAACATTTTTGAAAATGTTGACAACATAGAAATGGATCTATAATTAGTAACATCATTTCGATTACCAGATTTGAAAACGGAGAAAATAATAGTAAATTTCCAATGATTAGCAAATATTCCTTCAGAAATGGATTTATTAAAAATTTCCAAAATCGGCGATGCTATTGATGTCGAGCATTTCTTTATAAAGAATGAACTCAAACCATCAACATCAATTTTAAACGAATTTTTAAGACATTTAATAGTATCTAACACATCATCAATAATTAATATGAATTGAACCAAATTGAGACCTGTATTTATATTATTGCCAAAATATGTATTGCAAGAGGAATCAAAGTTAGATTTAAAAAACATTGCGAAAAAATTTACAATATCTTCAGGTTTCAGTTGTAGTTTTATTTTTATTTTTATTATTATATTTTTTTTCAGTTTTCTTTTTATATATATTTTTTTTTAAATATTTTAACAATTAAAATAAAAAATATGACATTTAATAATACTATCCATTACATTTTTTGATATGTATTATAGAAAATAAAACTGATATTAATACCAAGTATAATACTGTTAACACCCTTAAGATTTTTTCAATCTCACTCCTTATTTAATGCCATTTTTCTCCAAAAGTTTTTTTTTTATACCCACCATCAAAAAGATGGGGGGTATATTGATTTTGTCATTCCGTGTGTAACATGTCGAAGGAATCATCTAAGACCCCACAAAGTATATATTTTCTGGGTCCTGGTTTGATTCTGAGTCGATCTAGCTATGTCCGTCCGTCTGTCCGTCTGTTGAAAGCAGGATAGGTTTGTTTGGTATTGAAAATAGGCAAAATCGGTTAATAAACAAAAAAGTTATGGGCTAAAAACTAGAAACACAGGGTGTCCGTTTTATACTTTTCTGCTGATATTTCTTCAACAAAAGCATGTACGTCAACGAAATTTTGTACGTATAGTTCGGGGATCGATATAAACTTGGAAACCGAAAATGGGCGTGGTCCGCCCAATTTACTGCCCACCTCCTATATAAGGTGAAAATCAACGAAAGTGGTCCGCCCACTTTACCGCCCCCTCCCATATAACGTAAAATTTGAAAAAGTTGATGTTGGGTATATAGATTCGGCCGGGCCGAATATTCGCCTTGTTTTTATTATAATTTTTTAAATTGTTTTTTGTCTAAAAATTATAAACTTTTAAAAACTTAAAATTAATTTGTTGCTGTTACATCACTTTATTTCCTTTATGTTGTTGACATACTTGGTAGCAGTGTTATCCTGCAATTGTTTGTCATGATACAAGTATTAAATGAAATTCTATATTTACCCTTAATAGAATAGTAAATAGTAAACGAACGAAAACTTTTCATGCGGACTCTTTTGTAAATGGACTTTTTTATTAGAAAAATTTTACAAAAGTAACTAAAAGAAAGTCTTCCTTGCAGATATTGTTTAAACAAAGGATATGAGTTAAACACCTTTTATTGTAGTTAATTTTTAATTTGGAATACAAAACATAGATTCGTTTCTTTTTTTAATATTTTACAATTTAATTAGAGCTAATGGCGAAAATATGTATGCAAGAAAGAATATGGTGTTAAAAGGGATTTTTAATTATTATTTTACACAATAAATGTCTCGTTGTAGATATAATATGTTACGTTTTTGAAAAAATCATTAAATCTTTTATATGTAACGATTTTTTGGCAAATTTCTTTTAAATCCAAATCTTTCGATATCATCAGTTGTATGAAATAATAATTCATAAACAAAGTAATCTTTATAATCATTTAACATTGATAACTAAGTACTAAGTAACAACCGTTAATGTCATTCAATATCTATTCCATAATTCTTATTTTTATTAATGTTCATTACTACCGCCACCATCCTTACCATCATCAACATCATCCTTATTACTCCTATCAAAGTCATAAACATGCTCGTTATCATTAACTTTATTGAAGTTTAAAAGTAGAAGGAAAAGGATGTGAAAAATATTGACTGAAAACAAAAGGCAACAAAAAATGTTAAAGCTGTAATAAAGTACTTAAAAAGCAAAATCAAGTACTATATGCAAAGTGCATATGTCAGATTTACGGAGGTAAATGATTAAGGTGACCAGATTGAGAAGAAAATTTATGTTAATTAGGTATTAAAATGGTTTGAAAAAATATTTTAAAACTGTGGTTGTATCCTTTTTGATTGCTATAGTCTGGTCTCACTTTATACTTTTACAAAATGCTTTGTTAAGGTGCATTAAATTATTATTGACAAAAATAAAATAATGATCCATAAAACCAGGTTTATTGATGTAAAGTATACGCGAGTCTCTTATGTAAAGGTAAAATAACATTCTGAAGTTTATATTGTATCACTCACTTCAAAGGTTGCAAATTCTTTTATACACATACATAAATTCCCTTTTTGATTTAATATTGATGAAGAGCTTCTGATGATGATGACAACGATAATGCCTTAGTGATGAGGATTAAAATGATGATTATATTCATTAAATTTTAATAAAGTTTATATGAGTCTTTTGGTTAGAAAATTTACTCATAGAATAGTAATGTTCAACAAATAAATGTGAATGTTTTTATAATTTCTAGTTAAAAGGCTCAAGCTTTGTTTTTTTTTTTTTTTTTGGATAAAAAGTCAAACAGGTTAAGCCGATTTAGGTAAAAGTATTCTGATTACATAGACAAAGAGCCTTAAGTAATATCATGAGACAAGAAAAAGGGAAAAAATATATACTTTTTGATGAAAAGAAAACATGGTTTTAATATCACTTATCATTTAAAAGGTTGTTAGATTTTTTTTCCTCCTAACAAAATTTCACTAAAAACATATTCTACATTCAATAACAAATTATCCAGACTTTATTAACTCTTTTTTTGTAAACTTCCATATCAGAGTTTCATTAACACTTTTCTTTTTACAGTAGGAAAAATTTAGGGGTCTGTTCAATTGTTAAGTTAATTTGTACTAGCTTTTATTTGATTTGATTATTTTTTTTTTTTTTCTTTTCAGTCGTTTGTTATTCAAGTTCATTATTGTTTTATTTTATTTTCCTTTAAAATGGTGTATTTGTATTTAGTTTTGTGAATTGTATTCTAATTACCTTTTTTCTCCCTAAAGTTTTCCACTTATAGTCTTTTGAAAATTCTACCCTTTTTTTTGTTCATTATGTTTAGTTTTTGTTTCTCATATTTGTTTAACAACAAAAGCAAAAAAAAAAAAAAAGTTAAGAAAAAGAAAACAACAATTCTAATTTGTATATTTCAGCCTTTAGCAAATATTTGTTCTTCACGCTTTTTATAACATGTTTATCTATGTATGTGTTTTTTTTTTTCTTTGTTTTATATCATTGATTAAGGGAATTCACTTGGAAGTAGTTCGAGATATTATCAGGCCTGTCACACATTCCGATCGGAATGATTTCAATTCCGGAATGATTTCATTCCGATCGATTTCGTTTTACCTTCTTCAGATTCCGTTCGATTTTGCTTTTTCCTAAAAGTGTAAACATCTCTATATTTTTTATACCCTACACCACCAAAGGTGGTTGGGTCGGCTGGCTGTCCATGTAAAGCTTGTGCGCAAAGTACAGGTCGCAATTTTGAAGATAAGTTGATGAAATTTGGTACATATAATTTTTTCAATACAACGACGAAGCCTATTGAATTTGGTTATGATCGGCCCATTATTTCACCTAGCCCCCATACAAATGTCCTCCCGGAATAGAGTTTTAACACTTATAGATGGCTTAAGAATAGGAATATTTATATGAAATACAAATAAGTTTTATATCAGCAGAAATCTGTCTTCAAAATTTCATGAAGATCGGTCCATAACTAACCATAGCTCCCATATAAACTCCTCTTCCGAAAATCACTACCATTCATAAATCCCATACAAATGTTAGTATTATGTTAATATTTAACACAAGTAAGTTGTATACATATACGTAATTATGTGAATCGAAATGGTGTAGGGTATAATATAGTCGGGCTTGACCGACTATATCTTCTTCTCTCGTTTTTATATGGCAACGTTATACAAATCAAAACAAAAAACATATGTTTCAATTTGTAAATAAAAGAAAAACATTACTTTGCCGGCAAAAATTTTTAACTTAAAATTTGTAATAAAATAAAAATAATTAAATTAAAAGTAACGTGAATGAAAAGAACCCGGTTTAGATAATTATGCCGGGTATATAGATTGTTGCTGTGATGGAGGAAAGCAGAAGACATCATTCAATGAAAAAATTGCATCGGCGTACATTAAGAGATGCCTCAGATCCTTTGTCATATCCATCTGCAGTGTAAGTAAATATACCATAATTATGTATGTATGAATGTAGAAAATTTTTTCAAGTTCATATAAATTAGTTTTGTTGGCTACTATCGACTCAATAAAGAGGCTTTTATAATGGTCCTAGAAAAACTAAGCCCTCACCTAAAAAGCTCGACAATACCACCAATAATACAATTATCAACCACTCTGCGTTTCTTAGCTACTGGAGCTTTTCAAGGCGTTATAGGTAAGTAATTATTTACTGTTTATATCCAAGGTGTATTACTTTAATTGAATGTTTATTGTAGCCAAAGACGTGGATATTAGTTTAGGGAGGAGCACTGTTTCAACGCTAATGTGGAGGGTTATCAATGCTGCAGAAAATAAAATTTGCCCAAAATGGATCAAAATAGAGATGACAACGGAAGAAAAACTAAGTTCAAAAACTTATTTTTTCGAAAAATGTCAAATACCTGGCATAGTAGGATGTATAGATGGTACTCACGTCAAGCTTTGTGAAGACGAATCACTTTTTTTTAAATAGAAAAGGAACATTTAGTGTAATAGTAAGATAAAAGATAAAAAATATTTACTATTAAAAAAAATTTTTATATTTAATCACAAAATTATTTTGGTTTAGATATGTGACTACAATATGAAAGTGCGTGCTGTGGATGCCCGAAGACCAGGGTCCTGCCATGACTCTTTTATTTGGAAATTGAGTAGAGCAAGAGACTTTTTCTTACGCAATTACTCTAATGGGGATACAAATTCATGGCTACTGGGTGATTCTGGTTATGGATTGAAGCCATTCTTATTAACTCCATATAAGGATGTTTTAGCTGGAACGCCGGAACATAAATTTAATAATAAGCACGATAGTAGTCGCAACATTGTAGAACGTACAATTGGTGTCTTAAAAAGTAGATTTAGGTGTTTGTTGGGTACTTTATTGTACACCCCACAAAAAGTAGTTCAAATTATAAATGTTTGCTGTGCACTTCATAACATATGCAGGGAGTACAACATAGAGTGTGAAGAAGATGCAATGGAGGAGGGAAATATTGATGACAATGATGTAGATGAAGTAGAAAATTTGTCAGAAAGAAATATGTTCAACATTGCTAAACGCTTAAGGGATAATATTACAGTTCAACTTACATAACTTTAAAATAAAATTTTAAATTTATAATAAATTTATTAAATTCAAATACATTTAACAGAAAATCAATTCATTCCTTAAGGTTGAATTACAGCTTTTTTTAGTGTTATCTAGTACTACAAAAAAGGTGTAAAAATTATCATAAAATGTTTACTTCAAAATAAACTTCATTTAACACAGTAAATAAATACTTAAATAAAAAATAATATAAAATAATAAAAACATTATGATGTTTGTACTTCAAGTTTTTAGAGATCAGATAAAAATGTATATTTCTACGAATGTTTGTTTTTTTCTTTTTCTATTAAAAGCTTCAGTGTCTCAATTTCTATTAATTTTAATTTCAGTTCATTATTTTCTCGTAACTTCTTTTGTGTTTCAATGTCATTTAATTGTCTTGATCTATACTGATTTTCAAAAATATTGCAAAGCCTATCCAATTTCTTATTTTGTATTTTAAGTTCTTCGAGGTGTTCTTCCATTAATTTTGTAATTGATTTTAAATTAATATTTTCCTCTACCAACAACGTGTTTAAATCCAGTTTCGAAGGTACATGTGGAGTATTTGGTTTGCTTCGTTTCGGGTTCGGTGATGGACTTCTTGAAATACGTCTTTTTGATGTTGATGGAGTTTCTAAATTTTTAGTGTTTGTTGATATCGACAGAATTGTCTCAACCTCATTATCAATTTCTTTTTCAGATTCATTTAACACCAAATCGATTGTAGATTCTGCAAAATCTTTAGAGCTAGTAATACCATCTACACTTCTAAAGATTCCCGTGAGTCTTGCAACGGTTTCCTCTGTATCCGATTATCAGAAAAAGTAAAAATGGACTTCAATTACTAAATTGCTTATATTAATTAATTTTTTTGATTTCGATTTTTTTTTAATTGATAACTAGAATAATTGATATTATCAGTGTTGCCAGGACTTGAGAAAAAAAAAAGCTAAATTGGACTTAAAAAAAGGTCAGAAAAGGCTAAATGCCCCAAAAAATAAAGCCAGAAAAAAGCTAACATATTTTTTTATTTAAAAAAGCATTAATTTTTTTGTTCTCATTAGATTTTGGTATTTGTTAAATATATTTTAGTGAATTTGTAAATATAAAGTAATTAGTTTAAATGGGTAATAAAGTTTGTGAAAAAATAATTGTAATATTTTTGTAGAATGAAGCGCCGCAGTCGAAAATTTTCATTATATATAAATAATTTCGATATTTTTGTAAGAATTAATATACACAAATGCTTAAATTGATGATTTTGTAAAAATAAAATTTGTAAAATTTTAGCCTTTTTAAGGCTATATTAAAAATAAATAAAAAGGCTAACAAAAAAGCTAGAAGCTAAAACGAAAATTTTGAGGCTAAAATCAAAATAAAAAGGCTAGATCTAGCCTTAAAAAGGCTAAACTGGCAACACTGGATATTATTATTACTTCTTTTCCTGTAAAGGAAAAAAAATTTACTTAAATTTATTTTATTTCTGTACTTTTGTAGACAAATATTTAATTATACCCTACACCACCATAGGTGGGGAGGGTATTATGCGTTTGTGCTGATGTTTGTAACAACCAAAAATAATGGTCTAAGACACACCTTAATTTATACCAATTGGATTAGAATCACTTTCTGAGTCGATTTAACGATGTCCGTCCGTCCGTCTGTCCGTCCATGTAAACCTTGTAATCAAACTACAGGTCGCAATTTTAAATCAAAATTAATGAAATTTGGTACACATGTTTCTTTTAGTCCAGGGACGAAGCCTATTGAAATTGGTTATGATCGGTCATTGTTTCACCTAGCCCCCATACAAATGTCCTCCCGGGTTTAAAGATCATAAATCCCTTAAATATAGTAATATTTTAATGAAATTTGGAACATATAAGTTTTATATAAGTTTAAATAAGTGTGCCGATTTTAAAAAAGATCGGTCCATAATTAACCATAGCTCCCATATAAACCCCTTTTCAGAAAATCACTTTAACGGGCATAAATCCCATTAAAATATTAGCATCAAGTTAATATTCGACACAAATAAGTTTTATATGAACGTAAATGATAGTGCCAAATTTTACAAAGATCGGTCAATAATTTACCATAGCTCCCATATAAGGCCCTCTTTCGGGAATCACCCAAAAGTGAATAAATTCATTTACATGTCAGCATCAACGTAATATTCTGTATTCGTATGTTTTATTTTACACTTATGAGTATCGGGCGACATCTGATTTCAAGTCAAGACCCCTCCCCGAATTATAATGTACACAATGGTGTAGGGTATCATATGGTCGGGCTTGACCGACTATTTTTTTTCTCTCGTTTTTAATATAAAAATATGGCTGCGGGTCCGTGGGTAATAAAAAAGTATATAAAGTGGTCCATAATCTATTGTATATATGTATATAAAAATAATTATAAATATAATAAAAATCTGTACGGAAAAAAAGATAACTTACCTCTGAAAAGCTTCAAATGTTGGATTTTATATTTTTAGTCTCATAATTTGTAGAAATGAATTTTTATTTTTTCTTAAATTGTCAAAACAATGGAAATTGTTTTTGTTTCTTATAACATTTCCACCCTTATAGTTCGAGTTTGGAAAATTTTTAGAACAATGGCTACAGAATTATGAGGCAATTCTAATCAAAGAATGGAGCATATATATGGATAGAATTTCATACATTAAGATTTGTAGAAATATATTTCTTTCAATAAAAACCAATTATCTTTTTATTGTTTTTAATAAAATTTGTATAGTTTTTTTTTTTTTTATAAAAATTTCATAAATATTTTTATTTGAAACAGAAAAAATATTGTTTGAATTTAAGCAAAATTTCAAATATCGCTTTGGTAAATAGTATATTTTTTTAATAAAGAAAAACATTTTTTTCTTTAAAACTTACGCATTCCAATGTTTGATTTCAAGATTTTTTGTGATAGGTCCGATTTCAAATAAAACATTTTTTGAATTTGCAATTTTTTTTAATAAAATATGAATTTTTATTTTTTCTGTGTTGTATTCCAACAAATTAATTTGGTTTTAGAGAAAAATTTAGCACCATGGAACAAACACACAGAATTATAAATATTATATCTAAGACGTTTGAAGAAAAGAAGTATTGTTCCGCTCTCGTCATTGATGTCTCTCAAGCCTTCGATAAAGTATGGCATGAAGGATTATTATATAAAATTATACAATATTTACCCACAAATACGCATAAGCTGTTAGAAAGCTATTTAACTCATCGAAAGTTTGTTCTTTAGGAGGAAGACTTTATAAGCTCACCGCAGTTCATATATAACCCAACAAACAGAAGTAAAATACCTTGGTATGCATCTAGATCGACGTCTTACTTGGAAAACACATATAGAAACAAAATTAACACAAATTAAGTTGAAATTACTCCAAATTAACTGGTTAATTGGTAGATATTCAAAATTAAGTCTAGATGGTAAACTGTTGATCTATAACTCAATTTATAAAGCCTATATGGTGCTATGGTATCCAACTATGGGGTACGGCCTCTGCTGCAAATATTGAAAAAACTTAAAGACTCCAAAATATAATACTACGAATGATAACAGCAGCACCTTGGTATGTGAAAAATGTTAACATTCACAAGGACCTCAATGTCCCTATTGTCAAAAATTACATAAGTAAACACGCAGAATCGTATTTGAGGAAGCTAGTAGTGCACCCAAACCCACTTGCTCGAAACATAATAAAAAGCAATGGCTACAATAGTTTGAGAAGAAAGAACATAACAGACCTCCACAGAAGCTAAACCCTTTGAATAAATAAAGTCTTTTCGTCCGACAGTGGTTGGACTTAATATAAATTAAGATTTATATTTAAGATTTGAATACTTATTGTTAGTTCACTTAATATCGTGAAGATTCAATAAATAAAGATAAATGAATTAAAAAAAATAAAAAAATTTGAAACATTTTAGCCAAATTTCAACTTCCTAGATTGCTGGGTGTAAAATGTGTCAAAAGTGGCGATTAATTAAATTTTAAAAATTAACTTTTCGTAATAAAAATATGTACCAAAATAAAGTAAAATTATATTTCAATAGCAATAAAAATTATTTGCAAGGATGCGTTCTTGAGATGTTAAATTAACAGTTTTTTTTAGATATTGAAAAAAGCATCATAAAATTTAGGTGTATTTTATAAAAAAAAAAACATTCTTGAAGCAAAATTATTAAATACTATAACTTGGGTGCACGGTTTCCCAAATGGGTGTCCGTAGCAACTTGCTAGGGGGTCCGCAAAAAGATTTACAATAGAGTATAAATTCGTTTGCTTTTTTGTCGGAATAAGAGGGGGACTAAGAAGCCGATAAAACAATTTCTCGGTTTTAAAAGCATTTAAATTTATATAAAAGCATCGAATTGTTACAGTCGATGGAAATTATGATAATCAAAAGCTTACCCAACTAGGAAAATCGACACCACGGCACCCAAGTAATACTCTGCATTTAATGAAACGATCACGAGAGACCTGTGCTGAACAAAATTTATCAGTATGAAAGGAGTTTGAAGAATAAAGGGCCATAATATGTGACCTAACACGAGTTTATGACCAGTTCAAAAATTTTGGAGAAATTTTTCTTAAAAAAAAATGGTGAAAATTAATGCATATGCCAACCTATCTGCTTGGCGGCCCTGCAAAATGTTTTTATTAATTTTGCATTTGTATAATTAAAGAATTGAAATGTGTCTGGGGGTTCGGGGGAGAACCTGAAAGGGTTCGCAAGGTGAGTTATAGTGGGAATCCCTGTTTTAGTGTGTTTTTCCTCAAGCATTTGAAAATTTAGTTCTTTCCAAATATTTGTATTAGTTTTTTTTTTTTTTAATTGTCCTAAAATACAGATTCTTTGACCTCAAATTTTTGTAAAAAAAAAGCTTCAGCTGCTCTCATATATAAAACACTGCGGACTTTTTTTTTATTCTACACCACCATAGGTGGTTGGGTTATTATGCGTTTGTGCTGATGTTTGTAACGCACAGAAAAAATTATCGGACCCCACCTTAAAGTATACCGTTCGACTCAGAATCACTTTCTGAGTCGATTTAATAGAAATATTTTAATGAAATTCTGCACTATGAAGTTTTGTATAAGGGTTAATCTTAGTGCCAAATTTCATTTGTTCTATATTTTTTAATCACTAAATATCAGTGAAAATCAATTTCAAACATACTTGTTAGGTGGGCAATTTGCAATTAGCGCGGAATAACAATCTGTGTCTGAGTGGTTAACGTTGATAACTATAACTATAAACGTAAGATACAAGAACGTAGGTGTGGTTCTCAACTGGATCTTTGGTGACGAGTTAGATGTCCATTGGTACTATAAATCTGTAACTTCTAATCGGCTGGCTAGATTTACATAAAATTTCACAGACGTCGTAGAAGATTATAACATTTTAGGTTTTTAAGGAGGACCACTTGCCAAATTCTTTATATCACCTTAAACCTCTAAATAAGGCCTCCGAAAAACTTGCTAGCATGTACTATTTATCAAGGACCGTAATAATTATGAGTTTTAAAATAAAAATCAACAAATAATCATTATTTTTTGATTTTTATTTTCTCGCTCAACTTTTAATGATTATTTTTGATTTTTATTTTTTTGCTCAACTCATAATGATTATTTTTGATTTTAATTTTAACATGAGAAATTAAACTTGTATCTAGTAAAAAATTTTCTTTAAGTAAAAGCTTTGATTTATTGCAAATAATTTTATTTTTAATAAAAAAATTGATTTTTATAAAAAAAAAAAATAAAATTTTAGAAAAAAATTCGAATTTTATAAAAAAATTGGATATTTTTTTAAAAATCTGATGAAAAATATATCATCGCACTTGCCTTTTAGTAAATAAATATAATTTACGATGAGAAATCTTTTTTATTAAAAATTGAGCAAAAAAAGTAAAAATCAAAAATAATCATTAACAAATATAATCATTAATATTGATTTTTTTCATAAAAATCAAAAAAATAAAAATCATTCCGGATTCCGATAGAACCTGTTCTGAAGATTTAACACTTTTATCCGGTTGTTCCTTGTAGCTGATTTTTTTGTTTAAAATTTCAAGAATAATGATTATTTTCTGTCCCTGCTATTTATCTCATATAATTTTCGAGTAATCTCAACTATAATTTAACAAGATCTCAAGTTTTTTTTTCATATATAGCCCAACATTTTCGACCTATTTTATTATATTTTTATTAAGAAAGTGAAGAACGATAATATCTATCGAATTTTGAGTCGATATTTTGAATATGAAAATTTTAAAAATTAACAGACGGTCGGACATCAAAATTCTTTCATAATGTTACGTTCTTGACGCCTTTTACCACAATATGCAATGATTGGAACAAAATGCTATACGGACAGCAAAATAACCCAAAGCAAAATCAAACAAATAAATTATAGAAAAATCACCCAAATTAAAAACTACCCAAAATAAATCAAAAATAAATAATGAAAAAATTACAAAATATTTACGAAAAATCACCCTCAACGAATGTTTATTATGACACTTTCTGGTATGGAAATTTATTCATTATATGATAAACTTCTGGTCAAAATAAGTCACATTCAGAATGAAAATAATTTTAACTTTGGCCTGGGTAGGATTTTGATCTAGATTAAAATGGTTTCCTAGACAACCCTGACGTATTTAAAATTTCGGCTAAATAAAACTTTTCTGAATAATATGACCTTCTTATGCTTATTTTAAAAATTAAAAAAAAAATAATAATAATAATAAAAAAAGTGAAAAATCCCCCAAAATATCAAAAATGTGTTATCAAAAATGAATTATAGCCCAAAAATTAAGAAAAATGAACACAAAATTTTGGGTAATTTTTCATATCAGGTATGACCCAAATTTATATGGACATTTTTGAGCCCATTTATCTATTATTGATTTGGGTGATTTTAGAACTTATTATCAGTTTCGTGTAAAATACTAGCTTTTATTTTAAATCTATTTTTTAACAATCCTATTCCTGAATACCCCTAATAATTCCTATAAGCAAACACATATATTTTCAACTTAAAAAAGACTGAAGGTTATTTCTCAAAACAATACTCCACTAACAAACTCAATATACCACGATATCTATTTACTACATATTACTACTACCACCACAAGATGTTATTATAAGAAAAAAATCATTTTAGATAGAGAAGTAGAATGAGAAATAGACGTAAACGGCAGTTTAACGATAAACTGTTAATTAGCTTTTAATACCACATCAAATTGTGGGCTTCATCTTTAGTATTCTACCTAGTTATTTGCCTAGACGAATAAGATAATGCCGCTGGCATGTTTTCATTCCTTGTTCAAAAGTTTAGAATAATAAACGAGTTAAAGAGAAATTCTACTAAGAATACAATAGTAATTGTTATTGCAGCTATAAGTCAGTAGTAAAAGTGGCAATATGTAGTCAATATCGTAATTCCTGGTTATTGTTAAAACATTTTCTCAACTCAACAAATATGAAAGTTTTTTCTAAATTCAAAAAATAACAAACACAAATACTCATGAATAAATGCGTTCGTATATGTAGGTAAACAAATATTTTTATATGCGTATGAGCATATGAAGGATTGTGTTTATTTTCATTTCAATTGTTAAGTTTACACTTTTGTAGAGTTTAGTTTAACTTGAGTTTATTTATTTTATGTATACAAAGTTTATATGTATAAAGTTTACTTGGGAAATGAAGAGTTTTCTTTATATTTTTAATTTTTTACTTTTATCGAGAAGGGAATACAAAATAATTAATAATGAGAGAAAGAGGTAAAAATTTATTAGTTTTTTAAAGATAAATAAATGGTTCAGACTTTTGAGAGTTTTAAAAAATGGGCGTGGCATCTGATCAAGATCTAACATAGCCTATAAAATTTCTCATAATCTAAAAGAGCATTACAGTGAGTTTTAGTAGTGATTTTCACTTCAAATTTTGAATAGGGCAGATAAATCCAGAGGCACTAATAGCTCCCATATAAAGTAAGTATTAGCTATTATATCAAATGGGGTAACGAAGCGTACTGGGAAAAACTAGAAATAAAATAAAGAAAAAAAAAAAAAAAAGATTTTTCTTTTCAAATTAAAAAAAAAAAAAAACAAGCGCGAATGTTATATTTGGCTCGGCCAAATCTACATACCCACCATCAACTTTCTCAAATTTGACGTTATATGAGAGTGGGCTGACCACTCACATTTTTTGTTTCCATGTTTACATTGATCCTTAAACTATTTGTACAAAATTTCGTTGACGTTTCACCACGTCAGACCACGCCCATTTTTGGTTTCCAAGTTTATATTGACCTTCGAACTATCTGTGCAAAATTTCGTTATCGTACGTTTATAGTATTTTGTACATAACTTTTTTGTTTATTAGCCGATTTTCAATATCAAACAAACCTTATATAAGATAAATATTTGAGCCAAATTTCGTCCTACTAGGTTTTTCCATTTCAGCCCTATCCTGCTTTCAACAGACAGATGGACGGACATAGCTAGATCGACTTAGAATCTAACCAAGACCCAAAAAATATATACTTTATGGGTCTTAAATGATTCCTTCGACATGTAATACACGGAATGACAAAATCAATATACCATCTTTTTGATGTTGAGCATAAAAATGAGAATTTTTATTAAAAACTAAAATCCATAAATTTTTTTTTATCGAAACTACAAAAAAAAAAAAAAGGTTAACATAAAAGAAAAAAAATATATATATATATATTTCAAAACCCATCCGATTTTACCAAGTCAATCTTTTTTCAACAAAACCAGATTTTGACCACTATAAATACGATTTACGAAAAACCTTATAAGCTATGTGGACGGTAAAGTAAAGACCACGCCCTTTTTTTGTTTTCGAATTTACATTAGTCCTTGAACTATTTTTGCAGAATTTCGTTGATGTTTCACCTAATGTCCGTTTGGAGACTTTACTAATGTTTACTCACATCGGACGCGTTCCCATGTGGCGGATAAGGGGGTTCGGATATAAGGTTTCTGATCTGACTGCAGTCAGGGGATTGGAGATCTCTTACCACTGCCTTCAGATCTTCTTGCACTGGCTGTAGTCGGATCCTATGCACCTAGAGACTCATAAAAGTCCTCGTGGACCAAATAAATTAAGTGCACTTTTAATATCAAGGTTGTAGGTAGCCGAGGATCTGTATGACTAGTTAGTGCTTAAATAAACTAATCGCTAACAGCTCCCTTCCAACGCCCATGGCACGGGTTGGTTGTAATTTATTTAAATGCCTACTCCGCGTATGCCTTCACCGCGCGAGATGGTCCACTTAGAAAATACATTTTCATGGAACCGAAATTAGTGAAAGAATATATGAATTTAAGGATGTGGAGAAGGTATATTCAGTAGGAGTTTCGGACACTAACTCTGACCTATTAGAAGTTCACGTTGACATAATTGCACAGGAGGGAAAGTTATTGAGTGAACTGGCCGAAACAAACAACCTCTTGGGCTCATCTAAAGACTCTCTCTTGGGGTCGGGCGCCACGGAGAAATTGGAGGATCTCTCCCTTGAAGCATCTATCCCCGAAGCGTCATCCGCACGGGTGGGTGAATAGGTGGGTTCAAAATTAGTTCGGCAAGACGCGGTAAAGCCTAGTGTAACGACAGACATCGTTAGCCGAGCATAGGAGGATAAAGCTAAGAATGGCGTCAGAGCTTCCTAAGTCTATCTTAACAATATGGCTAAGAAAGATATGTCGTCATTCATTGGTAGGGATAAGTACCTTATCAAGAGGCACAGGAAGAGTGTGGCTAGGTTTGAAAAAATCTATGGCTTTACCACTCCTATCTTGGGAATGTTTTATCTTGAGAGACTAAATGCGATGTTTGACACCATTCCAGAAAGTGCTCGAGAGAATACAGGAACCATGTCAAAGGTCACATTGGAGTCTAAGAACAATGGCAGTGATAGTAGATGGGCAAATAAACTTATCACATCTTCTGAACGATCGAAAAAAAACGCTTCAAGAAAAACAAGTTCTTATTAAAAATAGAGTGAATATAATGATAATCTGAACGATCAAAAAAAAAAAAAAAAAAAACGCTTCAAGAAAAACAAGTTCTTATCAAAAACAGAGTGAATATAATGATAATTTTTTCCCCTGGAACTTTATTTCTGTCATTTAATTTAATGACTTTATTTTCTACATTAAAACATTTCTTAATTAAATTTTGTATTTAATTTCTTTTTTTCTTTTTTCACAATTTGTTAATATGAATACATGTTTGTTTCTCGTAGTTGTACTTTGTTTAAAATTTTAGTTATGAAATGAAAAAAGAGAATATTGCAAAAATAATTTTCCTGTTGTAAAACATTTTTTTTCTTTTCTTATTTGCTGTTGTAGCAGTTTTTCTGTTTCATATCATGTTAGTGACTTGTTATTGAGTGTCTGAATGCATATTGCAAATAACTGCAATAATAACAAAAAATAACATTAAAGTATTTGAATTTATTGACGTTAAACCGCTTTTATTATTTTTAAAGCGCTTTTATTAAAAATATTTTTAAATATTTTTATTAACTAAACACAGAATAAAGCTAATACTTTTGTATGATTACAAAATGTTTTTTATTGCCTATTTACTCTACTTCCATAAGAGAATTGGTCACAGAACTATATCCATTATTAATTCTAAGTGACTAAATTAAATTTATTTCCTAAAAAGGCTACCTGCCATATTTCTTAATAAAAAAAAATTTATAAAATATTAATGAATTCTAATTTCGTTTCCACTTCATAAACACATGTCTCTTGAAACAAATTGTCTAGTAATAAAGACAAAAATAAATAAAATAAAAAACACTTTACATAATGATGATCTTAATCAAACATCTCTATGAATATAAATATTTCTATTCAAACGATTATGTATGCCAAACATGAGTGAAATACTGTAGATGTCTATTTAAAAACAAAAATTACTTTTATTTGTAGAATCAGAAGAAATTAGCTATAACTAAGAGTATATACAAAAATACATATAATTATAGTTATTTACATACATATAAAAACATATACTGACACGAATTTTTAAACTAAGTTATTTCTTTATGAAGGTATATAAAAAATATCACGTATAAAAAATAACTTACAAAATAAGTATTCTTAACATAATGATGATTTTTTAAGCCTTAAGATTAAATCAGATCAAAAGTTCTTAATAAGTTTAAGCATATGCAGCGGATGATGCTGAAGCTGAGGCATAAGCACCAGATTTTGCATAACCTCCATGACCGCCACCGCTGCACTTTGCACAGCTGCCATCAGGTGATCCTCCGCCAATACCAAGGGGACCACCCAAGCCAAAGGAGCCACTACCAGCTCCTGCAAAACTAGATGCACCAGCACCGCTGAATGCGCCAGCTCCACTTAAACCAGGTATAAAAGAACTTAGGAAATCTTTGCCACCTAAGCCGCCGAAACCGCCATGACCACCTGAGCTTCCAGGACCTCCAGCACCACCATAACCACCTGCACCGCCGTGACCTCCGGAACCACCATACCCTTTACCACCGCCTCCACCACCACCGGCACCACCAGCAGCCCCAGAACCACCATAACCACCTAAACCACCACTGCCTCCGGGTCCTCCAGCACTTCCAGGACCACCATAACCTTTACCGGCACCTCCACCACCACCAGCACCTCCACCACTACCGCCATAACCTCCTGGTCCTCCCGAACTACCAGGACCACCAGGTCCACCTGGACTGCCAGAACCACCTGATCCTCCATGCCCACCTGACCCTCCATGTCCACCTGGCTCTCCATTACCACCTAGACCTCCATGACCTCCGTAACCACCACCATTTCCAGCACCACCGCCTAATCCACCACCTCCTCCAGAGCCACCATATCCACCAGCACCGCCATTACCTCCAGGACCGCCATATCCACCATCACTACCCGGACCTCCTGGACTACCATTTCCGCCACCATAACCCCCACCACCTCCTGCTCCACCACCACCGCCTCTGCCAGCACCTAAACCGCCACCATATCCTCCAGGGCTGCCTGGACTTCCAGAAAAACCTCCAGCTCCTCCTTTACCACCATAACCGCCAGCGCCACCACCTCCACCAGCACCACCACCGGCACCAGCGCCACCACCCGCACCTGAACCACCATATTCACCGGGACCACCTGGACTTCCAGCCGAACCGCCATCTCCTCCTTTACCGCCAGCACCACCGGCGGCACCAGCGCCACCACCTCCGCCAGCACCACCACCATATCCACCAGGACCACCTGGACTTCCTGGACTTCCACCATATCCACCAGCACCTCCTTTACCACCATAACCACCACCTCCACCAGCACCAGCTCCTCCACCACCACCAGCTCCACCACCAGCTCCACCCCCAGCCCCAGAACCTCCATAACCACCAGGGCTGCCAGGACTACCAGGACCACCTGCATAACCACCAACACCACCATGAACACCAGCACCTGCGCCACCACCTGCACCTCCTCCAGCACCTGAACCGCCACCACCGCCTCCTCCATATCCACCTGGACCGATGGGACCACCATGACCTTTACCAGCTGATGGTGCTTGGGGAGGAACATAAGTCAAATCAGGTTGTTGAACAGATGTCTGTGGACCTGAACTATCAGCAGGATGCCAATCATCGGGACCACCACCAGGATTAACAGCAGGTTGCCAAGGAGCCGCATTACCACCACCAGGCTTTTTGCCAGGTCCACCAATAAAACCACCGCCAGAAGAACCGGGCTTACGGCCACCCAAAAAGGGATTACCAGGTTTACCGCCGGCACCATAACCACCACCACCGCCTCCTCCGCCGCCACCACCAAAGCCACCACCTCCTCCACCACCACCAAAGAATAATCCACCTCCTCCTGAACTAGCACCAGCTGCTGCACCATGTAACTTGCCAACGCCATCCAATATGCCACCCAAAACACCACTTAAACCATTTTTAAGATTATTTAAATTGACTTCTTTACGTATTGAAACCACAGCTCCATCATGACCACCACCAGGTAAAAAAGGATTACCACCAGCGCCACCTCCACCTCCGCCACCACTCCAGCCACCAGCACCACTTGAAGCAAAACTACTTGCTGAAGCTGAACTGCCTGCTAAACCTCCGCCACCGCCATAGCCACCATAACCACCAGCCAGTACTGAGAATTTAATTAAAATCCATTAAACACAACTGACTGACACTGCTGTTTAGCAAGAATTTCCTTGTGCCTCAATCACACTGGAACATTCCATACTTACCACCTCCCAACTGATTACTGCTAATCACCAATAAAATTGTGGCTGCTTTTAGGAAATTCCTTTGCTTCCTCCAGTTAATATTAGACATTCTGCCGCTAAACGGTCTATTACTACAACAACTACTTCTCGTTCGTGTCATGTTAAAAATACAATTGATTTTAGCACATCATTTACAATTTGCATTTATACTAGTCGTTGCAGCTAGAGATTTAATTTAATTTTTTTCCTTAGTTTTTACTTTTTTTTTTTTTCTTTTGGTCATCAAGAATTCTAATATTTAATACAATATTTTGCTAATCTAGCCATCCCTTTTTATCGCACTGTTAAGAGGATTTCATTGTAGTGTTAAAGTTTTATTTTATTATTATTTTTTTACTTTATTTCAATTAATTTCTGTTGAGTTTTTTTCATTGTGCTAATTTCAGTTACAACACCTTCGTTGTAGCTTATTTTGCTACAACAAAATATTTTTTGCATAGAAAGATGGGAAAATACGTTATTAAAAAAAATAACAAGCTATTCATTTTTTTGCCACTTAGATTTGCAATCAAACACGATTCTCATTGTTAAGAACATCTTTTACTAAAAAAAAATATAAATAAAATAAAAGTTCAATAATCAGCAAAATCTGAAAAAAGTCATATTTAACAAATGCAAAACAAATCTACTATATTCATAGTATTAAATTACTAAATAATACTTAATAACAATTAAAAAATCACATCGACACTGAGAATAATATTAACAAGATGAATTAATATTTAAAACGCGAGTCTACTGGATCATTAAAATTCTATTTGTGTTTTTCACACGTTAAATATTAAGTAAATCAGTTAGTCAGTCATACAACGAAAGTGTTACAATTAGTGTCATAGATGACATGACTTGTCATTAGCTATTGTTTGGAATTAGTCAAGTCAATTAGTAATACATAGTTGACATTTCTTCTAAACATACATGTTAGATATCTATTTTTAGTTTCATATTAAAGAAAAAGATATAACATTTATAACGATATTTATATATTTCTTTTGTAAGTTCAAAGGTTAAAGTTAGATATAAGCAAATCAAATCATTACATTTTACATAACGTTGTTTTTAAAATTCTGAAAAAATATGTAATGCTGACATAACTCATCTTCCTAGGCACGTAAAATTTCAAATTGAAGACTCATTTAGTTTCGAAGTTATTGACCAAAATAAAATCAATTACATATAACTTCTCAATTATACATAATAAAATTAAAATGTTTGTATCATTTTAAAGATAAAAATATTTCCTTCAAAATTATATATTACACTTATAAAAGTTATAACTTTATATCTCCAAAAATTATATTTTTAAAATTCTTAAAACATTACATAATGTTAACACAACTATTGTCCACATCCCTGCAAAATTTCATATTTGACACTCCTTTAGTTTAGAAGTAATGTAACAAAATATAAACTTAAGTCAAATTTTGTATATAAAATTTAATTTTCTGTTCTATAATCAGCGACGTAAATGGCCGTGTAGCATCATCGTAAATTGAAAATTGGCATTCTCTTTCATAATTTAATAACCGTTTAAATGTAGCGCGCAAAAAAAAAAAAAAAAAAAAAAAAAAAAAAAAAAAAATTGGGCCACCCTAATGTACACTTTTCAAAAAAAATTCGATAGTATTTTTCATTTTTAAAACGTTATAATTTTGAACCGAAGAGGGTTTTCAGTGCAGGTTTGTAATTTGCTACAAACCTTGCTATAGGTAATAACTGTAGCGAATTTCATTTAACTCGGAGATATCAAATCCAAAAAAGCCTCTTTTTTTTTTGGCAATTTTTGTATGAAATTGCACTAGCGTATGAAAACTTTCTATGTAAGAAGTACTCTACCTTAAGAATCCCTAGATTCTTTAGTAAAAATTGTATTTTCTCAAATCAGAATATTAAAGTGACTACTTTTTTCAGAAAAATAAGAAAAAAAAAAACATGTTACATTTTAAGTTCCATTCCATTACAGTTCAAAATTAGAATATTTTAGCTAAATTAAAAAATAATAAAAATCGAAATATTTAAACAATACAAACTTTTCAAATACTTCAGTGGATAGTTCCATTTTAACATTTTGTTTTATTAAACCCTTTATTTAAGAACTATATACCAAAGTTTCTGAAATTTTATCTATTTAACCTAGAATTGAATTTAATTGCTTTTGCTACACAATTTTGTCTGTTTTTTTGCAGTACCCATCTAATTACGAAAACTTAATTTTTAAAATTCAATTAATCGATTTTTGATACATAACTACAACTTACACTGGTTGGCAAAAAAAAATCCTCTCTTATAGACAAATAGTTAGGATTAGTGGATTTTTGATGTCCTAAACACGAATCTTCTTTCAGTTTTTTCCATCAGTTCGGAATTTTTTTATGGGCATTTCTATTATTTCGACCATAATATGGCCATTACATGAGCATAGTTTACCATAACTTGAGGGCAGTGCGTATGATTGAAGGAAATTATATACCAAAAGATGCTAACTAAAATATCTTCATGCAATCCTAATATGCATATGATCAATATTTTCTGATTTATTTAAAAAATTTAAGTTTTTTTTTTTTTGTTTAAGAGTCTTAAAAAGTATAAATTCGAAAATGTTTCTATTTTTTACCTTTGGTATAAACCTAATACTGCTACAACGCTCAAATGTTATTCGGGTTAAGTGAAAATAACCAAGTATACCTACAATTAAGTGGAAATAAACTGGTGGGCAAAAATAATAACAAAATTGTTCTCTTCTCTAAATAAGAATCTGCTTTTACATTTTTTCTATAACGTGCTGATTTTTTATAGCCTTGATTAATATCGCCACCTCACTCAGCGGTTACACTAGCAAAACCCATGAACAATTTGTGCATTCCAGACAATATCTCAAGAACCGTCTGTACGATTTAAATTAGTGATAACCAAAAAATTCAGACAGAAATTGTCTTGAGGAAAAGTCTACACTTAGTTTATTTTTTGTTGCACAACAGTGTCTTTCTTTTCTACATATAATGGATACAATGGTTTCATTTTTATATAAGTCTAATTTTGATCTTTAAACTTTTAAATTAAATTAACTTACTACATATAATTTTGCAATATTTGTATCTTTAAAATTAAAACATTAACATTTTATTGTGCATAGTTCAGAATAACCTAAAAGAGTGTCCACCTTGAAATTTTACATGTGTAAAATTAAGGGGAGAAGAGTTATGTCAATATTATATAGTTTTTTAAGAATTCTAAAAACATCATTTTTGAGATATAATTGTTTAATTGACCTTTGAACTTTTGATGTAAAAAAAATTGATGTTTAAAACGTTATAAAATTAATATGAAACAAAAATAAGAGTTTACCAGCAATTAAACAAGTGAACCTTTGTAAAGTTTTTTATTTATTTATAAACCGTCATATTTTTTGGCAGGAAAGCTTATGATTTAATAAACACTTACATTTGCGAATGTATATATTGATTTAATCATGGATGTCAAATCCGAAAATAGCACCCTTCTGTACATTTTGATATGGAATATCTCAGTTGTATGCTTTTCATGTAACCAAATGTCATTTTTTGTTAAATATTAGTGACAATAATAGATGATGCATTTTCATTTTAATAAATTCCTTAAACTTTAAAAAAATATTATTGCAAATTCGAAAAATGCTCCACGCATTTTATTAAATGCTATAAAATAATCTTTCCTTGACTTACAGCAACTAAAAAGGAAGAGGATAAATAGGAAATGATGTCTTTTCTTTGAATTCGAGATACAGTGATGATAAGGGTGACGAAACATTAGATTTGGAAAATACTAGACATTCTGCAATAAAGTAAATCTGATATCCAAATGTACTTACTTAGAACCACTTAAAACTCTAAAAATACTATAACGAAAAATTACTAATACGACAATGTCTAATTTTGAGTATTATGAACATTTTTAAAAGAATGTTTTCTCCAGATATAATATTATTAATATTATTGTTCTAGATATTGAAAATAAATTGCAATATAATACCGAAAATTAATCCCAAAATAATTCTTCGATGCAAAAAATGCCTATGGCATTGTAAATAAGCAAATTCATATTCAAACATTATTTTAAATAAAAATGACAATACTGATTCACTTTCTAAATTCATTCATTTATAAATAAACCTAAAATTGCGTTTTAAGTAATTAAAAAAGTGTAAATTTTTTCATATATAGTTGTTATTATAAGTCTAGCTAATTCCAGTTTATATTAACATATATAACTTATATTAACCCAAATTGACCTAGCGCACCCATATGGTAACGCAAACAACGGTTAAATAAAAAGCTATATAGCATAGAAAATACTAAAAATTTTGAATAAACTTGAATTACATTTCATCATATGGAATCTTGTTAATATTATTAGCACAATAAAAGGTCACTAATATTATATGTTTTTAAGCAAGTGATCCTTTCGTAAGCCCTTAAAATTATTATTGTTAAAAATGTAAAAAAAATTAACGACATGAAAAAGTAATCCATACATTTTTTGACACTGCGTTAATTTTCAGAAAAATCTTTTATGATTTTTATATAAATAAGAATTACTACATTATATTGGTATAAATCAATAAAATATATATAATGTTTTTATCCTGTTTTTCATGGACTATATATCTGCGTTACCATATGGGTGCGCCAGGCACAACATGGAAATTTTTTTCGTAGTACATTTCTTTGAAAATTTTGTCAAGAAATGTATATTTTTTTTTGGTAAAGAACTTGTTTTTCAGGAAAATTATACGTAAATGGAGCTTTGAAGAGCTTGAAAGTGACAATGATGAATATGTCTGTAGGATTTTCATCGAACGTCCAAAAAATTTTAGTGATATTAGTGAAAAAGTCGATGCTGGTAACGTTTCTAGCAGAAGTTTTTCACATTAAGTCCTTGAATACATTCCTTTAAGCCAAAATATGATTGTTTGTCATAATGAGTATAAAATAGGAACATCGAAAAGCAGAATTTTTACGTATATAATGACATTTGTCTTGAAGTTTTTTTGTCAGCATCAGAGAAAATAGGAAGAAAGTCTTAAATAATTATAGTGTAGGGCTACAAAAGTCCTATGAGCGTTTATGATCGTTAAACGCTTTTCCGGGAGGACATTTGTATGGGGGCTAGGTGAAATAATGGACCGATCATAACCAATTTCAATAGTCAATCCCTGGACTATAAGAAACCTGTATACCGAATTTCATTAATTTTGGTTCAAAATTGCGACCTGTAGTTTGATTACAAGGTTTACATGGACGGACAGACGGTCAGACGGACAGACAGACGGACGGACATCGTTAAATCGACTCAGAAAATGATTCTAAGCCGATTGGTATAATTAAGACCAATATTCTTGGGTGTTACAAACATCAGCACAAACGCATAATACCTTCCCCACCTATGGTGGTGTAGGGTATAAATATGATTAAAATTTTTAGAAGCAATTTATACAATTTATTATAAATTTCCAATAATAAGTAATATAAAAAAAAAAAATAAATAAAATAATAATAATAATTTTTTACAGTGCATTAATTACTTAAAGCTCAAATCAATTGTAGGTATATTAAATATTATCTAACCTTTAATATCTTTAATGATTTTTGATTTCATTTAATAATCTTTCAATCTACTGTCATACTCATAACCACTATAGATATTTGCATCAAACGTTACGTATTTTGTAAATAAATGAAAAACATTTTTGAAATCTTAATTAGATTTGAAAATAGATGATATTTAAATTTAATGATAAATTTTACATAGAAATGCTAAACATGTAAATGAAATAAAAATAGTTTCTCAATGCAAGGGTGTAAGATTAAAGAATGAATCAGATTTTTTTTATAATTTTGTAATTTGAATAAATTGCTGGGGAAAGTTGTATTTTGTAATAAAAGGAAATTTGGTTTTTAATTTAACAAAATTTTATAAAAACAAATCCGGGTTAAGATTTGAATAAGTGTTTTTTAATGTAATGAAATGGAAATTTGATATTATTTTATAAAAGGATTTATGTTTGGTATAAAAACCCGGACGTTTATTAAATTAAATTAAAATTCTGGGAAATAAAAAATAATTAAACATGATTTAAACATAAGACAGTTATCGTATTAAATATGATGCCTTTAGATGTAGTTATAATAGCTTTTTTTCGTAATAAATTAAGAAATAAATGAATTCGATCTCTACAATTATTGTAGAAGAGTTAAATGCAAAAAAATTACTGTGTTTGCTTCAGTATTCTGAAAGATTTCACATGCCTCAATATTACAAAAAAAAAAAAAAAAAATATTGCCAATAATATAAATCTAGGTTTTTGAAATTTGAGATGTATTTACATTTGTCAAAATTTTTATAAATTTAATTTTATATTTTATTTTATTTATTAATTTAAAAATGTCATATAATATCTTTTGGGGGATTTTTATTTCTAATTGAATAGCAACAAACTTGTTTAAAAGGATTTAATAATATTTTGTATAAATTTGTTATTGGAAATACATAATAAAAACAAAATAAACATTTATTTGAAATGATTTTTATAATTAATTAAAATCAAAAATGACATTTACGTGGTTAAAATTCACAGATAAGCTTTTTAATAAAACATAAAGTTTGTCATAAATATCTACTTAAAAATAAGAAATATATTATTAATAAAATAATAGAATTCATTGCATTTGTGCAAATGTTTGCTCGTAAATACAATGTATTATGAAATTTTGTATATATCGTAAATATATTAAGTAGTGAACAGAATTATAAATCACAGCAATTGAAATATTATAAAATAAAATTATTACCTAATTGAGGAGTGTTATTGGCGAGACAATTAGAGGTGGTGTTTAGAAATCATTATATTTTTATCTATTTATGTATATACAAATTAATTTGTGTTTGTTTATTGGTTTGTTTGTTAAACCGATCTTGAAATTTTCACAGTGTTGTCATGTGAACCCAAGAATTAAAATAGTCTATTTTATTTTTTTAATAGGAGCAGGGTATGTGGTATCCCCATACAAAAAAAATATCGCATAACTTAAAAATTGTTTCCGCAAAAATCTTTGAATTTTGAGGAAATAACATCTTCATCATCCTTTATAACTTTGAAATGACTTTTTAATGAAAATTGAAAGGGTAGGACTAGGAGGAATATTATCCCACATATAAGGAAAATAGTATTTATCAAATAGCATTAATAGTCTTACAGCAAAATCATTAAGATTTTACAGGATTCCCTTCCAAGAATACATCTAGATTTAAATTGAAATTTTTATGGATAGCACAAGGGGAAAGGGTACCCCCATGCAATGAAAATATAAAATAACGTTTATCTTAAGAACTATTTCAGCAAAAATCTTAACATTTTGTAGCATCAACCACTATAATTTAAGATGAAAATAGAATGGACAGGACAAGGGCCAATAGATCCCTCGTACAACGAAATAATTAAATCTATATATGTATATAAAAGAGCAACGTCTGAGTAATTGACTGACTTACTTGGTGATTCATCACCATATAATATGGACTGTAGATTTGTCTCTTACCGAATAGATCCACTAAGACGGGATTTTTGGTAATTCGAGTAAAAAGTGGGTAAAATATCGTTATTCATTTAGAAAATTATTGTATATTTGTCTGGTACTTTTTTGAAATTCGACTGTTTTTAGGGAGAAAACGGGCAAAAACTGTAATTTGGTACATTTTTGGAACCCTATCTATCTTTTAATGTCCTTAATAGAGAAATAAAATATGATTCAATTAGTACCTTATCGAAAATTTGGCGAATACTAGTTTGGTACTTTTTGGAAATTCGAACGTTTAAGTGGTAAAAATCGTACCTGATTTTGGTACTCTTTTTTCGGATATTTGTCTGGTACTTTTTTGAAATTCGACTTTTTTTTAGGGAGAAAATGGGTAAAAATTGTAATTTGGTACTTTTTTGGAACCCTATCTATCTTTTAATCCCGTAAGTACAGATATAAAATATGATTCAAATTAGTATCTTATCGAAAATTTGGCGAATACTAGTTTGGTTTTTTTTTGGAAATTCGAACGTTGAAGTGGTAAAAATCGTACCTGATTTTGGCACTTTTTTTTTCGGATATTTGTCTGTCACTTTTTTGAAATTCGAATTTTTAGGGAGAAAACGGGTAAAATTGTAATTTGGTACATTTTTGGAACCCTATCTATCTTTTAATCCCGTAAGTACAGATATAAAATATGATTCAAATTAGTACCTTATCAAAAATTTAGCGAGTACTAGTTTAGTACTTTTTAGAAATTCGAACGTTTAAATGGTAAAAATCGAACCTGATTTTGGTACTTTTTCACAAAATATTTTTTCTTTTTACTGACACATATATACGATTATTTTAAACCATAGATGCCCACTTCAAGCACATTTGTGCTGAGAGCTTCACACATATTCTTATTCTCTTTCATTTATTCTTCGCTGAGAGAGCGATGAGTACACAAATGCACTGAAAAAAATTGTATATTATGTATGAAAACAATTTTAAATATTTCCAGTTAAACATTGTTTTTATAAAATTGTATTAGATTTTCAACACATTAGAATGACTGGACAAGGGAAAATGTTTTAACAATACATGTTTATAATTAAGCCTTTCAAATAATCATATTTTGTTATATTAAATATAAAAATAACATAATTTATTTTCTTATTTTTTAAATTTAGCAATGATGTTTAAATAAATATTATTTGTGTTATTTCTCGATTGTTTAGTATTTATTTTACAACCATTAAACTTGATGACATATTTTATTTAATTTACCCATTTTTTCTTTTAGTGCATTTTTTTTTTTTATTTTACTAACACAACTACATGTGTTATGTTAGTGTGCGTGGGCATCTATGTTTTAAACTTAGATCCCAGTACAATTTAGAAATTCATTGAAATACAATCTTTGTTACATTCAGGGGGAGTAAAAAGTACTAAAAAGGAGATAAAATCTTAAATTTAATTTTATTAAAATTAAATAATGCATTATTTTTTATATTAAACTTAGAGACACGAACTTAAGTATATATAGTCCTAAGTGAGTGAGAATTCACAAGAGGGGAATGTGTGGTACTGTTTTGATCTTCTAATGGAAATTTTTAAATTTTCTATAATATTGAACCTAGAAACATGAAATTAGGGATATATGATCCTAAAAGAATGAGAATCTATAACAAGGGACTTTTTTTTTTGGTACTTTTTGAATTTTATATAATATTGAACCCAAAAATATGAATATATGGTCCAAGTGAATGAGAATCTATAACAAGGGACTTTGTGGTACTTTTTAATTTTTCTAATGAGTGATTCCATATCAAAACGGACAAAAAACAGACATTTGCACAATTCTTATTTTTATTTCATTTAATAGAACAACACATTGACTTTAAAACGACAAGTAAAACATTTATATACTTTGAAAGTTCAAAGGTCAAAATCGATAATACAAAGATCAATGCTCAAAAAACGGTATTTTAAAATTCTTAAAAAAATACATATATTGGTAATGAAACCCTTCTTTATATATGTGGCAAATTTTAAGTTGGAGCCTCTATTTGTTTAGGAGTTATGAAGAAAACTCCAGAAAAAAGAAGATTTTTTGTATGTAAAATTTAAAATATTTAAAAAAATTATTTGGAAAATATATTTTTTTTTTATGAGCACATATTTAAAAAAAATAAAATTTTGTATACAAAATTTGACTTCAGTTTATATTTTGTTACATAACTTCTGAACTAAATGAGATTCCAACATGAAATTTTGCACAAGTATAAAGTGGAGTTGTATTAATATTATATAATTTTTTTTTTGCATTTTAAAAACATCGTTTTCGGAGATATAATGGTTTATTTTATGTAAGTCTTATTTTTCCCTTTGATCCTTCGATCTAAAGTAACGCACTATATATCATTTTTAATGTCATGTCCTTGTTTTTAAAATTACACGAAAATTAAAATTTTATTTTCTATAGTTTAGGAGTTATTAATAATTAATTTTATTTTTGTCCATAACTCCTAAACTAAACGAGGCTCCAACTTGAAATTTTATATCCATATGAAGAAAAGTTATATCAACAATATATAATTTTTTAAGAATTTTAAAAATACCGGTTTTTGAGATATAATAGTTTGAATTTTTGTATCTCCAACTTTGACCTTTGAACTTTCGATGTAAAAAACTTTGTAAATATCGTTATGAAGGTAATATCTTTGTCTTGAATATGCAGAAACAACTAGAGATCTACCACGTATATTTAAGAAGTTATTAAAAGTTAAATAAGCATTCATTTGTAAAGTTTTTAACATTTTTTCGTTTTTGAAACCGAAATTTTTCCGGACCGAAAAGAAACATGGGCCTGAAATTTAAAAAAAATCTTCCAATGGTCAATACTTGTAGTAAATTTCATTGAAATCGGAGATGTCAAATCCGATTGCAATCCGTTTTGACATGGAATCACTCTAATGGATCTTTTTTGATTTTTTATAATATTAAACCTAGAAACATGAAATTAAAGATATATGGTTCTATGTAGTTAAAAACTCAAGAGGAAACTTTCTGGTACTTTTTCGTTTTTCCAATGGTACTTTTTGAATTTTCTATAATATTTAACTTTTTATTCACTTGGGGCCATAATATTTATGGCCCCAAGTGAATAAAAATCTGGAAAATAGGATTTGTGACACTTTTTCATTCTTCTAATGGTGCTTTTTAATTTTTTAAAACATTTAACATGGAAACATGAAATTAAAGATATATGGTCGCGAATGAATGAGAATCCATAAGAGGGTACTTTGTATTTTTTTAATTATTATATTACTCTTTGAAGTAATAATTATTAACTTTTAAATGTGTAGTTAAAGATATATCCTTTTGTCTTTAGCATTCACAAGCTCCATTGGTCACATTTTTCTCTAATAAAATATAATAATAGAAATAATTTTTTGAAACTTCGAGAGTTAAAAATGTAAGAAACTGGTAACTAAAATATTTAAAAGTTTATGATAATATTATAACTATTATGGAAAAAGTCTTAAAATTTTGTAGGAATAATTTTCTATAGCTGTAAGTGGGTTACTGGAAATAATAGCTTACATATGAGCATGTGCCAGACCCATGGTGTCTCATTAAGACATATGAAAATAAACTAACTATTAAAATTCTGTGAAATTATAATGTCTCTTATCAAATGTCTTACAGTTAAAAATATATAAACTCGTACCTTAGGTTGTAAGAATCTTGAGTCAATATGGGTTCAAGAATATTATTGTAATAACAAGAACGACAGAGTTCATTAGCTATCCAAGTAGGTACACTGTAAAAGGCAAAACCTTTTTAAAAGTGAACATGTCAGAAACTGACATAATTAAAAAAAAAAAAAAAACTAAACCTCGAGCAAAATTGCAAAAATCCTCTTATTAAATAGGCCAATACTACGAAGACTAATCAGTATAAAAACTGGTCATACAAAGATAAAGGTTCATAGAGCTTACATCGAATTAAAAGGTGTTACAATTTGTTGAGCTTGCGAGTACGAATTTGAGATTGTGGGACACTAATGGACTAGTTCTTTAAATTTGTTATAGCAATTTTTATATGTTTGTTTGTCTGTCTGTCTGTCCGTCTATCTAGTAAAACAAAGTACAGGTTGTTATTACAAAAATTCTTAGTGAAATGAATAATTACTTTAGTACAGGGACAAAGTTAATTGAAATTAGTTATGCTGGATCCATTATTTTTCCTAGTTCTCATATAAATGTACTCCATGATTAATGATCATAAATGTTTTAATATATAAATATTTTAATTAAATTCGAGGTTTGAAAAATTATCAATCTTTTTCCTAAATTTCATGTAGTTCGGTACGTAATTGACCATAGCTCCCATATAAACCTCTTTTCTGAAAATCTTTTTAACGTGCAAATGTTTGTATCAAGTTAATATTCAAAATAAATAAGTTTTAGGGAAAATAATAAACCAATTTTAATAGACTTTGTCATTGGATCATAAAAACTCCAGCTGTAGATTTCACCTTAATATGGGCAATCAGCATCATGGTAGTGTAGGGTAGAAGCTTTTAAGATATTTTATATATTTTGTTACCTATTACTAATAGGTTATTAGATAACATTTTAGAAATGCTTTATAATTTATGAGGTTTTGTTCAAAAATTGCACTAAGTGTAATAATTTTAATTGAATGTCTAAACAAATAAAATATTAAAATACAATTCAAACAAGCGCGAATGTTATATTCGGCTCGGCCGAATCTATATACCCACCATCAACTTTCTAAAATTTTACGTTATATGGGAGATGGGCGGTAAAGTGGGCGGAACACTCCCATTTATTTGTTACCGAGTTTACATTGGTCCTTGAACTATTTGAATACAATTTTTTTGAAGTTTCACCATATATGCGAGGTGGGCGGACCACGCCCATTTTTGGTATCCAAGTTTATATCAACCCTCAAACTACTTATATAAAATGTCATTGTCGTACATGCTTTTGTTTAAGATATATCAGTAGAAAAGTATGAAACGGACATCCTGTGTTTCTAGTTTTTAGCCCATAACTTGTTTATTATTTTGTTTATTAACCGATTTTTTCCATTTTCAATACCAAACAAACCGTATATAAGATAAATATTTGTGCCAAATTTCGTCACCCTAAGTTGTCCCGTTCGAGCCCTATCCAGCTTTCAACAGACGGACCGACGGACAGCCGGACGGACATAGCTAGATCGACTCAGAATCCAACCAGGACCCAGATCATATATACCTTGCAGAGTCATAAATGATTCCTTCGACAGGTTACACATGGAATGACAAAATCAATATACCCCATCATTTTGATGGTGGGTATAAACATATTAGTAAAAATGAGAAAACAACTTGTTTTAAAAATCTATAAAATGCCTAAATATTGATATAATCAAAACGTGAATTAAAATAATACATTCTTTAGATACAGGCGAGGGAATAGCTATTTTGCCTCTAATTGTAAAAACTAATTAAACACAATTTCATTTTATATAAAATTAGCAAAAATTATCATACAAACAAACTAGTGGCGTTTAGTAACACAAAACAATAATTATATGTCAAATTATTCATTGTGAATTTTTTAGTACAAAAAAAAAAAAAAAAAACATCTTTAGTCAATGTCCATTCTAAAAACGTCATAGATTGAATAACATTTATAGCAATAAACAAATAAAATGGTAAAACCCTGTTTTAAAAATACTTGTACAACTTGTTAAGCTATCAGCAATACCTTAAATATAAAAATATACGTAAATAATAAAATTTTAAAAATAAATAAATTTTTAATCATATTGTTATTTTCAAAATAAAACATAAAATTATATTCTCATATTTTCATACATTTTTATAAGAGTATGTTTATATACATAAAAATGAATTGTATGCAATTGCTAATTCAAGTATTTCCGTTTGCTTATAATTTTCTGTATTATTTTTTTCATATTTATTATTTAAAGAATTAATAATTTTTATTGTGGTTTTAATTTACACAAAGATAAATTAATAACATTAATAGAAAAAATATAAAAATAAAAATAAACAAAGTATACAAATACTTAATTTCAATAATCATTAAAAAGTTTTACACATACGAGTTCGTACATATGTGGTAACGAAAATGTGTATTTATTTAATGCAAATTAATATTTTTAAACCGGAACAATTAGAATAAATCGAAATTTTATGTGAAAAATCGATAGAAAACTAAAAACTCAATTATCTCGGTAAATACGCATTTAAATGGGAAAAGGGCCTTTATCTGTGATCACTTGTAATTCTCAACAAAAATCGAAATTTTATATGAAAAATCGATAGAAAATTAAAACCTCAATTATCTCGGTAAATACGCATTTAAATGGAAAAAGGGCCTTTATTTGTGATCACTTGTGTTTCTCAACAAAAATCGAAATTTTATATGAAAAATCTCGAAAAAACTAAAACCTCAATTATCTCGGCAAATACGCATTTAAATGGAAAAAGGGCCTTTATTTGTAATCACTTGTATTTCTCAAAAAAATCGAAATTTTATATGAAAAATCTCGAAAAAACTAAAACCTCAATTATCTCGGTTAATACGCATTTAAATGGAAAAATGGCCTTTATTTGTGATCACTTGTATTTCTCAAAAAAATCTAGATTTTATATGAAAAATCGATAGAAAACTAAAACCTCAATTATCTCGGTAAATACGCATTTAAATGGAAAAAGGGCCTTTATTTGTGATTACTAGTATTTCTCAACAGAAATCGAAATTTTATATGAAAAATCGATAGAAAACTAAAATCTCAATTATCTCGGTAAATACGCATTTAAATGGATAAAGGGCCTTTATTTGTGATCACTTGTATTTCTCAACAAAAACCGAAATTTTATATGAAAAATCGATAGAAAACTAAAACCTCAATTATCTCGGTAAATACGCATTTAAATGGCAAAAGGGCCTTTATTTGTGATCACTAGTATTTCTCAACAAAAATCGAAATTTTGTATGAAAAATCTATAGAAAACTAAAACCTCAATTATCTCGGTAAATACGCATTTAAATGGCAAAAGGGCCTTTATTTGTGATAACTTGTATTTCTCAACAAAAATCGAAATTTTATGTGAAAAATCGATAGAAAACTAAAATCTCAATTATCTCGGTAAATACGCATTTAAATGAAAAAAGGGCCTTTATCTATGATCACTAGTATTTCTCAACAGAAATCGAAATTTTATATGAAAAATCGATAGAAAACTAAAATCTCAATTATCTCGGTAAATACGCATTTAAATGGAAAAAGGGCCTTTATTTGTGATCACTTGTATTTCTCAACAAAAATCGAAATTTTATATGAAAAATCGATAGAAAATTAAAACCTCAATTATCTCGGTAAATACGCATTTAAATAGAAAAAGGGCCTTTATTAGTGATCACTTGTATTTCTCAACAAAAATCGAAATTTTATGTGAAAAATCGATGGAAAACTATAACCTCAATTATCTCAGTAAATACGCATTTAAATGGAAGAAGAGCCTTTATCTGTGATCACTAGTATTTCTCAACAGAAATCGAAATTTTATATGAAAAATCGATAGAAAACTAAAACCTCAATTATCTCGGTAAATACGCATTTAAATGGAAAAAGTATTTCTCAACAAAAATCTAAATTTTATATGAAAAATCGATAAAAAACTAAAACCTCAATTATCTCAGTAAATACGCATTTAAATGGATAAAGGGCCTTTATTTGTGATCACTTGTATTTCTCAACAGAAATCGAAATTTTGAATGAAAAATCTATAGAAAACTAAAACCTCAATTATCTCGGTAAATACGCATTTAAATGGCAAAATGGCCTTTATTTGTGATAACTTGTATTTCTCAACAAAAATCGAAATTTTATATGAAAAATCGATAGAAAACTAAAAACTCAATTATCTCGGTAAATACGCATTTAAATGGAAAAAGGGCCTTTATCTGTGATCACTTGTATTTCTCAACAAAAATCGAAATTTTATATGAAAAATCGATAGAAAACTAAAACCTCATTTATCTCGGTAAATACGCATTTAAATGGAAAAAGGGCCTTTATTTGTGATCACTTGTATTTCTCAACAAAAATCGAAATTTTATGTGAAAAATCGATAGAAAATTAAAACCTCAATTATCTCGGTAAATACGCATTTAAATGGAAAAAGGGCCTTTATTTGTGATCACTTGTATTTCTCAACAAAAATCGAAATTTTATGTCAAAAATCGATAGAAAATTAAAACCTCAATTATCTCGGTAAATACGCATTTAAATGGAAAAAGGGCCTTTATTTGTGATCACTTGCATTTCTCAACAAAAATCGAAATTTTATGTGAAAAATCGATAGAAAATTAAAACCTCAATTATCTCGGTAAATACGCATTTAAATGGAAAAAGGGCCTTTATTTGTGATCACTTGTATTTCTCAACAAAAATCGAAATTTTATGTGAAAAATCGATAGAAAACTAAAACCTCAATTATCTCGGTAAATACGCATTTAAATGGAAAAAGGGCCTTTATTTGTGATCAGTTGTATTTCTCAACAAAAATCGAAATTTTGTATGAAAAATCTATAGAAAACTAAAACCTCAATTATCTCGGTAAATACGCATTTAAATGGAAAAAGGGACTTTATTTGTGATCACTTGTATTTCTCAACAAAAATCGAAATTTTATATGAAAAATCGATAAAAAACTAAAACCTCAATTATATTGGTAAATACGCATTTAAATGGATAAAGGGCCTTTATTTGTGATCACTTGTATTTCTCAACAAAAATCGAAATTTTATATGAAAAATCGATAAAAAACTAAAACCTCAATTATATCGGTAAATACGCATTTAAATGGATAAAGGGCCTTTATTTGTGATCAGTTGTATTTCTGAACAAAAATCGAAATTTTATATGAAAAATCTATAGAAAACTAAAATCTCAATTATCTCAGTAAATACGCATTTAAATGGATAAAGGGCCTTTATCTGTGATCACTTGTATTTTTCAACAAAAATCGAAATTTTATATGAAAAATCGATAGAAAACTAAAACCTCATTTATCTCGGTAAATACGCATTTAAATGGAAAAAGGGCCTTTATATGTGATCACTTATATTTCTCAACAAAAATCGAAATTTTATATGAAAAATCGATAGAAAACTAAAACCTCATTTATCTCGGTAAATACGCATTTAAATGGAAAAAGGGCCTTTATTTGTGATAACTTGTATTTCTCAACAAAAATCGATATTTTATATGAAAAATCGATAGAAAACTAAAATCTCAATTATCTCGGTAAATACGCATTTAAATGGAAAAAGGGCCTTTATTTGTGATCACTTGTATTTCTCAACAAAAATCGAAATTTTATATGAAAAATCGATAGAAAACTAAAACCTCAATTATCTCGGTAAATACGCATTTAAATGGAAAAAGGGCCTTTATTTGTGATCACTTGTATTTCTGAACAAAAATCGAAATTTTATATGAAAAATCGATAGAAAACTAAAAACTCAATTATCTCGGTAAATACGCATTTAAATGGAAAAAGGGCCTTTATTTGTAATCACTTGTATTTCTCAACAAAAATCGAAATTTTATTGAAAAATCGATAGAAAACTAAAACCTCAATTATCTCGGTAAATACGCATTTAAATGGAAAAAGGGCCTTTATTTGTGATCACTTGTATTTCTCAACAAAAATCGAAATTTTATTGAAAAATCGATAGAAAACTAAAAACTCAATTATCTCGGTAAATACGCATTTAAATGGAAAAAGGGCCTTTATATGTGATCACTTGTATTTCTCAACAAAAATCGAAATTTTATATGAAAAATCGATAGAAAACTAAAATCTCAATTATCTGGGTAAATTTAAATGGAAAAAGGGCCTTTATTTGTGATCACTTGTATTTCTCAACAAAAATCGAAATTTTATATGAAAAATCGATAGAAAACTAAAACCTCAATTATCTCGGTAAATACGCATTTAAATGGAAAAAGGGCCTTTATTTGTGATCACTTGTATTTCTCAACAAAAATCGGTATTTTATGTGAAAAATCGATAGAAAACTAAAACCTCAATTATCTCGGTAAATACGCATTTAAATGGAAAAAGGGCCTTTATTTGTGATCAGTTGTATTTCTCAACAAAAATCGAAATTTTATATGAAAAATCGATAGAAAACTAAAACCTCAATTATCTCGGTAAATACGCATTTAAATGGAAAAAGGGCCTTTATTTGTGATCAGTTGTATTTCTCAACAAAAATCGAAATTTTATATGAAAAATCGATAGAAAACTAAAAACTCAATTATCTCGGTAAATACGCATTTAAATGGAAAAAGGGCCTTTATTTGTAATCACTTGTATTTCTCAACAAAAATCGAAATTTTATATGAAAAATCGATAGAAAACTAAAACCTCAATTATCTCGGTAAATACGCATTTAAATGGAAAAAGGGCCTTTATTTGTGATCACTTGTATTTCTCAACAAAAATCGAAATTTTATATGAAAAATCGATAGAAAACTAAAACCTCAATTATCTCGGTAAATACGCATTTAAATGGAAAAAGGGCCTTTATTTGTGATCAGTTGTATTTCTCAACAAAAATCGAAATTTTATATGAAAAATCGATAGAAAACTAAAAACTCAATTATCTCGGTAAATACGCATTTAAATGGAAAAAGGGCCTTTATTTGTAATCACTTGTATTTCTCAACAAAAATCGAAATTTTATATGAAAAATCGATAGAAAACTAAAACCTCAATTATCTCAATAAATACGCATTTAAATGGAAAAAGGGCCTTTATTTGTGGTCACTTGTATTTCTCTACAAAAATCGAAATTTTATATGAAAAATCGATAGAAAACTAAAACCTCAATTATCGCGGTAAATACGCATTTAAATGGAAAAAGGGCCTTTATTTGTGATCACTTGTATTTCTCAACAAAAATCGAAATTTTATATGAAAAATCGATAGAAAACTAAAACCTCAATTATCTCGGTAAATACGCATTTAAATGGAAAAAGGGCCTTTATTTGTGATCACTTGTATTTCTGAACAAAAATCGAAATTTTATATGAAAAATCGATAGAAAACTAAAAACTCAATTATCTCGGTAAATACGCATTTAAATGGAAAAAGGGCCTTTATTTGTAATCACTTGTATTTCTCAACAAAAATCGAAATTTTATTGAAAAATCGATAGAAAACTAAAACCTCAATTATCTCGGTAAATACGCATTTAAATGGAAAAAGGGCCTTTATATGTGATCAGTTGTATTTCTCAACAAAAATCGAAATTTTATATGAAAAATCGATAGAAAACTAAAATCTCAATTATCTGGGTAAATTTAAATGGAAAAAGGGCCTTTATTTGTGATCACTTGTATTTCTCAACAAAAATCGAAATTTTATTGAAAAATCGATAGAAAACTAAAAACTCAATTATCTCGGTAAATACGCATTTAAATGGAAAAAGGGCCTTTATATGTGATCAGTTGTATTTCTCAACAAAAATCGAAATTTTATATGAAAAATCGATAGAAAACTAAAATCTCAATTATCTGGGTAAATTTAAATGGAAAAAGGGCCTTTATTTGTGATCACTTGTATTTCTCAACAAAAATCGAAATTTTATATGAAAAATCGATAGAAAACTAGAACCTCAATTATCTCGGTAAATACGCATTTAAATGGAAAAAGGGCCTTTATTTGTGATCACTTGTATTTCTCAACAAAAATCGGTATTTTATGTGAAAAATCGATAGAAAACTAAAACCTCAATTATCTCGGTAAATACGCATTTAAATGGAAAAAGGGCCTTTATTTGTGATCAGTTGTATTGCTCAACAAAAATCGAAATTTTATATGAAAAATCGATAGAAAACTAAAACCTCAATTATCTCGGTAAATACGCATTTAAATGGAAAAAGGGCCTTTATTTGTGATCAGTTGTATTGCTCAACAAAAATCGAAATTTTATATGAAAAATCGATAGAAAACTAAAAACTCAATTATCTCGGTAAATACGCATTTAAATGGAAAAAGGGCCTTTATTTGTAATCACTTGTATTTCTCAACAAAAATCTAAATTTTATATGAAAAATCGATAGAAAACTAAAACCTCAATTATCTCGGTAAATACGCA
This sequence comes from Protophormia terraenovae, assembly GCA_951394005.1. NCBI lineage: Eukaryota > Metazoa > Arthropoda > Insecta > Diptera > Calliphoridae > Protophormia > Protophormia terraenovae. Next base: position 74,536,634 of record OX596076.1, on the reverse strand, counting down.
TTTAAATGGAAAAAGGGCCTTTATTTGTGATCACTTGTATTTCTCAACAAAAATCGAAATTTTATATGAAAAATCGATAGAAAACTAAAACCTCAATTATCTCGGTAAATACGCATTTAAATGGAAAAAGGGCCTTTATTTGTGATCAGTTGTATTTCTCAACAAAAATCGAAATTTTATATGAAAAATCGATAGAAAACTAAAAACTCAATTATCTCGGTAAATACGCATTTAAATGGAAAAAGGGCCTTTATTTGTGATCACTTGTATTTCTCAACAAAAATCGAAATTTTATATGAAAAATCGATAGAAAACTAAAACCTCAATTATCGCGGTAAATACGCATTTAAATGGAAAAAGGGCCTTTATTTGTGATCACTTGTATTTCTCAACAAAAATCGAAATTTTATATGAAAAATCGATAGAAAACTAAAATCTCAATTATCTCGGTAAATACGCATTTAAATGGAAAAAGGGCCTTTATTTGTGATCACTTGTATTTCTGAACAAAAATCGAAATTTTATATGAAAAATCGATAGAAAACTAAAAACTCAATTATCTCGGTAAATACGCATTTAAATGGAAAAAGGGCCTTTATTTGTGATCACTTGTATTTCTCAACAAAAATCGAAATTTTATATGAAAAATCGATAGAAAACTAAAAACTCAATTATCTCGGTAAATACGCATTTAAATGGAAAAAGGGCCTTTATTTGTGATCACTTGTATTTCTCAACAAAAATCGAAATTTTATATGAAAAATCGATAGAAAACTAAAAACTCAATTATCTCGGTAAATACGCATTTAAATGGAAAAAGGGCCTTTATTTGTGATCACTTGTATTTCTCAACAAAAATCGAAATTTTATATGAAAAATCGATAGAAAACTAAAACCTCAATTATCTCGGTAAATACGCATTTAAATGGAAAAAGGGCCTTTATTTGTGATCACTTGTATTTCTCAACAAAAATCGAAATTTTATATGAAAAATCGATAGAAAACTAAAACCTCAATTATCTCGGTAAATACGCATTTAAATGGAAAAAGGGCCTTTATTTGTGATCACTTATATTTCTCAACAAAAATCGAAATTTTATATGAAAAATCGATAGAAAACTAAAATCTCAATTATCTCGGTAAATACGCATTTAAATGGAAAAAGGGCCTTTATTTGTGATCACTTGTATTTCTCAACAAAAATCGAAATTTTATATGAAAAATCGATAGAAAACTAAAACCTCAATTATCTCGGTAAATACGCATTTAAATGGAAAAAGGGCCTTTATTTGTGATCACTTATATTTCTCAACAAAAATCGAAATTTTATATGAAAAATCGATAGAAAACTAAAATCTCAATTATCTCGGTAAATACGCATTTAAATGGAAAAAGGGCCTTTATTTGTGATCACTTGTATTTCTCAACAAAAATCGAAATTTTATATGAAAAATCGATAGAAAACTAAAACCTCAATTATCTCGGTAAATACGCATTTAAATGGAAAAAGGGCCTTTATTTGTGATCACTTATATTTCTCAACAAAAATCGAAATTTTATATGAAAAATCGATAGAAAACTAAAATCTCAATTATCTCGGTAAATACGCATTTAAATGGAAAAAGGGCCTTTATTTGTGATCACTTGTATTTCTCAACAAAAATCGAAATTTTATATGAAAAATCGATAGAAAACTAAAACCTCAATTATCTCGGTAAATACGCATTTAAATGGAAAAAGGGCCTTTATTTGTGATCAGTTGTATTTCTCAACAAAAATCGAAATTTTATATGAAAAATCGATAGAAAACTAAAATCTCAATTATCTCGGTAAATACGCATTTAAATGGAAAAAGGGCCTTTATTTGTGATCACTTGTATTTCTCAACAAAAATCGAAATTTTATATGAAAAATCGATAGAAAACTAAAACCTCAATTATCTCGGTAAATACGCATTTAAATGGAAAAAGGGCCTTTATTTGTGATCACTTATATTTCTCAACAAAAATCGAAATTTTATATGAAAAATCGATAGAAAACTAAAATCTCAATTATCTCGGTAAATACGCATTTAAATGGAAAAAGGGCCTTTATTTGTGATCACTTATATTTCTCAACAAAAATCGAAATTTTATATGAAAAATCGATAGAAAACTAAAATCTCAATTATCTCGGTAAATACGCATTTAAATGGAAAAAGGGCCTTTATTTGTGATCACTTGTATTTCTCAACAAAAATCGAAATTTTATATAAAAAATCGATAGAAAACTAAAACCTCAATTATCTCGGTAAATACGCATTTAAATGGAAAAAGGGCCTTTATTTGTGATCAGTTGTATTTCTCAACAAAAATCGAAATTTTATATGAAAAATCGATAGAAAACTAAAACCTCAATTATCTCGGTAAATACGCATTTAAATGGAAAAAGGGCCTTTATTTGTGATCACTTGTATTTCTCAACAAAAATCGAAATTTTATATGAAAAATCGATGGAAAACTAAAAACTCAATTATCTCGGTAAATACGCATTTAAATGGAAAAAGGGCCTTTATTTGTGTTCACTTATATTTCTCAACAAAAATCGAAATTTTATATGAAAAATCGATAGAAAACTAAAACCTCAATTATCTCGGTAAATACGCATTTAAATGGAAAAAGGACCTTTATTTGTGATCACTTGTATTTCTGAACAAAAATCGAAATTTTATATGAAAAATCGATAGAAAACTAAAAACTCAATTATCTCGGTAAATACGCATTTATTTGGAAAAAGGACCTTTATTTGTGATCACTTGTATTTCTCAACAAAAATCGAAATTTTATATGAAAAATCGATAGAAAACTAAAACCTCAATTATCTCGGTAAATACGCATTTATTTGGAAAAAGGGCCTTTATTTGTGATCACTTGTATTTCTCAACAAAAATCGAAATTTTATATGAAAAATCGATAGAAAACTAAAACCTCAATTATCTCGGTAAATACGCATTTAAATGGAAAAAGGGCCTTTATTTGTTATTTCTCAACAAAAATCGAAATTTTATATGAAAAATCGATAGAAAACTAAAATCTCAATTATCTCGGTAAATACGCATTTAAATGGAAAAAGGGCCTTTATTTGTGATCACTTGTATTTCTCAACAAAAATCGAAATTTTATATGAAAAATCGATGGAAAACTAAAACCTCAATTATCTCGGTAAATACGCATTTAAATGGAAAAAGGGCCTTTATTTGTGATCACTTGTATTTCTCAACAAAAATCGAAATTTTATATGAAAAATCGATGGAAAGCTAAAACCTCAATTATCTCGGTAAATACGCATTTAAATGGAAAAAGGGCCTTTATTTGTGATCACTTGTATTTCTCAACAAAAATCGAAATTTTATATGAAAAATCGATAGAAAACTAAAACCTCAATTATCTCGGTAAATACGCATTTAAATGGAAAAAGGGCCTTTATTTGTGATCACTTGTATTTCTCAACAAAAATCGAAATTTTATATGAAAAATCGATAGAAAACTAAAACCTCAATTATCTCGGTAAATACGCATTTAAATGGAAAAAGGGCCTTTATTTGTGATCACTTATATTTCTCAACAAAAATCGAAATTTTATATGAAAAATCGATAGAAAAATAAAATCTCAATTATCTCGGTAAATACGCATTTAAATGGAAAAAGGGCCTTTATTTGTGATCACTTGTATTTCTCAACAAAAATCGAAATTTTATATGAAAAATCGATAGAAAACTAAAACCTCAATTATCTCGGTAAATACGCATTTAAAATGGAAAAAGGGCCTTTATTTGTGATCAGTTGTATTTCTCAACAAAAATCGAAATTTTATATGAAAAATCGATAGAAAACTAAAACCTCAATTATATCGGTAAATACGCATTTAAATGGAAAAAGGGCCTTTATTTGTGATCAGTTGTATTTCTCAACAAAAATCGAAATTTTATATGAAAAATCGATGGAAAACTAAAACCTCAATTATCTCGGTAAATACGCATTAAATGGAAAAAGGCCTTTATTTGTGATCAGTTGTATTTCTCAACAAAAATCGAAATTTTTATATGAAAAATCGATTAGAAAACTAAAACCTCAATTATCTCGGTAAATACGCATTTAAATGGAAAAAGGGCCTTTATTTGTGATCAGTTGTATTTCTCAACAAAAATCCTAAATTTTATATGAAAAATCGATAGAAAACTAAAACCTCAATTATCTCGGTAAATACGCATTTAATGGAAAAAGGGCCTTTATTTGTGATCACTTGTATTTCTCAACAAAAATCGAAATTTTATATGAAAAATCGATGGAAAACTAAAACCTCAATTATCTCGGTAAATACGCCATTTAAATGGAAAAAGGGCCTTTTATTTGTGATCAGTTGTATTTCTCAACAAAAATCGAAATTTTATATGAAAAATCGATAGAAAACTAAAACCTCAATTATCTCGGTAAATACGCATTTAAATGGAAAAAGGGCCTTTATTTGTGATCAGTTGTATTTCTCAACAAAAATCGAAATTTTATATGAAAAATCGATAGAAAACTAAAACCTCAAATATCTCGGTAAATACGCATTTAAATGG